>JWIW01000101.1:906295-981445 GCA_000966855.1 Fusarium sp. JS1030
TTGAAACAAAGCAATCTGGTTCGATTTGAAAGAGGAAAGAGGAATAAGCCAAGAAAAGAAAAGGCACCAGAGCACCCGTAAAGGTTTCACATCCACGTTTTCACACACATCACGTTTCAGAAAATCGAACAACGCGACTTGGTTTGGCGCGAACCTTACACGGTGTCACATCAAAATCACGTGAAAATGTGTGCTTGGGGTTTTCTTGGAGCCCCGCTTCTTCGCCCGTCCTCTAAGAGCCTTTCGTTCCTCAAGGCATGGGCTCTCCGAGTACCAGTTCCATTTTCACGGATCTTGTCCTGATAAATTGAACCTGAACGCGTCGAGATCATCCATATCTCCCAAGCTCTTTCTCGCAACTTTGAAAGAACTACCGCCCCAGTTAGGGGTTCACGCCTGACAGCATGGGAACGTTGCCAGAGGACGACTTCGATTCCGGAGACGATCTCTTTGAAGGGGTTTCGGCAGAAGATCTTGTCCAGAAACCAGGAGAGAAACACGGAAGAAGCCAGGAAAGCGACGATGTTGTCTTTCTTTCAACCAAAAAGGCGCGTTATGGCACTACGCCAACCAGCAGCGTGTCAAACCTTGGACTCGACGATCAAGCACGGCTTCTTCTCGCACAGAAGCTCCTAGCTGAGAAGTTTGGGTATAAATCTTTTCGGCACGAGCAGGAGGGGGCCATCAACCGAATTCTTGGCGGCGAAAATGCCCTGGTGGTGTTTCCGACTGGTGCCGGGAAATCTCTTTGCTACCAGGTAAGTTCTGCTCATGCTTTCGCTGGTGAACTGCTCCTTTGTTTTCTGTTGCTGACCCCCGGCCAGATTCCTGCTATTGCATTCCCAGAGATGGACCGCCAGACCAACGAGAGAGAGACCAGTGACTCGGGCATCACCATCGTCGTGTCACCATTGATCGCCTTGATGAAGGACCAGGTCGACGCCCTCAAGAGGAAAGGTATCTCAGCAGAGTGCATCGACTCCACCAAAACTCGCGATGAACTCCAACAGATCAACTCAGATCTTCGCCAGGGTTGGCTTCGTCTGTTGTACTGCGCCCCCGAGCGCCTGAACAACGAAGGGTTCGTTGAGATGATGAAGCGCGTTAGGGGCGGCGTTCGTCTCATTGGCGTGGATGAAGCCCACTGTATCTCCGAGGTATATTTACTTGCTTCTACATTACCCATCCTCCTATACTAATAGATATGTTTCCAGTGGGGTCATTCCTTTCGTCCGGATTACTTGAAAGGTTTCTTTTTCGCTCTCCTCGTCTATGATTGTCCCCGGAACTGACCTAGTGTAGTTGCCCGTTTCGTTCAAGAGATCAAAGCTGAGCGTGTCATCTGTTTGACAGCTACAGCCACGCCTGCCGTCGTGGATGACATCTGCGAGGCGTTCAACATCGCCAAGGCCGGGGTCTTTAGGACATCCATGTATCGCCCAAAGTGAGCGGCACGCAGAAGCATGGTTGGGGGTTTGATGACTGACTCGCTTTCCAGTCTTCGTTTGGAGGCCAAACCCACAAAGACAAAGGACGACAAATACAAGCTACTCTTTGAATTCTTGAGAAACCACTCAGGCTCGACCCTCGTCTACGTCACCCTCCAGAAGGTTGCTCCCCTGACTATTGCTGACCCAGCGTTAATGCTTGGTTGCTGATGGTGATACAGCAAGCCGAGTCGCTCGCGGATGATCTCGACAAGAATGGGTTTCCCGCTCAATTCTTTCACGCTGGCATGAAGACGGAGGAGAAGAAACACATCCAAGACGGTTTCATGGCTTCGAAAATTCAAATTGTGAGAACACCTCACATTGACACCATTGACTGCGCACTAACGGTAACCTAGGTGGTTGCGACGATTGCTTTCGGCATGGGAATCGACAAGTCAGGTTGGTGTTCTGCCTCCAGGTTGGGAGGGGCATCGTTAACAAGAGTAGATATCCGTAACATTGTTCATTGGGACGTCCCAAGCACCGTTGAAGAGTACTGCCAGCAAGTTGGCCGCGCCGGCCGTGACGGAAAATCGAGCTACTGCATGCTCTATATCTGCCCGGACGACTTTTACCTCCGAGAGAACTTTGCACGAGGGGATTTGCCGTCTCGTCGCTCACTCAACAACCTCCTCAAGGACATCTTTGACGACGAAGTTATCCACAAACCTGTCGGCGACACGTTCAAAGCGAGTCATTACGCACAAGCGAACGAGTTCGATATCCGCACGAGCCCTTTGAGCGTCATCTATGCGGCTTTGGAACTGAGATTCGGCCTCATCCGGGCAGTCACACCTGAATACAGCTCCTACAAGTTTGAAGCGACTCAGCGATATTACCCCCGTCTCAAGAATGATCCTTCGGCCGAAGCCAAGGCTATTCTTGCGCATGCCAAAAAGGCAAAGAAGTACCACTCCATTGACCCAAGTGCAGTGGCCACGTCCACGGGTCTGCGTCGCACCGACTTTGTCAAGCTTCTCAACGAGCTTAACGATCATGGAGCGATCGTGCTCACTGTTAGTGGTGTCGAGCAGAAGTACAAGATCCTCAGCAAACTCCCAAAGACCGACGCGGAGATTGATGACCTGACGGACAAGCTCTACGCAAACCTCAAGTTACGCGAAAAGCAGGCCCTGGAGAGGATGAACCAAGTTGTCAACCTCATCACAGCGTCGAAGTGTTTTGCGCTCTCCATCGCCGAGCACTTTGGAATGGGCCTCCCAGGGGGCAAGACGCAGTGTGGACACTGCACATTCTGCTTCAGCAAGAGAGCCGTGGAACTGCCACCATCGCCACCCAAGGTCATGGACCAGTCGAAAATTCGAAAGGTGCTTGCGGCGACGGACGTCCGAGATGATGCGCGGTTCCTCGCGAGAGTTGCTTTTGGTATCAAGAGCCCGCGGGTTACCAAGCTGAAGCTGGACAAGAATGGTCAAGTGTTTATGTCGATGGCGGACCATGATTTCGAGGTAGGCCGGAACGACTGGTTGCTTGCAGGCTATGCTAACGAATTGATGCAGATGATTTTGAAAGAGTTCAAGAAGGCATGTCATGAGAAGTGATCTAGGCTTTTTAGCCCTTTGTGTCGTTTTGCGCTTTGTCTGGCTTGGAATGTGTTCGGTTTCGATGATAGAGACGGCGTTTGAGGTACATGGTTCAAAAGACTGGGTTCGACTGGCTGTAGGCGGCGAACTGGTGGGTTTATGACAACTTCAGGACGCTGTAGCTTATGGTTGCTAATTAGTGCCCAGACGTTAATTTCACGGTTATAGACCAGGAATGGAAGATGCGATATGGGCCACCAAGTAGTACTGTTTTTGGAAGAAGCTGGACCTGAATGGTTTGGGCTGCAGGAAACTCGATGTAGTTTAGCCGGTTCCCTCTTGCCTGGAATTCAGCCTAACCGTTTGTTGTCCATGTCAAACAAATGCAGCTTGGCGGGTTAATGCCCGGTCTAAGACACCAATTTGTTGCGCTACCCGAAGTGTTCAAAGCGGCTGGGCGTCACGATGGCTCGGACTGGTCTTGTAAAGTCGAGAGGCTGAGAATATCAAGGGGCTCATCCTGCCTCCCGCATTGGGCGAAAAATACGAGGAACGAAATGAAGATGAGTCGAAATCATCTGGCGAGGCCAATCCATCGACAGTAGCAGGTTTGAAGATGGCGGATTTTGGTGTTTCTATTCTAACGTCGGCTGAGGTAATCGCTGAGCTAATCTGTGGTTCCGCGCTTGGTGAAATAGCCGAGCTCCATTAGTGGCTGCCCTGCAATAACGGGGACGAGCTCCAACAAATTCCTGATGGCGCTGGAATGAAGGGGACCGAGCTGGGGTCGGACGTGGCTTGCATTGCGGTAGCACCGAAGCTCGCATAACGTTTCACCAACAAGGGAGAACAGACGCATGGCGGGCAATTATACCAGCCACGGAGCATTGGGGACGATCCACAGTGCCATCTGTTTGTTGAACGTTGCGCTGTTTTGTTGTTTGGAAAATGCACTCTCCTTTTATGTGCATTGCTGGCGCGAGGGAATTGTCTTCTCAACATGTTGTAAAACTCTGACAGCGGCCCGTCGTTGGTGGCTTGCGGCAGCAGCCCACCGGCTCTCGCGCAACGCTTGTTAGTGCCCGAGTGGCGTCATTATTAGCGATGCGCCCCTGACTCTTGCTGCAAACTTGGGTGTTAATGTGGCTTTTGGTTCCTGGATTAATAAAATTGCCTGTGGGTGAGGCAGCATCTGGGACGTTGATCTGTATGAGGGCATCTCGAGCGAGATTTGATGAATAAGCCGCTAATTTTGGTCGTTGCTGTTGTCTGTTGAGCCCGGACAGTTTCTGAGTGCGATGGAGATCGCTGTTCCCGGACTCCGGAGCGCTCGGGGAAGGATGCGCTAACCCGCTGAGGCTGAGTTGGTCACGACGCTGCCAGTGCGAATGCGCGGGGAGAGCAACATCCGACGGAGTTGATGGATTTGCATCGCCTCTTCTGACTAAGAAGGACAGAAACAAGAGGCAACAACTGCCAAAGTCCTAGACTCTGATCAGGCTGATCGTTTGAGGCAGAAATGTTGCGACCATGGGGAGGCTTCGCATTGAAATGGGATGGTCAAGCCCACCTCATGACGGACGCACGGGCGAAACCCAACATCAGCACAGGTCATTGTCTTAGACGTCAACGGCTGGACAGCAACTCTCGGTCCCTTTTTGGCCGGTAAAAATTGGTGCAAAATCGGTCCTTTGGATCTGTAATATTTTGCCTCCATTCTTCTATTTTTAACAGGTTCCTCTCGCCCGCCTACCTACGTGGTGCCAGCTGGCGGTGCTCCGTGGGCGTGGGGTCTATTTGTACGGAGCACAGTGGAGACGACATGTCTCTCAACCCAAAACATGCCATCCCGAGCCCAGCAGGCTCACTGACGTAAACACGTTACAGCAGGTGTTGGGTGCGGAGCCCTGTTCCTGGCATGGCCCTCTGTGCCTGGTTTTTTCCTTCACAGGCCGGTACATGTACCCACGCGTGCAGCGGTAGTTGCGCGATACGAGGCTTTGTCACACAACCACAGAGTGCCACCCTAAAAATAGGGCCCCCCTCCCCTATGCTGACTGGCTGGTTCCCTAAATACATACAGCACACCAGAGGCTTCTGCTTGTACACAGTATTCATGATGGCGACGTCAGTATCGGTTGACGCCGGCCAGTCAAGCACCTCTGTCTCAGTCTTTTAGTGGAGATTCATGTTACGCGGCAGAGTCGATCATTGACAAAGAAGGATCAGATCCCCAGTTTCCTGTCTGACCCAAAGTCTCTTTTTTCCCATTTCTACCCGGTTTTCTCGATCTTGGGGACTGCGTGACCTGACCCGACCTTGTTTCTGTTTTTGTCTCTTGCTGTTTATTTTTTTCTCCGCTGCGTTCGCCAGTTTCACTACGGTGTCCTCTCGTTTTTGAAAGATAATCTCTTGTGGCTGTTGTTTATTCACTCTTGACTTGTAGAGCCCATTTTTTGTTGCCCCGAAGCTGCCGAGAAGAGCGCATGCCACACACACCACCCAGCTCACTGTAGCTTGAGCCCAGCTCCCCCGCCATATTCCCCGAAGAGTGTCAGCCCCCCTGCAGCTGGACAGAGGACGGCCAACGACGTCACGATGGTTTTCAACGAGCATGGCCAGCAAAACTATGACAGGCCGCACCAGATGCAGGATCTTCCGGCGGGTCAAGCAGTGAGTTGAAGCTTGAAGCAATAATATATTGAAAATAGGATCTGGCTGTAAATGGCCGTTTTATTAACTGTTTGCTCTTTAATAGTACCACTTTGACTCGCCCGAAGAGACCGATCCCACCCGTCAACCTCTGAATGAACCGCCATATTCTCCCGCCGACCCAGCTCGTGCTCACTTGAACGATCCGTACTCTCCCAACGTTTCCTCTCACCCAACTCTCAATGAACCGTATTCTTCCCACGATCCGAGTCCCTACTCGCCCGTCTACGACCTCCCGTCCCCTCCCCTTGCCGGCATACAGCGCCCGGTGCCCGGTGAAAATGACTCCAGTCGAGACCTGCTGCAGCACGACTCTTGGACCCGCGGCTTTGATGGATATATGCACGACCCGAACCACCTGGAGCCCGAATATGATGTCGAGGCTTCTCGCCGGCAAGAGTCTCGACTCTCGGTGATCCGACGAGCCGCGACGATGCCTTCGTATGACCAGAACGAGACGCTCTCTGTTCCTGATGACTTTGCGCGTGGACGGCCCGACTCAACCTTTCACGAGCTCGACCCCAACGAGAGCTGGATGATGCGACAGCAGCAGCCCGCTGCAGTCCCCGGCGTCGGCGGCATCACGCGCTCCAAGACACGCAAGGTCAAGCTGGTCCAGGGCTCGGTCCTGAGCATCGACTACCCGGTGCCCAGCGCCATCAAGAACGCCATCGAGCCGCGGTACCGCGACGCCCCCGGTGCCGTGCAAGAAGAGTTCACAAAGATGCGCTACACGGCGGCGACGTGCGACCCCAACGACTTTACCCTGCGCAACGGCTTCAACCTCCGCCCGAGGATGTACAACCGCCACACGGAGCTCCTGATCGCCATCACGTACTACAACGAGGACAAGGTGCTGCTTGCGCGCACGCTGCATTACACGATGAAGAATATCCAGGATATTGTGAATCTGAAGCGCTCCAAGTTCTGGAACAAGGGCGGGCCGGCGTGGCAGAAGATTGTTGTCTGTCTTGTCTTTGATGGCATTGACAAGGTTGATAAGAACGTTTTTGACGTACTCGCAACGGTCGGCATCTACCAGGACGGTGTCATCAAGAAGGACGTCAACGGCAAGGAGACGGTGGCTCACATTTTCGAGTATACCAGTCAGATCTCAGTGACGCCCGATCAACAGCTCGTGCGCCCCTCACACGACAAGCCGCACCGCAACCTGCCGCCCGTACAGTTCATCTTCTGTCTCAAACAAAAGAACAGTAAAAAGATCAATTCGCATCGCTGGCTGTTCAATGCATTCGGTCGCATCTTGAACCCAGAGGTCGCCATTCTCATCGACGCTGGAACAAAGCCCGGCCCGCGCGCCCTCTTGTCGCTGTGGGAGGCCTTTTACAACGATCGCGACCTCGGCGGCGCTTGTGGCGAGATCCATGCCATGCTGGGAAAACGAGGCGTCATGCTTCTCAATCCACTCATCGCGGTGCAGAATTTCGAGTACAAGATTTCCAACGTGCTGGATAAACCGCTGGAAAGCGCTTTTGGATACGTGAGTGTCTTGCCGGGTGCCTTTTCGGCGTACAGGTTCCGCGCCATCATGGGGCGACCGCTGGAGCAGTATTTCCACGGTGACCACACGCTTTCTAAGCAACTGGGCAAGAAGGGAATTGACGGCATGAACATCTTCAAGAAGAATATGTTTTTGGCCGAGGACAGAATTCTCTGCTTCGAATTGGTCGCCAAGGCTAGTCAGAAGTGGCATCTGAGCTACATCAAGGCGTCCAAGGGCGAGACTGACGTGCCCGAGGGCGCGGCTGAGTTTATCAGCCAGCGACGACGATGGCTTAACGGATCTTTTGCAGCGTCTCTCTATTCGCTCATGCATTTCGGACGACTTTATCGCTCGGGTCATAGCATTATTCGGTTGCTGTTCTTGCACGTGCAGCTTTTCTACAACTTCTTCAACGTCTTGTTCAGTTGGTTCTCCCTCGCCGCTTATTACCTCACGACAACTATTATCATGGAACTGGTCGGCACACCACAGGTTTTGTCAGGATACCACGGGTGGCCATTCGGAGACACGGCGACGCCTATTGTGAACGTGCTGATAAAATACATCTACATCGCCTTCCTGGTTCTACAATTCGTTCTCGCCCTTGGAAACAGACCTAAAGCATCAAAGTACAGCTACATCGCTTCATTTATGGTTTTTGGCATGATTCAGCTATACCTCCTCGTCTTGACCGGTTATCTCGTCTACCGCGCTTTCACGACCACGCCCATCGAAGAGCAGATCTCGTTTGAATCCGGAAAAGCCTTCTTTGATAGTTTCTTTGGAGGCAATACCGGTGTCGCGGGTCTGATTATCATCGCCATCTTCACCATCTACGGTCTCAACTACATCGCGTCCTTCATCTATCTCGACCCGTGGCACATGTTCCACTCGTTCCCGCAGTACATGATTCTTATGTCGACCTATATCAACATCCTCATGGTCTACGCCTTTAACAACTGGCACGACGTATCCTGGGGAACAAAGGGCTCCGACACGGCAGAAGCTCTGCCTTCAGCCAAGGTCATCAAGGATGAAAAGGACGCCGTGGTCGAAGAAATCGAGCAGGAACAAGAAGATATCGACAGCAAGTTTGAGAAGACGGTGTGGAGAGCCCTGGCCCCAATGAGCGACATGAACCAGGAGGAGCCCGAGAAGAAGGATGTGGAAGATTCGTACAAGTCCTTCCGAACGGGTCTGGTCATTCTCTGGCTGCTGTGCAACATTGTCCTGATTGTCTTTGTCACAACTGACGACTTTATCACCCTTGGCGTCTCTGTAAGTTTGCTCATGCCAGATCCCCACGACACTGCGCTAATTCCCCATTTAGAAAGCCGCCGACGTCCGCACGCCCATGTATTTCCGCTTCCTTCTGTATGCGACAGCTGTGCTGTCTCTTATTCGCTTCTTTGGCTTCCTCTGGTTCATGGGACGGACCAGCATCATGTGCTGCATTGCAAGAAGATAGAAGCCTCATATTTCAGACACGACGTGTTAATGACTTTTTCGGTAAAACGGTGGAGTTGAAACTCACGAACTGTAATTATCTAGTATTCTCTTTTTTCCTGGTGTACCGGTTGCATCTTGGTTGGCCTCTTGATTCCAGGATTGGGAACTCCTTAGCTGAGCTTAGCAGCCTTACATATTGGCGTTTTATTATCTGTAGATTGTTGAAATAGGATTCCAGTTCTTTCAAACTGCATACATCAGATACCTTTGGTATATGAGAAACGTATACTCTCGAGTCTGCCACAAGTTCTATTTTCCATCACTTACCTAGTCTCATCTATCTGGTCATAGTTATACACTCATATCTACACCACTCGTGCACTCTTTTCCCATATTGTTTGCTTTGCACTCCAAGGCACTATCCGTTGAATCAACCAATTATGGAAGGTTACCGCGAGGAAATAGTTGCCCAACAGGAACTCAAACTTCTATTTCTAGGCTTGGCACATCATGACAAATGTTCAGCATCCACTCTGCTTACCAAGCTCCCTTCACCCCGCGCCTCTATCTCTATATAATCACATGCCTCACACAAGCGCCATCCAAGAGGAGAGGCAAAGCGCAGAGAAGACATTCGCCAAGCATTAGAAACGTGGCAAAAATGACGAAGATCTTTGTGTAAGTGCTTCACGGTGTGATTTCAGCGCAACTGCGCCATTGAGTTTCGGAGACACCCAGCTAAGCCTCCTAGGACTGGCGCAACTGGTTACGTGGGCGGTGACGCGCTCTACACACTGGTGCGAGAGCATCCCGAATACGAAATCACAGCACTTGTTCGGAGTCAAGAAAAGGGAGACGTAGTCACGAGCCAATACCCATCGATCCGCCTTGTGTATGGAGACCTGGATGATTCTGCCTTGCTTGCCGACCAAGTGTCCAAGGCCGACATTACCTGTCATTGGGCAAACTGTGAACATGAAGGCGCTGCAAAGACCATCGTGGAGGGGCTTTCAAGAAAGACGGACGATGCACCGGGATTCCTCATTCATTTATCCGGGGCTGATATCATCTGTTTCCCTGATTTGAAAGATGATACATACGGGATTAAACGGGACCGTGTCTTTGACGACTGGGACGGTCTTGAGGAGGTTACTTCACCTCCGGAAGATGCGCCACATCGGGAGGTTGACTTAGCCATTCTCGAGGGCGCAAAGAAAGGCGATAAAACGGCTATTGTGTGTCCTCCGACGATCTATGGTCCGGGCCGTGGACCAGGCAACAAGAGAAGCATTCAAGTGCCCGAACTGGCGCTGAGCAGCCTGCGCCGAGGGTCCGCCTTGACCGTTCAAGGAGGCGAGAACATTTGGAACTCTGTCCATGTCCATGATTTATCAAAGTTATTCCTGAAGCTTGTTGAAGCCGCTGCTCAGGGAGGTGGTCAAGCGGATTGGGGACTTAAGGGTTTCTACTATGCTGAGAATGGTGATTTCAGCTGGAAAGCTATTGCGGAGAGAATCGCAAAAGACGCAAAAGAGCAAGAGCTCTGGAAGAGTGAAAAGATAGAGGATTTGAGCGTCGAGGACGCAAACCAGGTTTGGTCTTATGCCTCTTTCTTCTGGGGCACGAATTCCCGCAGTCGAGCAGTTAGGGCACGCAAGGTTTTGGGCTGGGAGCCGGAGGGTGGTGACATATTCGAGGATGTTGCTGATGTCGTTGCTTCGGAGGCGGAATCGTTGGGGCTCATCAAGTAAAATGGTAGCAATTGAGGGTTTGTCTATGTCCTGACAAGGCGTAGAAGTACCATGGTCTTGGATTTGTGCTGTCACCTATTCCAGGACTTCTTTCCGACGTCATGTTACAATGTTATCGTATGCTGAGCTCCAGATACCCTCGTTTCCCTAACGGGGCCGATGTTCCCGGAAAAGCAAGCCCTTCGAGCTATCCGCGCTGATTCTGAGTGGACACGAGGAAGTATAGTCCCACCATTAAGGACATAGCTCGAGAAGCATCTGACTTCTTTTCACCCAATAGACCAGTTTTCTCCTTCAGTCCTGACAAATACATATTAAACACCGGGACAGGTTCCATCTGCGGGCTCGGAAGCTCGATCCGATCTTATCCATCCTCCCCCGCATTACTCCATGATAGGCAGGTCACCGCGACTGGGCGAAGGATAGTTCTCAAGGATAAGCGGCTATTTGAAGAGAGATTGGGTTAATATCTCGTTATTGAACTCAAAATTCTTATCTGATTTAGTTTCAGAGCGCCAAACTTAACCTCTACAACATGCGAACCCTCCGTTATATCTCGATTGTCGGCTGCCACGCAGAAGGCGAAGTTGGCGATGTCATCGTCGGCGGCGTGCGAGATGTGCCAGGCAAAACAATGTACGAAAAGCTGGTCCATTGCCTGAGCAAAGAAGACGGCTTGCGACAGCTCTTGTTGAACGAACCACGAGGCCGATCATCCATGAACACAAACCTCGTCCTACCTCCATGCGACCCCAAGGCGGATGCAGGCTTGTTGATCATGGAAAGCACCGAGTACGCCCCAATGAGCGGATCCAACGCCATGTGCACGGCAACCGTGCTGTTGGAGACGGGCATGGTTCCCATGAAGGAGCCCGTCACTGAGTTGACACTGGACACGGCTGCAGGCCTGGTCACAGTCAAAGCTCAATGTGATGCCGGTAAATGCAAGTCAGTCAGTGTGGAGAATGTCCCTACTTTCGTGGACAAGCTCGATTTGAAAGTTGAGGTTCCAGGACTCGGTGTTGTTTCTGCCGATATTGCATGGGGTGGAATGTGGTACGCTGTTGTTAAGGCCTCTGATCTCGGCCTGAAAGTTGAGAGCAAATACGGAGCGAAACTGGTTGAAGTAGGAGAGCGGGTCAAGGAAGCCATCAAGGCGCAGTATACTCCCGTTCACCCCGAAAACGATGGTATCCGCGGCGTCACTGTCCTATCCATCACAGAGGATCTTGAGGAGGAACAAGACGGCTCGAAAGCCGCTAAGAATGTGGTTGTTGTTTCTCCAGGAAGACTGGACCGAAGTCCCTGTGGAACAGGTACATGTGCGAGAATGGCAGTACTACACGCCCGCGGCCAGTTAAAGGTCGGAGAGGTGTTCAAACACAGGAGTGCCATTGGAACCGAGTTCATAAGTCATATTAGAGGAACAACCCAGGTTGGCCCTCACCAGGCTGTGCTACCTACTATTCAGGGAAGGGCTTGGATCACAAGCTACAAGCAGATTGTCCTCGACCCGACCGATCCGTTCCCAGAAGGATTCCAGGTGGGGGATCAATGGCATGTAACCGATGTGGAAGCTTAGACTATAGAAGATGGGAGATGAAAATGCATTGTTTGGACTAGAAGAGGACGGTGGTTTTGGTTGAATTCTTCTGGATAGATGCAGGAGTGTGATTTGTCAAACGATTTAGCCCAAGCTTCGCCATTCTACGTCAACTGCCACCATGCAGGTCTATAAATGACTGAGAGTCTACAGTTTTGACTTGATAGCTTCCTTCTTCTCGGCCGCCTCTCTTTTGCGTTTCCATCCCTCCAGTTTTGGAGCCACCATTCCAGCCCAAACCTCGAGCCACTTGGGATCAAATGCAGGTAGTGTCCGGCCATTCGTTTCTGCAGCTGGCTCTCCAGCAATGTCCCTAAGGAACTCCAAGAACTTTCCATAGTCTGGCGCGATGGAGTAATAGTCTTTTCCACCTTTCTTCTCGCTGACTCGCTGTCTTTCCCATTCGAGCTGCTCGGGAATAGAGGGCAGGGGCTTGGCTCTTCCGGAAAGGAATCTGGACACGGCCACGGCCTGCCACTCATAGGCACGGAACGTAAAGCCGCCTCCGAGCTAAAACGGGCGGTTAGCTTTGAAACACAATATTGGAGTTGGGAATAAAAAAAGTGAGACCCACCATTCCCACAAATGTCAACGTGGGATCTTCAATGTTCCACGTGTGCTGATACACACCAGGAAGCCGGCGATAGGCATTCTTGACCCGTTCCTGAACTTGAGGCAGAAAAGGGAAACTGAACGTGTATCCTGTGCCAAAGATGATATGGTCTACCTTATCAAGGTAAGAACCGTCGGTGAAGTGAACGCGTCCAGTATCCGGCTCAAGGCGGCTGATTCCTTTCTTGATGGATATCCGGGGGTGCTTGAATGGCTCCCAACCAAAGGCAGGAATGGGCTCGCCACGTATCGATGCATACACTGGGGCTTCCGCAAAATCCAGAATCTCGTGAATGATCTCATGCGAGGAAACCGAAGCGCCTACCACCACCACTCGCTGCGAATATCAGCACCTTGAGTGTAACTTGGAACCGTCAAAATAGCACGTACCTTGCCCGAGTACTTAGATCCTTCTCTGAAGTGCTTACTGTGCTGAATAACACCAGGAAAATTCTTATCGAATTCCAGTAGGCCGGGAACCTCTGGAAACCAGGGCACATTGTAATGGCCTGATGCCACGACGAGGGCATCAAATCTCTCTCTCCACCAGTAGTTTCGGCTATTGACGACTTTTCGTAGAGTCAACACCCATTCACAATTTTCCTTGACTGCGCGCTCGACGGTCGTTTCTAGCTCGAGCAGCTTTTCGTGACCACCCCGAGAGAAGATGCCTTCTATCCACTCGCGAATTATAGTGTGATGACGGAATGGAGCGTCAGGCCCATACTCGTCAAGACTGCGCTTGGAGAGCTTATCCGAAAATGGCTCTTGGGTGTAGCTCATGATAGCTGGAGTGATGTTGCTGTGAAGGTGCTCGTGAATTGCCGTATCAGAAAAACGG
Source organism: Fusarium sp. JS1030 (assembly GCA_000966855.1). Lineage (NCBI taxonomy): Eukaryota > Fungi > Ascomycota > Sordariomycetes > Hypocreales > Nectriaceae > Fusarium > Fusarium sp. JS1030. Next base: position 919,802 of record JWIW01000101.1, read on the forward strand.
TGCTGGTGACTGTTGACCGCTTCAGAGATTGGAGTGACGGCCGGTAAATGCTCTGGGATCTCCACGGCTTCGTCAGCCTTCCCAGAGAGCAAGTCTCCCAATGAGGGTATCCCGGCTGGTAAATGAGGCGTGTGAATCCTGAGTAGGCACATGAGCAATCCCTTCTCGCCGTCAGAGCAACAACAACAACTCACCATGTGCCGCCAATTCCGGCTCTTCGATCGAAGACGCGGATCGTTTCAAATGCTCTTTCCTTCACCAGAGCGTCAGTGGCGATGGCGCCAGCAGGCCCAGCGCCGATGACAGCGACTCGGCGAACTTGAGACATTGCTTTAGTATCGGCACTCAATGAAAATGTCACTTCTGTCCCACTCTAGCTAAAGGGATTGGAAGATCAAGGACTCGTTCAGCTTATGTTGAAGAAGACAGATATCGGTCTTAAGAATGTTCGGCCTATAATGTTCCGACACCGGTTCAAGCCAATTACGCCACATTTCTCGCAATGACGTCGAGACAAAGCGAAGCACGTAAGATGCCGATTGCAATTACGTGCATAGTAGCTTCCAATCATCAACTAGAAGACGAAGCGAGATCCACCAAACGAGATACTATTCAAGCGATAACTCGCAGGGTTCGCGGGGAGACGACAAGCAAAAAGTTACGCCGCCCAGCTTACAGGAGTCATCGAACGAAAGCCATTATGTGGAAGTTAGATATCGAAGTTACTGGGATTTTATCGAATCATGGCATGGATTTGCGAAGCTCGCAGGCAAATCAGAGCTTTGGGCCAGACCGCAACAAGTGCCTCGCCTAGGTGGGTTGCGTGATCCGGAGACTATTGCACGCCACGATAACAGTCTCCATACCAACGAATCATTTAGCCAGGCCTAGGACTTTACAGTCCTTATCAACTCCGGGATCCTTTCCGCTGGAAGAAAACTGCCGCGGATGATAGGTAGAGCCGGTTTCGCGCCATTTCCCCGCACCTAAGGCTCACCATATCAGGGTTACATCCTGCTAGTCGTGCAAGTCGCATGTATGCACGGTTGACTGAGGCTTTATATAGTTCTTCAAGTCAAAAGTTGCGACGTAGGGGCCAGAAGTTAGATACTGTTTAATCTGGGCCAATTCCAAGTCTGCCGCCTAGAACGAAGAACTCCACAAGTAGGCTACAATTGCTTATGGCTTTGGCTTTGGGTAGTAAAGACTACGTAATCACCTTGTAGCCTCGAACTGCACCTTCTTCCTTTTCCCTCGAGCTGGAGACTGATCTGAGGGTCTGGTAGTGTTCAGAAGATCCAGCTTGCTTTAGGACATCAGGGCACCATAGTCACAGTTTAGGATACCATAATTAATACTTTGACAAATGAAAAGAGAGGGTACGGCTAAAAGGAAGGCTCAAAATCGCAATAAATCTCGAATCACTATTGCGTAGATTCTACAAACTATGAAAACTCGCCAACAGATAGATGTAAGAGGTGTAAACCTGACTCTGGTGATAGGTAGTTCACTAGGAAAAGTCTTCCATTTACACACTCTGGCTTTGCATCAGTTTTTTAGCACACTCCTGCACAGCAAATCTCAACTCCCGGCTATTAAGATACATAAGGGTAATAGTCTCGATACGCGCCATTTCCTTATACTCTGCCAAGCCGACGTAGGAGAGTCCATGGTCAACGTTAAAGCGAAAATACCGTCCATCACCGTGGTGGCTTCTCCAGCGGGCCATAAACGAATTTGCAATATTTTCTGTCTCGGTCGCGATCGTCGTCAATGTTTTGCCCAAATCACTGGGCAGGCCATCTTGCCACGCATTCATGTTTGGTATTCCAGTCCCGACCGACATGAAACATTTAACTAGAGGTTTAAGTTATCTGTGTCCGGGCACCAAATATCAGACGCTTCTCTCTCCACTTCATTGATAGGGTTGAACGCCCCCGGAGGAGGATCGATAAATTTGCGCGTCGCAACATTCACGGGGTCGAAGAAACGAGTATCCGCCAACGTAGCAAGCGCGGCCTCGCAGATCGTCAAGTCAAGATTATCTTGCTTCTTATGGAGGTCGTAGCTCCTGAGTCGCTCAATGCCATTTCTTTCTTGGAAAGCAGTGCATACGACACTGATTCTGTCAGTATGGCAGGGAACGAATGGCTGGGGTGGGATATGGGCTTACACTCTACAGCCCCGAGGCATCCCCTCGTTGAAGGGGTCTGATGGAGAGAGGTTCTTCTTAATGATGATGTTCTCAACTACTTCCTTCAGCTTCTTAGGGCTGGGATTCGACAGTGTCTGTATCTTGCCCGACAAGTTGGCCCTGAACTGACGTGGACTTGTATCAAAAATAGCCACCATTATGTCTATATAAGCTGAAATGCATTCTTTGACATCCATCTCGAGTCGCCCAAGCATGATGGCAATAAGCCTATGGAAGGTTAGCCTTGCGCTTGATGGAGTAAGCAATATAGCCTCTTCCACGTACCCTCCTGTACTCGTGCCCCCAATCATGTCGAAAATCTCCCATGGCCTTACAGATGGAAGGGCATTTTGCCGCCGTTCGTCATTCAGTCGCCTCATGATGGTTCTCAGAACATAGAGCGTCGACAGTCCCCGCACCCCGCCACCATCTAGTGATAGTAGGCAAAGCCCAGTACTGTCGAGTTGGTCCGGCTCTCCCCCAGTTAAAGGTCTACTGATAGACTGGATGCGGGTGGCGGTTGTATCTCCTTCGCTAGCGGCAGTAGTTTCGTCTTTTTGTGGAACTTGACTCTCTGAATCGGGACTTGAGGCGACCATCCGTTGCCCGACTGGGACCGCTAATCTTTCTTTTACTTTGGCTACCAGACCTGTCTTCATCTGCAAGCTGATCAAGATCTGAAGTGGTTCGGAGAGATCGCAAAGGTCTTCCACGGCAGTTACAAGATTCTCCAGTAGTTTATCCTGTGTTGATTCATCCTGCCGTGTGCCGTCGTGACCGGCTCTATGTACCTGCTCGTGTTGTTCTACTGAAGAAATCCAGGCCTTGAAGAGTGATTGGATATTCTCAAGATTTCCCTGAATTGCTGCAGCTTCCTCGTGGTAATTACTCACTAGCCACTTAAGGGTGCCGGATTTGACGTCCAATTCGATGCCCCAGACTCGTAGTTGAACTGCCATGTCGTCGATTTGTGTCTCTTCGCAAGGCGACCATGTGTATCGCACATTGTCGAGGATTCTTTCGAACCCCTTTACGACCGTACCATAGAGGTCATGTAACCGCTGAGCATCTAGCCTCGATGGCGAAGAGCTGGAGACTGCCGACGATTCGCCAGGCATGGTCAAGGTACAATTCGGAAAGTAGGGGTCAATAGGAACGAAGGATAGGTGAATGGAAATGTAAATGGAAAAGAAGGCGGTTGGTTTTGGAGAGTCTTCGCCGTCTTGGTGTTGCTGCCCTGGGTGTGCCTTTTCCAATGTTATAGAATACATCGTTGACTGGAAATGTATTGCTTGTCTCAGTTCCCCGCATGCAGCTGACGCCCGTCTGCTGGTCAGTATTGGTCGCCATGCTGCCACGTCAATGCCATCGCTGCTTGGGGAGTGGCAGCCTGCAGCCCGGGGCCCGAAGCCCGTGCTGTCACCTTAAGGCTTCGCAATGAACATCAAAGTCTAGTTAGTGCCGGGAGTCAGTTGAAGGAAGTAATGGCTTTGCTCTTTTTGCGTAGTAACACGATATGAATGAACCTCTATCGATCTTGCTTCCTAGATTGCTCGTTCATCCTAGTGAAAAAAGGAAAAAGTGTATGGGACAAGCTTAGTACAAGCGGGAAAGCCGCATTTCGCCAAGGCATGCAACTTGAATCCGCCAATCCATCCGCCCAGCCACAATGCAGCCATGCTTTTCAGCTGGGAGTTAAGTCACCGCCCACCCAGCTATCGTCCTCTAACATTCCGTTTACCGTGGCTGTCTCCCACATCAAGCCAGACTCTGGTCGAAGCCCCTCTCCAGTTATCCTTGATATTTCACTCTCCAATTCGCCGGCGTGTCATTAGAAAGTTTCCTCAGCATCGCTAACGCTATTTCAAAGCCTCTCATATTTGCGGTCACCATGGTCTTTGACCCTCTCTCGATCATCGGATATGCCGGTACGAGTATGGGGCTGACAGGATTCCTCGTTTCCACCATTACTAGGTTAGAGCAATTCAGCCGCGACTTCGGTGAAGCCCACGAAAAACTACGATGGTACAATCTTCAGATGTCGGGGGCCAATATCGAAATCCAGGCCTGGAGAAGGCTTTGGTGTGAGGAGTTCCCCTACACAGACCAAGACTACGAGTACCTCTGGGGTACCGGCCCTGAAGGTTATCAGCATATCCAACGCCTCTTAAAGACGATTAGGCACGAGATTGATGCAATCGGGCTTCTAATGTATGGAGACCCAGATGATGAGGAGCTTGGAGACCACACCCCAGTCACAAATCATGATTGGACCCTTTGGCAGAAGAAGCTGGACGACATGTCCCAAAAGAGAAACGAGTACGATCTCGGAGACTCTTGGTTCAGTGATCTACTCAACAAACTTCTCTTTGCATCTTACCGGGGTGCGAATTTGGAGGAGCGCATAAAGCGACTTCGGGACAAGATCCAAGCTCTCACGTCCGACTCCGAGAAGCTCTTCATCCAGACTCAGTTCTGGCTTTCGGGGAGCGACAAAGCTGACGGCGACACAATACGACGGGTTAACGAGCGCAAGGAGCTTATGGAGGAGAGAAACAAGGAGCTCAGGCAGTTTCACTCTCTGTCGGGGTACTTGGGCGAGTGGTCGCTGGTGTTGACACTTCCTCGCGAGGGCAGCGGACCCAACTTGATTGACGAAGAAGCCGGATTCTATATGAAGTTCGTCCATAGTCCGGTAGCTCTTATGCGGCCGGATGCCCGGAATCCAATCTTCATCACCTTCTCTACCCCTATGGGCAATCCTTCGGATTTCAGATTATGGTATAAACATCAGGTGCAAAATGCCGCCCCCGTACCGATGCGCTCCGAACCCTTGCTTGACCTCTTCCCTGTCTATCAGGATCGTAAGCCCGGTCGGAGGAAGAGTCTAGCCCACGCGGCTATCGGAATTGTTACTTGGACTATGTTGCTGTGGGGCATGCCGTGGACAATGGGGATCTGCAGTTGTCGCCTACGCTTCGTCGTGATACACTCGACAGATGGCACCGCCGCATCCCGTGCGTCGATCACGAACTCGACTGAACCCTGCCCCAAGAATCCTACTGATCAACATTCAACACGCCTGGCCCTTTCGATGGGTATATCGCTAGCAGAGCTAGCGCTCAAGCAGCCTATCACTCTGAATGCCACTGGCAACGAGATGATCTTCCACCTCAACGGAAGCCCAGAGCCTACATATGAGCAGCAGCTTCTTAAGTTGGTTAAGCGTCGTAGCACTCTAGGATATAAGAATGCGGTTATGTACTGCTTTCTGTATGACAAAGCTTTGTCGCAACGCAAGCACGAGTTTCGCCCCCAAGACGTCGCTACTATCAAGGAAAGAGTCCTCGATCCGTAAATACAAACTGTTGGGGATCATACTCGGATGAAACAGAATAAAGAAGTTGACTAGTGACTGGTCGGGTAGGCTTGTTAACTACCTCAACGGTATAGATCCCATCAGCGCATAACGGCTAGATAGTGCACAATCGGCAGGGTTAGAACAGCTTGGGGTAGTATTCCGTGTACTATGGTCACACATCGTGAAACTCAACAGAAATAGCACACCTACTTCAAGACTGCATATAACACGAAGCATCACACCGCCTGTCGTAACCAGGTGTCACATACGGCCAGATATCGGGGGCGGGAGGAGGTTGAATTGAGTTTCCAGCCACTTGGGTACGGTAGTCCTCAAATCATATACAGTGTTTTATCTCATGCACAACGCCGACCGGCCACACGGTTTCGACGGCCCAGTGACCAGACCGATTGGTCGATGCCTGAGGGGTAGTGGTTGCACAAACTCTGGCGCAGAATTTATGACATCTCGATCCATCCTCCAATGATATCATCTTTACGGCGTCTGCATTCGGCCATGGAGATCTTAGTCCGGCCTCCAACACCCTTGTTGGGCCGGCTTTGCCGATCAGTTGATCATTGAAACGGGTCTAGCCGGGGTTTGACAGGGATCCAAGGTGAATTGACCTTGAATCGTGATCTCTTATCTTTGTAAGAGTGAGGCGGTTGATAACAATGACTCGTTTGTTCACCGCTTCTGGTCACAGGCAAGGTCAACAACACCGAATCTCATGAAAATATTCTAGAATAAGAAGTCTCAATTTCATCTAGTGCAGTATAATAATAATAAAAGGAAAAAGACTATTCCGAAGTCATAATCATCAACGCAATGCTATGTAATAAAACACTTTTTCATTCCTCCTCATTATTACCACCTTAGACAGCAATAGGCTGCTTGTTGTTTTTGCAGCAGTCAACTGCGGAGCAGAAATTCACATCCGCCTTGACGTTGGGGTTGGGTGACGTCTGGGGGAGGGTCTGGCGGGCGGGCCAGATCTCCTTATCGGCGATCTGCTCCTTCTTGTGGTGCTCCTGGAGAAGCTCGCGGATGTTGTTCTGGAAGAACAGAGGACCCTGCTCCATCTCGGGGTGCATCTCGCCGTTGACAAAGACGCCGGCGTTGACGTTCTTCTGGGCGTTGGCGCAGAGGTACTTGTCCTCGGACATGATGCGCTTATACATGTTGGAGATGAGCTCAAAGTCCTCGTCGCTAGAGTGCTTGTTGCGGAAGAACTCGTAGCGCATGGTGGCTGAGGTAGGGCTGTGGGGCACGAATCTTTGGATCATGAAGAAGTGAGGACTGAGAGATTGTTAGTGTTGATCAATGTGTAGATGAAGAGGCATGTACTTACGAGATGTTGGTCGAGGCATTGGGCAGGTAGTAGGTGACGGCGATTCGGAAGCCCTTGTCGATCTGTTCTTGGCTCTGGGCACCAAAGTGCTGGATGTAAGACTTCTGAGTCTCAACCCAGTACGAGTTGAGGTCGGCAATGGTGGGAATGTCGGGGTGGGCAACCTTGCAGTGGTAGCACTCGTTGTAGTTGTCGGCCAAGATCTTCCAGTTGTAGTCACCCTTCATCTCCCAGACATGGTCAAACTCGTAGTCGTCAAAGTTGTAGTAGTCGAAGCGCTCATGGGTGTCGAGGCTGTCAAAGTCATCGGACCAGGCAATCTCAGGAGTCTCCTTGGCGTCCATGTTGATCCAGATGAAGCCACGGGCATCAACCTTGACGTGGATGGGCAGAAGACCGTTCTTGGACTTGTCAAAGCCCTCGAGGTCCTGGTAGCCAGGGGCCTTGGCGAGCTTGCCATTGAGGCCGTAGGACCAGCCATGGTACTTGCAGGCAAAGAAGCTGGAGTTGCCCGCGTCACCCTTCTCAGGGTCAAGGACGGGGAAGGCACGGTGGCGGCAGATGTTGTGGAAGGCGTTGATCTTGCCCTCACGGTCCTTGCAGATGATGAACTCGAAGTTGGCAACCTCGTACTTGAGCCAGTCGCCGTTGTTGGGGAGTCTGGCCTTGTGGGTGATGAGCAGCCACTTTCTGGAGAAGATGGCCCGCTTTTCAAGCTCGTACATCTCTACAGAGGTGTACCATGAAGCTGGCAGGGCACGGACGGCGCTCTTGGTGTCAGGCACGGCGGGGGTAGAGCCTCCGCGGCCAAAGTAGCTCTTCAAGAATGATGTGGCCATTGTGAAGGTGTTGTGTGTGAGAGAGATAAGAAGATGAGGTTGATTAAGTGTCTTGGGGAGAAGACAAGATATTAGTAGTAATAGAGAGTCTTTTGTAAAAGACTGGAGGGTGTAGTGAATAAACACTTGATTGCTTGTGTTGTTGTTGTTTGTGATGATGATAAAAGTCACTTTGAGTTCGGAAGTGGTTGTCTTCTAAATAGTTCTTTGCTTCCTCCACGCCCGGCAGCTAAGAATAGAGCCATGGCATTTACAAGTCCGATCTCGTTGCCACCTGATACCACTGCCTTGACAGATTGAGTTGCTGATTGGAATCAGGTGGCCGCGATGGCCTCGACTCCGGGAGGTGCGGCCCGGTCACATGATCGGGGAGGCTATCTCTGGGGCCCGATTAGCATGCTCGCACCCCCTACAACAAGGGGCCACGTCCGCCCTCATTTGATAGTCTACACCCTCCACGATGCCAATTCCTCATCGATGACGGGGGCCCATGGAGAAAACGGCCTTGCAAGTTGGGCCTCAGACGCCACTGCCCGGCCCACGGGGTAGCACAAATCCTCCCCCCCACGCTGCCAGTGTAAGTCCAAGATAGACCCCGTCCCGGACCTGCAGATGTCTATGCCAGGGTGAGTATTGTGCAGTTCTCAATCACGAACTTGAATCATCCAGAAGGCGAATAGTTACATCGCAACGTGAGTGAAACCGGCTGGACTTGCTCATCCTAAGCGAAGAGGGTCAAGACGCCGCCGGTAGGGGTGCCCCAAGCGCGTCCACCTGATCGGCTAACGAAGCAATAATTTCTCGACTGCCACGATGCAAAAAAGGTGAAAGCCCGGCACCGAGACCGCGTGGTTGGTCATACGGCCCAAGAGATTTCGTAACAAAATCTTCCAGGTCCTGCACTACGGCTTCGACGAGAGGAGGCGGGCGACGAGACCGACGGAAGGGCCGACTAACACCACGGAGACGGCATCATGAACAACGACTTGCTTCATTTTAGCGGAGACGGGTTTCTTGGCCGTCTCATCTTGCAGGTATGTCGTGATTCCCAGCCTTTTTTTCGATTGAGTCGAGCGCGTGAGCTGGATAGAGTGCGAAGGAAACGGCGCCAGTGTACGAAGCGGGCGTAACACCCCGGTCTCAAAGAGATAACGGGCCGGTGACGATAAAGACGCTTTCGACGGGGAGTTGACCAGCGTGATCGGCGATGTGAGGCTGAGAGTTGATGTTGAACCGTGAATCGCAGATATGTGTGGTTTAACAACTGAAATTGTTGAATATTTCATTTCGAGTGGTGACCCGATCGTGTCCAAAACCACAAATTGCACTCCAGTCCGTAATTTCTGTTGGTAGGCGATATGATAAGGGAAATTGCGGTCGGGAATAGCATCAGCACGGCAGGAAGGGAAACGCGAAACTGTAACTCTCATCCACAAACCACCAATTTTGACCGGAAAACCGTTGATTATATGTATTCGAGAGTCAAGGCAGTATAAGAAACATACGATTTTACTCAAACAATCGTACGTTCGAGTTGAGATACGGCTTTATCCACAGCCATCGTACGTTCTCACTGCAGTATGACTTCTTCAACGCAACGATCTGCTCTCATTGAAAACGCGTCCAACTTGGAACAGAACAAACTCCAAGGGAACCTTCACCTATAAGCTTGGAAATCGTACCACTCCCGTCAGCAAATCGTACGTTCTCGCTGAGTGTTCATCCTGCCCTTGAAACCTGGCCTACAACACCACTCGGCGAGCTTCGATGAGGCTGCGATGGAACTTGGAATTCCTGGGAAGCCATGGTTACCCTGCATTAGTTCAACAAGAGAGTTTAAAACTCTCTGAGCTTTCGAATCGAGTAAAAGGCTAGAAATGTTCTTGAAGACGTAGAATGTTCCCCTGACGATCCGTCCGTTGGTCAAGGGTGGCTTCCAGAAGATTGACTGCTGGTAGATCCATAACCAGGGTAAGGTAAGCAAATGAAGAGAGTAGATGAGATGTACAGAGATGGAACATGAGAATAGTCACTGAAAACTGATTCAATGACTCAAATTGCTGGTCATACTTGGTTCGGCTCTACCCTACACTTTCACATCATGGAGACACGGCACCCTAGACAAGCACGTATAAGCGCAATCAGAGTTACGTGTATGCTATTGGCCTCTCCTTTATGTCAACTACGAATAGCAAATCATAATTAAAGCCGGCGCTAGAAACACCAAGCTATACGCATAAGTAATTCAATGTCCGGCCAAATACCAGTTGGATAAAGCTTCACATCGGGAGCGGCTTCGGCTCGGCTTCGAATCCCGTTTCACTCGGCCGCCTTCCCCAACCCAGCACACCTTGCGGTCTGACAGCAACCAATCACGTCACGACGGGCTGTCACTCGCGGCAAATCTCAGCGTTGTGCATCTCACGGCCGTAAATAGCCCGGACGAAATGTCATCCGTTCACAAATCGGGCGTCTGACATGAAACTCAACGCCTTCACGAAGGCCTCAAGTCGAATATCCGGGGTCCAGACACACATCACACGTGGAGGGTTGTGAGCAGTCCGGGCCGCCCTCCGACCGTGCAGACGCGGCGGTACTCGACGAGGCTGGGCGTATTGCCGTGTGTAACCCCCCTTGTCTCAGATTTCGCCCTTGAAGCTCCCTTGAATTGCTCCCGGTGGTCAAATGATGGGATGGAAGCGCCACTAGTGTGCAGACGTAGCTGGGGGACTCGGGCCACGTGTGGTGCCTGGACCTCTGCCAGAATGTGACGAGTGCCGTCGTCTTCTAGCGTCGATAGATTGCGAGACCGCTTTGATGGCTTTGACACCAAAGTCGGCGTCACCGCCATGGACAAGTTTTTCTGGGTGTGGTGGTGGTGGGTGTGATGAATTGGATGCGTCGAGATAGGCAAAGCCCGGGCTGCTCTGCTCCGAACCGACCCCCGGATAACAATGTGCGACGGGGAGTCCTGTGCTGTCAGATCCCCCCTGCTCTCGGCAGCTTCGGTGCATGATCTATCCAAGCGTCTAGGCTTTAATCGTGTCTCCATAAGACGGCACTTGGAAGCGAGAACCAAGCGGCTGGAGGCGTGGGGTTTGTTGTAGTGTTTACAGCTGGCAATCAGCAGGTGGACGCAATGGGCACACACCCTTGCGTATCTGGATTCCAGGTGAGGTTGGTCAATTGCAAATCTCGCATGACGCCAAACCCAAAGCGGAGGCTTTACGCGTTATCTCTGTGAATGCGGGGAAAAAACAGACAGTAGCAAAAAAAAAAGGTGAGGCTATCCGGACAAGGCGGCGGCACAGACAAAACAACGCCGGGACCGTGCGGCGCCGGCAGAGTGCGGGGTTTTGCGGGGGAGGAGGCGAGAGGCGTCAGATAAGGCTAGACTTGATTCGGCAGCAGGCCTGCAAGTCGTACATGAAGGCTGGATGGCGTTGGCACCAGCTGACCATGATGGCTGCGGTCCAGTGTGTAGGCCTTGGGGGGGAAAGCTTGGTCAAAATCTTAATTCTTTGTCCATGAGGCTCGAGGAGGGAGGACAGACCACAAAGGGAGGACAGCAGAGGACCGAGGGTTGAGGAGGGCAGGGGGCCAGTCAGGACAGTCAGCGAGAGACCGGAGAGACATGGCAGCCTCTTTATCCTGTCCAACAGGACAAGCAATGCTCTAGCTTCAACTCTCTCGATGTTCTTGTATCATCAACCAGTCATCGTTTCTAGAAGGCTTCCATCAACACTCCTAACCAGATAGATAGAGCCAATGGCGATCACGTGATCGGAACTCGCACGTCGTGACCGGAGTCCGGTCCCCACGACCGGAATTCCAGACAAGATACGGAGAATCCATCTTTTGGAGAAGGTCACCGGAATCCGGTACCCACCGACACCGGACAACCTCTATCAGGCGGGGTGATAAAAGGCCCAATGGACAATGTCAAAAAGTAAACGCATCCAGTCCAACTCGTAGCCCATTGGTATTATAATCTCTATCACTCCAATTGGCAAATCAACTTGGACTTCACCACCTCCCTTGTCCCCCCCTTGAGCGTTGTGTCCAATAGCACGCTTGCACGGCTGCACGAGAGAGATTCTTTTACCAGACGCTTTACCTCCGACACAATGGCCTCGGGCAACCCGTCATATCTCATCGTGGGAGCTGGCGTCTTTGGAGTCTCCACCGCCTATCATCTCATCCAGAAGTACCCCAATGCGTCCATCACAATTGTTGACCGGGATGCTTTTGATGGTGACAACCGGGTGGCTGCGTCATGGGACTGGAACAAGGTGGTGCGCGCAGACTACGACGACATAGTCTACTGCCGCCTCGCCCTTGAGGCCCAGGACATCTTCAAGTCGGACCCGCTCTGGCAGCCCTACTTTCACGAGACGGGCGTCTTTTGGATGTGCCGCAGCGACTACGCCCAGGATGTCATCAACAACTACAAGAAACTCGGCCGCAAGGCTGACATTTCGGCTGTCACTATTGAAGAGGCCAAGAAGTTGTATGGGGGTCTCTTTGAGGATGCCGACTACAGCGGCGTCAAGGAGGTGCTCATCAACAAGACGAGTGGCTGGGCTGCCGCCGGCGACTCGCTGCGGGCCATCACCCGCGAGGCCATGAAGCTTGGCGTCAAGTACGTGGTGGCTGACGTTGCGACCCTGGAGATCGACGCCAGCGGTCGCTGCACGGGCATCCAGACCTCAAAGGGCGAGGTCATCTCGGCTAACCATGTTATCCTCTCCACCGGCGCCTACACGTCCAAGCTGCTCGAGTACAGCGCCGCCCGCACTGGAAATGTCGACCTCCGCGCTGGCGAGCGAATCGTGGCCGGTGGCATCACCACAGGCATGATGACATTGGACGAGAAGTCATACGAGAGGTTCAAGACGATGCCTGTTGGGTTCCAAGGATATACAGCCGAGCAAGGTGACTATTCCCGTCCCCCACGTTTCACAACCAGACAGGGCTAACTCGCTGAAACAGGCAGCCCCTTTATTGGCAGCCTGCCTCCCACCAAAGACCGGGAGTTGAAGTGGTGGGGCCGCAACATCTTCAAGAACACGCGCCAAGTGCTCCCTGGCCGCTACATCTCAGCTCCACCCGACGAGCGCGACTATGCGCAGTGGAAGGTTTCTGGGGCGCTCAAGGAGGACATTGACGACTCCAACCGGCTTTTCTACGGCAAGAAGGGCGCTAACTGGGTGCTGGAGAAGCACCGCATCTGCTGGTAAGTCTGCAGCATCTCCAACCATAAAGACATGCCGACTGACCTCCGAAGGGACGCCTTCACGACGAGCGGAGACTTCATCATCTCCCCACACGCAGGGGCCAAGGGCCTATACGTTGCAACGTGCGGTTCCTTCCACGGATACAAGTTCTTCCCTGTGTTGGGCAAGTATGTGGTGCAGATGCTCGACGGCGAGCTGGAAGCTGAGCTTGCGGAGAAGTGGGCCTGGGACAGGGAGCGGCCCGACCCAGCCCTCAACCCTGAGTGGCCGAATTCAGAGATGAAGGATCTGGCAGACCCGGCTGCCAGGCTGTAGAAGAGTAAAAGAAGAAAAAGAAGCTGTAGTAGACTCGCCTCGTGATAATTGGTTGCATTAGAGTAGAAGAGGTGGTCTGGTGCGGGGGAGGATCGGGGATGGCTCCAACAGCCGGATCCAAACTAGGTTGGGATTGCGCGGCGCGTGACCCTTCCTACCAACTTTAGTGAGGCGTGATGAGATATTAGCATAAATCATGAGCATAATGAATTGAATATTTGCATCTACTCGCGTCAGTTTGCCATGTTGTTTCGTTTCCCATGATGAAAATTTTCTTGTTCGTCAGTCTCATCTCAGTGTATCATGGCCTCTTATCTCCACTCCCTGTCTCTCCTCCACCTTCTACCCCACTCTTGTTATCATGCCGCATTATCTCCGAATTCGCTGTATCTTTAGTAAAGAGTACCTGAGTCGCTAAGAGATAAGTGTTTACTTATTTTAGCTTCATTAGTCAAGATAAAGCCTGAAGAGTTTTCTTGGTGCGTTGGCTAGTTGTTGCGAGGTAGGACGTGGCCAGATGCCCTGGTAGTTGTGCCAGTTGTTTACCCCAACTGCCTCATTCACCTCGCAAAAATTCTGCAAAACCACAAAATACCGGGCTATCCCCCTATCGGAGCATCACGGAGCCCAGATCGCCCCCTGTGGAACCGTTAGTTAGCCCCCCGAGTCTCCCTAGTTAACCTGGGCTGGCTCCCCCGCGTTATCAACCGCAGGGGCCAATGGTTGATGCGGGGTTTGTAACGAGGGATTGGCCCAAGTATTTAGTGGAAGCGGGCCCCTTCTCGACGCTCTTTAGGGCCCTTGCTCGCTATTGCTCCTCCTCCTCGTCTCCATCCCTTCGGTCGAGGTCTCGCCCCCCTAAATGACGCCCCCAGAGGAAAACACGGTTGCTACCACCAGTTCTCGTGGGAGACGGCGTTCACATCATGCCTGCCTCACTTGCAGGTAAACAGCATCTTTTGTTTCTGACCGTCTCGTGTTCCATATTGACGCCCGCAGGCGCAAAAAGACGCGCTGTCCTGGAGAAAAGCCGGCGTGCTCTAGTTGTGTCCGCCTTAAACAGTCATGCTCTTATCCGCCGGCGATAAGGCCCTCGCAGGGCGGCCCTTCGGTACGTTTACACTCCTTTTGCCCGTCGACGATGCAATCTTGACCATCGATAGGAGGAGAGGCTGGCACACTTGGAAGAGAAACTCGATTTCTTGCTGAGTGGGAGCTTGTATATGACACCCCCCAAAAAAAACTTTGTCTCGGCACGGGCTAACAGTTGTGCGCAGATCCAACCACGCCACGCGTCAGCGGGAACAACAACAGCAGCAACAACAAGATTCGGCATTTGAAGAAAATACCGACACTTCGGAAAAGTCCTACTCTGGACTTCCCCAGGGACGGGAGCAGAGCTATCCCACCAGCCATCCATCTGTCAAGTCAGACTCTGAGAGCTCGGCTCTGCGACCAAGCCCCTCCGACATCGCCATCGGCATCGCCTTATACTTTGAGTATTGCCATAGGCAACCGATTTGGTGCTTTGAGCGTGATGAAGTCAGTGACTACAACTCGCTCCATGATGAGCTCGCCTGCAGCATTCTGGCCTTGACGTTGCGCTTCTCGGAGCACCGGGATCAGTCACAGCTCTATGGCAACAATGCAAAGAGTCTCATTATGCTGCGGATAGCCAACGGCACCGTAGACCTTGCTACTCTCGAAAGTTTGTGTCTACTCTCGTATTCTTCATTCATTGGTATGAGAACTCCTCAAATTTGTATGACGCATTGACTAACGCTTTCAGACGGAAACGTCCACCTCGGCCAGTTCCATCTTGGCCTAGCCTTTCAGCTCTGTCGATCAGCCATGCTGGATATGCAATCCGTGTATGGCATCGATGATCCAATGGTGGAGCGAAAAAAGAGACTCTTTTGGAGTCTCCAGATGCTTGAGCAGTCCTACGGCCGACAGGAGGGTCTATTGAGCGTGCCAACCGAGATTTGGCGACCATCTTACTCTTCACATCGCGGTCTCCCGATGAACATTGATCCAAAGGCTCCAGCATTACCGAGAGATGATCTTGGAACACCAAATCCAACTGAACCGGGAATCTGGAACACGAGCGTTCACTTGGGATGGGTCTGGAGCCAGGTCAGAAAGTACGTATCCGACTGCGCACACAACAACCTCAAGGAGCCCTGGCGGCACGACTCGATGTACGCCAAGGTACTCGCCGACTTTATGGAGACGGAGAATAGGATCCCTATGTGCCACCGATACGACACGGTCAAGTTTTATGAGCGCAAGGTGGAAGACTTGAAGATGCACAGAGACTACTGGGCTCCTTGGTTGAAGGAGCAGTTTACGTACCATGTTATTCCGACGGTACTCAACCATCCGTTCCTCTATATCGTTGGAGCGCAGCACAACCCGAATCTGGCGATACCCAACACCTTTTGGAGGAGGTCTTCCGAGCTGGCACTTCTACACTCAACATGGATCGTTCGAATGATCGATATGGTTGTCGATAAGCAGGTGCCGCTGGCAGATCCCTTCTTCGGACATGTCGCAGCCATCGCGGCCACAGTGCACCTGTATTATTGTTGCGCAGCAGCAGCTAGGCTCAAGCACAAGTCTAATACGGACTTTGCAAAGTGCAGGAGGTTCCTGAAGGGCTTTCTGCCAACATCTGCTGCTTGTAGAGCATTGGTATGTTGTGCCACACGATTAACTCACAAGAACTCAGCTAACAGCTTCTGTAGGACCGGAATCTTGACAAGATGACTCGAATCGCCGCTGGCTCCGAGAACATGGACGTCGAAGATTGGATGCCGTCAAAGATTTACCTCAGCGTACCCTTGATGTGGAAAATCTTGCAATTCAACACTGTCGCAGACTCGCACGAGATCCCAACGGCAGGCCTGCTGGACTCATCGCTTGTCCCGGTGCCCGCTCATGACGACAACATTGATGGTCTGACGCTTGAGATTATCGTCGCGACATCGCCGGAGATCACCATCAACACAGCAGACGGAGGCCAGGAAGCGCCGACTCTGTCATACAAGACGGCACTCTCTTCACAACCAGACTCGGCTCGCGACACAGTCATTGACGAGGTGCCAGTTGACGACAGCCTCACGCTGTGCACAACACCATGGCTCTACGCCGACTCTTCGCAGTTTGTCAACATTGGGGATATGGGATACGATGACTCGCATCAATCGATGAGCGAGAATAGAGGTTCAGCGTGGTGGGAAGGCGAAAACTTTAGCAATATCATGTTTAATCACTTCTAGACTGCCGTTACAGGAGTCTTGCTCTGTTTCTTTGGGAAAAGTTACTGTATAGATAGAGAACCTTGTCGATAATAGAGTCACTCAGGGACTGGGAAGCATTCCTGTTGGTTGCATACCTTTCACACTCGTACCTAGATTGCGTGCTCCTCCTAGGCATACATGCTCTGACAACTCTTGGGCATAAACCGCCTACCATGTCTCCCCACCCTCTCGCGTCTCCAGGGGGTGGGCATCATGCGGAGCTGCCTTGGCTCCGTCCTGCAAGCGTCCCCCCAGGGGAACAAGGGCTCTCTGATGACCCTCCCGATTTGGGCGTCTGGGGTACCGAAACCGGGGCCCGGAAGCACCGCGTCAACTTCTGGGGTCTTTGCCTCCGGGTGTGGAGAGAGGAACGTGGGGTAAGAAAAACAAGCGAGCGGAGATGCACAAGACTGCGCTAGTCATGCACGATTTGTCTAACCCTGGTCCAGCGCAGTCGTGGTTTTACTGGCTCGAGCAACCGTCTCCCCGCTGCGAAGTGAAGCCATCTCCACCAACTTTATCATGCGCACGTCAGAACGGCTTGGGTCTCAGGAACCGGCTTCTATTTTAATGACTCATCTTAGTCAATGCGGGGGCGGAGAAGACGAGAAGAACGCGCTAAGAAGGAATTCGTGATCGATCCTCCCCGGCTCCTCATGCCGTGCCGGCGAGCGCCTTCGCAATCTGGGGTAGAATGGGGTAAAAGGGGGCGTCTCCGTACTCGCCAGCATAGCAATCGCTTCACTCTGTGTCCGGGGAAGTCGGGGTATCCGGGGTCGGTCGGAGAAGAGCCCCCGCGAAGTAATGGGGCCTCTCCGAGTCATGGTCTCCAAGGATTCTTCTTTTGGAGACCGAGGCTGGGCTCCCACGCTCGCCTGATCCCAATCGCGGAATTTCCATTACCCATCATCATGATACTTCCTTGTCTGAGCTTCCTCTGAGTCGTTTCTTTCGGTCATCCATTGTCCGAACTTCAGGACCCTCGGTTGTACGGCCTGTTTGTCCGAAATCCCGGCATTGATCAGATTGTTGTTATCATAGAAGGCTCAGTACAGTACAAATGGGGACTCAGAAGGTCGTAGCAAAATGTATGGGCAGGGATTGGTGGAATACGGGCCTCGTCGCCAAGTTGGGTTAGATTGGGTCTCGCAGATTCTATCCCTGGCCCAGTGGGTGTTGCTGGGTGTCCTGTAAACACGTTCTTCATCATCCTATTCAACATGAGTTACGACAAGGAGTGCAAAAGCTTCATCCCATTGATGGCGCGCGTGCCCTTAGCGCCAGGGAGTTGATGAAATTGACGAAAACCTCCGCCAAATAATCAGCAGCCGTCAGTCCCAGCTCATCGTAATCGAACATCCTATCCGCCCAGCGCTGTTTATCTACGTCGAGAATACCCTAACTGCGAGGGAACCAACAATCCTCGAGATAATATCCCAATGATGGCTATTTGTGTTGTTGTTCTCTGTTGTGCGCACCACCCCCTATTCCTCTCCGTCGAACAAGAAATCTCTTCAGCGCTTTGATAAACAGCTCGCGTCTTTTGTAACAGAATGGGAATAGCTAACTTATGTCTAAACCAGTTGTATAAAGCCCGCTGCGATGCGCGTCTACGGCGAAGCGAAAGTCTGCGTTCTTTAGGGATAAGAGCGCCTTGATCGCCCTGCTTTCTGCTTGAGCTTTGTGGCGACTCACGATAGTTGGCGGAACCGAAACACGACGCGTTGTCGATTCGCGTACGATCCAAAGACGAACGATCAGCCGAAAGGTCTCTCCGATTCAACAGCGGCAATCTGGTTCCTTCAAAAGTTTCCTAGCTTGTCGGTGATCCGGCGCCTTTACCGTTGTCGGTCACACATACCTCTCCATCATGGCTGCTGCGGCTCAGCACCATTAAGCGTACATCGAGCTCGAAACGAAGACAACGTACTAGGCTCTGTTTCCTTTCCACTGGTGCGCCTTTTACACTGTTTCCCGGGCTTCTTGGGATGGTAGCAGGCCTTAAAGATATCGTACCAGAGGGGTTGAAGGAGATAGGATAATCTGTGCATCCTCCAAGGTTATTGCTGCAAATAGCATCGTAGTTGGTGTTATACTGCATGTATGATTCATTCCATCTCCTTTCATCAACAATCGCACATCTATGCCGCTGCTTGTGCCCTGTACAATCTTGCTCTTAACGGAGGTATGCTCAGAATCCTAGTCGAAGATACCAAAAAGGTCGTCCTGATCCATCGCCATCACCATCACCGAAGTGTCTCTTTTCTCCCTATCTTCCAAATGTCCTACAACGCGTCAAAGGTCCTGGTATTACCTGCCATCCTCGTTACTGTCAAACCTCGCCATGGTACTCGCACCTTTAGTTGTATCACGCGTGCCAACTACAGGCCCTTAGTAGGAATACATGCTCTATACTGGTTCGTTTTCAACCCTATTCTGCCTGGACTGGCGTTTCTCAACCAGGCTCTGAACTGTCTCTTCTCTTGTTTGCTATTTTTGCGCTCTAGAGCGTGCAATTATTCTCTCAACACTACCCCATGCAGATCATTACCCCAATCCTATACCTTCGCCGTAAGCTGATCAAAAAGACCAACCGTGTCACACCTTCTGAGCTTAACAGCACGCGAGACCAATCAGTCATCGATGGCTACGAAGCTAGCCTCGAGGCGCTGCCTACAGCATTATAGGTGGAGGCTCGGATGATGTTGCACGAGTGGTTCAAGAAAGGCAGAGTGCTGTATAAAGTCCACGAAAGCATAGAACGTGCTGTCTCTAACGGCACGAGTTGCAATCTAGTCCCTATCGATTGGCGAAGCCGCCGATTGGCGCCGACCCAGCTGATGTAGAAGGATTGCCCAGTACCGATACAGGATACAATCATCGTGGCCAATCATTCTACAGAGAACTGGTGTTGGAGAAATACAGACCCCATGCTATGGTCCAATGGCTGATGGTTGATTGAGTCTTACACCTACCCAGTGGTCCCTAGCCAAGCGGTGAGAATAGATCACGGTATCTGGATCATGAGGCCACGATAAACTAAACAATTCCCGGTGAATGATCTCCAATGTCAGACCGAGTGCCGGCGGCCAGGGTGAAGCATCCACCGCCTCGCCTTGGAGAAGGGCAGCTGACTGGCCTCCCGGGATAGTCGCTCGGACCCTGTGCCGTCTTTGTCCAAGCCTTCCGCAATCTCAATCGCCGTCGATAGCATAGCGGCCGTTGAAACCTCTGCCTCGCCCCTCTCAGCATGCAGGATCCGGCGCCGTGCAGCTATCACGCGTAGCGTCCTATCAGCTCGGCACGGGCTCTCGTCGTGCAACACTAATTGATGCCCGATAATAGTAAGATCTAGAACTGACGCTCCCTCCTCTTTGTTATCTTCCTCCCCCGCAGCTACGCCTACCCCCAGCGCACACCTCCCTCCTCTTCGGCGCCGCTTCGTCTTATACCGATCACGTGATCGCGTCCGCAACCGGAGGGGACGGGGGTATAGTTATCGGGAAACATTGCTTCATTGCGTATCGTGACGATCCGAGGACTTTGTTTTGAGCGGGGTTCATGTTCCAGAGGCGAAGGCTGGCGATATCTTGATATATTTCAGGTCCAAGTCAACCCATTGGACCAGGCCGCCCCCCCTTTTGCCAACTCACCACCGTCCTCACCCTTTTTAATCTCCCCCCTCCAACAAGCCCTCTTGTACTCTTCACACGGTTCACGGGCCTATCATTGACCATGGCGCCCTCTCCACGCGTCGTTATCATTGGAGCCGGTATCGTCGGTGTCAATGTGGCAGACGAGCTGGTCTCGCGCGGCTGGACCGACATCACCGTGGTCGATCAGGGGCCCCTGGACATGCCCGGCGGATCTACCTCCCATGCGCCGGGATTGGTCTTCCAGACCAACACGTCCAAGACGCTGACCCTGTTTGCCAAGTACACAATGGAAAAGCTGGTGTCGCTCGGGTGTTTCAATCAGGTCGGCGGCCTCGAGATTGCCACCACTCCTGAGCGCCTTGAGGAGCTCAAACGCAAGAAGGGCTATGCCTCGTCCTGGGGCATCGAGGCCCATCTCATCAGCCCTGACAAGGTCAAGGAGATCTACCCTCTGGTGAACAAGGATCGTGTCCTGGGTGGCTTGCACATTCCCACCGATGGACTGGCACTAGCCGCCCGCGCCGTCCAGGAGCTTATTGCGCGCACACGCAAGGCTGGCGTGCGCTACCTTGGTTCTACAGTCGTCACCAGCATTGACCACGCCGACGGCCACGTCTCGGGCGTCGTGACAAAGGAGGGCACTATTCCCGCCGACATTGTCATCTCATGCGCCGGCTTCTGGGGTGTTGAGGTGGGAGCCATGGTCGGCTTGCCCATTCCTCTAACACCAATGGCCCATCAATATGTCCACACAACCTCTGTTCCGTCCCAGGCTGGCAAGAACGCCGAGCCCAATGGAGCAAGACTCCCCATCCTGAGACATCAGGATGAGGATCTCTACTACCGCGAGCACGGTGATCACTACGGCATTGGCTACTACGGCCACAAGGCGATGCCACTTGTTGCTGCTTCGCTGGGTGAGACTCCCAAGCATGTTAACGAGCACAACATGCCATCTCGTCTCGAGTTCACTCCCAAGGACTTTGAGCCGGGATGGAAACTGTCTCAGGATATCCTGCCTGAGCTGAAGGATACCAAGGTGGCCAGCGGATTCAACGGCATCATGTCATTCACCCCTGACGGTGGACCTCTTGTGGGCCAGGCCCCCAACTTTGACAACTTTTACGTCGCAGAGGCCGTCTGGGTGACACAATCTGCTGGTGTCGCTCGTGCCATCGCCCAGCTCCTGACCACCGGCAGGTCTGAGATTGACCTGTCCGAGTGCGAGCTGTCCCGCTTCGAGCAGGTCCAGCTTTCGCCTGCCTACATCACCGAGACCTCATCACAGAACTTTGTCGAGGTTTACGATATTATTCATCCCCTCCAGCCCCGAGACTCACCTCGGAATCTGCGCGTCAGCCCATTCCATGCCCGCCAGCATGAGCTTGGCGCCTACTTCCTCGAGGCTGGCGGCTGGGAGCGCCCGCACTGGTTCCAGTCCAACGAGAAGCTTCTCAAGGATCTGCCTGACAAGTGGAAGCCTGTCGAGCGTGATGCTTGGTCTTCCAAGTTCTACTCAGCCATCTCTGCGGCGGAGGCGTGGAAGACACGTACTGCCGTGGCTCTGTACGACATGACACCCATTCGTCGACTGGAGGTCACTGGCCCCGGAGCCGCCGAGCTGTTGCAAAGACTGTCAACTGGCAATGTTGCGAGAGAATCTGGCAAGGTCACATTTACTCTGCTCCTTGATGACCATGGCGGTATCCGTAGCGATGTCTTCGTGGCCAGACTCTCGGAGGATGTGTTCCATGTCGGCGTCAACGGCCCTGTCGACCTGGCCTACTTTACTCGAGAAGCCCGTGTTCAGACCAAGTCGAGCCCCCACCGATCCGTGCAGGTTCGCGATATCACCGGAGGCCTTGCTAGCATTGGACTCTGGGGACCTCGTGCCCGCGACGTGATCAACTTGGTCACCAAGGACGACTTCTCAGACAAGTCATTGCCCTATCTCCATGTCAAGAAGGCCAACATTTCTGGTATCCCTGTCATTGCGACAAGGTTCTCTTACATCGGCGAGCTCGGCTGGGAGATCTACACCACAGCGGACAACGGTCTCCGCCTGTGGGACGCCCTTTGGCAGGCTGGTCAGCCCTATAGAGCCATTGCGGCTGGTCGAAGCACCTTCAACGCCCTGCGTCTGGAGAAGGGCTTCCGATCTTGGGGCGTCGACATGACGACCGAGTACGACCCTTACGAGGCCGGCCTCGAGTTCGCCATTCAGCCCGGTAAGCAGGGCTACGTCGGCCATGCCGCCCTCAAGGGACGGTCCAGCGAGAAGGCGTCCAAGCGACTACGTGGCCTCATCGTCAACGACGGACGCTCTGTGGTACTAGGCAAAGAGCCAGTCTTTGTCAAGGGTCGAGCATCGGGCTATGTCACTAGCGCCGCATTCGGGTACAGCATCGGCAAGCCCATCGCCTATGCTTACTTGCCGAAGGATGTCATCGACGGAGATGTCGTTGAGATCGAGTACTTTGGACGGAGGATCCAGGCTACTGTCTCGCCTCTACCTTTCCATGAGCCCGAGTCAAGCGCCTACGGCCAGAGCAGCTCAGCCAGCTTCTCTGCCCGGTTGTAGTGGCGTTTTGGGACGAAAAGAATCGTGCTATTGTTATTTTGCGAAACCATGGGTGGAGCGTGTTTAGATGCAGTGTATCCGTGTCACCTTTCACAGTCAACGACAGGATCTAATCAAGATTAATGAATTCATGAAATCAATTCTCCATTGCCATGTGCTCGGTGACCCATCTAACTCACGACGACTTGTCACGCCAAGAGCAACTCATCCACCTTACAGAGTGCATAACACTCATATCCCAGGTTGAGATTCCTAAAGCCAATCCTCATAGTTTTCCTATTTTAACACACCAAAGCCGCCATCACGGTCCATAATAGTTCTGTTGCGCCACTCTCCCACACAATTCGCATCCTCGAAGCATGTTCCAATTCCGAGATACGCCTCTCCTCCACTGCATCTCAGCCCTTAAGCATCTTCACTTGCTTTTATCTCTACCCAGAAGCGCAGTCGCCGTCTTTTTCCCTCCTCGGCTTCAGATTTTACTCTGCCTTCCTTTTTCCTCAACTCAACCTACACAGGGTGTAGTCAATGCCCCCTTTTGTTTGTATGTCATCATTCTGCCCACAGAAGAGGTAGCAAGGGCAACGCCTAAAACACTAGCGACAGAAAAAACGTCAAGGGAAACAGCAAGAAGATCAAGAACAGCATCGAAAACGCTACCAACAGAAAAAGGATATAGGGCAACAGAAAAAGGATCAAGGGCAGCATCAAAAATGCTACCAACAGAAAAAATATCAAGGTCATGATTGACTCTGGTTCGGGTCGGGGGTCGTTCGATGACCGACGCAATCGGTCGGAATGCGTGAGGAGTTGCTGCTTATCATCCAACTTTGACTTATTTTCTTGTACTTCATCTGTGACATCAGGCCAAGAACCTGGTAGATGTGGGCTAGACTTTGGCGTCTCAACCGTCGATGTCGCTTTTCCGTGGCCTTTTTCCGTAGCGGAGCATGTCGTCGTGGTATTGGGGGAGGCATAGCCAGACACTTTAAGACCAAGCAGCCATTCAATCTTCTCAGAAAGACTGCTGCTCGATTGAGTGCTCCCATCGAAAGGAGTGGCACACATCTCTTCAGCAGTAGGTGTCCCGGGGCAGCTTGACTCATCAGGTAAAGTAGAGAGCTTAGAGATACAAGCAGCATCATAGACATCCTCCAGTGTCGCCTCAGGAAATGCATCTCGTAAACCACCGGGGCTTTGTCCCAGCAATGCAAGTGTCCAAACTTGTAAACTGGAAAGTCGCGGTTTTGAGCACAATTCTCGGACTAGTATGTCATGTTGGTGGTTTTTGAGGCGCTGAAGTGCAGCTTCCCCAAGTCTGTAGCTCCCTGGGGTCGGACCGAGAGTGGTTGCGGCAGCTTCATAGATGGCACCTCCAGGATGATAGAGCGACTCAAGAGAATTGCCTATATCCATAGTCAATTTGGTAATAGCCACCATGTGGTCAATGCGGCGCTCGTAAGCGCTCTTTTTGGTCTGGATAAGCATGGTGGTTGGTCGTATAAGGCGAAGAGGCGATTTGAGGGTTTGGGGGTGAGTGTTAAATGAGCTTAGTAGAAGGATGACTGCCTCCTTCATATACTTGCATTTCGAAGATATCTGTCCACGGCACACGGTGTGGCGCAGTGACATGCAGTATATAAGTACCTTTCTTACGGCCAGATTTCTCTATATGCAAAGACTTGGGAATAGCGTTTAAGGTTCATGATAGGTGCATGTCGCGTTGGCAGACAAAAGCACATGCACTACAAACAGGACGTTATGTAACACCAAGCAGGCATGAAATCTACAGTATGCAGAACGCGAAACGTTATTCCGGTAAGGAAAGCTAACGAGACTTAGGTTATAGAACTAGGTCTCTTGGAATATGCGCCATTGCCTATGGAGAAGGGTATGATGTGCGCAGAAAACTACAGAGCATAGCCTTTGGTTGGTTCGCGCAGTGACCCGCCACGTAACGGTGCGACACTTTTCACTAGATATCTGTCCGTATCAGTGATCCATTCAAGAACGGGGTCACGCCCTCTGAGACTTGTGATTTGATGCCATGCGGAAATGAAGGTTAAGTGCCAACTTCTTTCCACTCAGCCACACATGACCTCTCATATGATGCAGTGGCTCTGAGAACAAAGGCTAGATGAGGGTTCCAGCGATATTTTGTAACTATTGAATAAAGCCAGGCAGTAACAACACGGTCTTTTGTCACCCAGAACATTCATCAGCCTTGGTCCGGTGTGCCAGATAGATCACAAGGCATTTGAACACCAAACTTTCTCAACCTCATGACATAAAAATTTATATAACAAGACCACAGGGTTCATGTGCACGCTCAATGCAGAATTTCTCACTGCATCTCGTCTGACACCTGTACAATGACCTTGCCTCTCGCTCTGCCTGACTCTACTTTGTCCCATGCCTCTGCAAACTGGTCGAAAGGAACGATGCTGTCGATGGTAGGTTTGAGTTTTCCAGCGTCCAGCAGCTCTGAAATGATGTTCAAGTCCTTCCCGAGCGGAGTGATGACAAACCATAAACTGTGAGCCTCAGTCTTGACGTCTTTGGGTCGGTTCTCCTCTGGTAC
This sequence comes from Fusarium sp. JS1030, assembly GCA_000966855.1. Lineage (NCBI taxonomy): Eukaryota > Fungi > Ascomycota > Sordariomycetes > Hypocreales > Nectriaceae > Fusarium > Fusarium sp. JS1030. The sequence continues at coordinate 945,219 of JWIW01000101.1, forward strand.
GGAGCAGACGCTAATGAGGCTTCCTCCCTCTCGGACTGCATACCAGGACTGCGTAAGTGACGAGCCACCGATGCAATCAAAGACTAGATCAATTTTTCGAGACTCTGGATTCTCCGAGACCCAGTCGCCGATGCTCTGCTTGGTGTAGTCAATAATCTCGGACGCGCCCAATTCTCGTGCAAAGTCGAGGTTCTTTGGGCTGACCACAGCGACCAAGGTCTTTACACCAGCGGCCTTGGCAAGTTGGACTGCCCAGCTTCCCACTCCTCCAGCTCCAGCAGTTATGAGAACGCTAATTCTAGCATTCTTGTCTCGCGCAGCCGTATCGCCCGTGAGTGCCCGAGGATCCAGAGTGCCCTTAGTGAAGAGGGACTGGTAGGCCGTTAGGGCGCTGATGGGAGTGGCTGCTGTTTCAGCCCAACTGAGGCTCTTGGGTCTGATTGCAAGCTCCGACACTCGTGCCAGAACATACTCTGCAGCTGCACCAGGGCGATTGGCCTCGATGCGGGCGTATACCTCGTCGCCTGCCTTGAAGCCGCCGGCGGCGGGAGCGGTGACGACGGTGCCGGCGAGATCCTGTCCTGGAATGGGGACCTTGTCATCGCCGATAAAGTCGGGGGCCCAGAGAGCCCAATCCAACTCGCCTTTACAGGGTGCAGTAGCGTGCACCTTGACAAGGACGTCCTCAGGATGGCTAGGAGAGGGAACTGGCTGCTCGGATAGGATGAGCTTGTGCGACTTCTTGTCTGGCTGGAAAACAGCCTTCATCGTAGCCGGGACCTTGATTGAAGCCATTGCTCGTGAGATGTACAGAGGGTGATAGGGTGTAATTGTAAAAAGATTATTCGAGTAGAAATGAGGTCGAGTGGCACTAGACGTGAAGGCCGTGCGTGGAATGAGGGCAACTCTAGAGATGGTTCTTGACATTCTCAGATGCTCAATCTACTTTTCGTTCATTGATACATGGCAGATATTTGTATTCCATCCAGAACAGCCGCTTTTGGACCTCTTGGTCTCAAGCTCTGCCTCTCATGAGGCAACGTTCGAAGCAACGTGCCATAGCAGGACCGTATCATTAACACTGTCTTCCCGATATGGTAATTCGGCCTTCACACTCGCAAGTCTTGGCATCCAATGGCCTGCCAATTACCAGCCAGCATCGTCGCATCATCGTCAAGTCATTCTCAGCCGCTCGCTCAATCGCGGCGGAAAAAAGCAGAAAAACCTGCATGACTGAAACATGAGTCACAGAATGGTCATCGGAAAGCCTGTTGATTGACCGTCAAGCATGTTGTGCTACCTTTGCTTGAAAGACTTGGCCCGTCACCAGCCCATCTTCGTCTTAGCCTTCAAATATCGGATGCCTCGGTATTCTCTTTTTTACCATCAAATAAATTACCTCAAGGCGCGTTTTCGTCTGGGCACTGTGGCACGACAGTTGCCTCCTCGTAGTGCTTACTTTTTCCACTTCAACGTGGGGAATCTCAACATATTCGATTCAAGGGATGAGATCCGGACTCAACAATCCGCCTCATTAATTGTTCACAAGTCTCCCAGGTCAACTATAAAGACACGTGTTCTCGCTGAAGGAACCGAAGCATTCTCATCACACACTACAATCCTTCTTGTGCACGATCCCTGACATCATGTCTTTCCCCAATGTTGACCTGAACCTTCGGTGGCAAGATCAGAATGTGGTTAAGAAAGATGGCCAATGGACTGTTGACGGGCCAGTATTGTTTCTCATATCTTCTCAAACAGACACACTAATGCTTCTTGCAGGCGACCGACCGTTAGCGTAGCTGTCTCCCATGTGCACCAGCCGCCAAACATCTCTAACAACACATGGCTTGGACTGCTCGTCACAGCTCCTCCTAACGCTGGTCAGTATTTATCTCTTCTCTACCCCCTCTCCTGCTATTTGTGTTTAAGGCAAGACTAACATGACCACTAGCAACACCCCCTCACACTCACGCAGGCGCTGCCATCGTGGCAACCGTGGTCCGGGGCCACGTTCTGAATCAGATGGTTCATACCCATGTGGACCCTAGAACTGGTGAAAAGACAGCTCATGACAGTGGCGCCAAGGTGTATGGTCCGGGAGAGAGTTGGTATGAGGCCCCTGGCTGCCACCATGTCCGCTCCGAGACTGTTGGAGACGAAGAAGCTCTCTTCATTGCCAACATGATCGTCAGCAACGATGTTTTCAAGGGGCTGGATATTCAGGCCCGAAGTGCAGAGGATGACTTTGCTAAGATTGGCCGAGTGGTTATTATTGATAAGGAGGTTGAAGAGGGTGTGGCTAGCAAGATTGCTGTGACTTAGGGTTCTGTCATAAGAGTATTCTTCCATCAGATATGAGCTTTCCAAGCTTTTTCGTATCATGAGAACAGGTAGATAATGGACTATCTTGTAAACTCGCTGTATCGCTCCGCCCTACTAGAAGTGAGTGCTTTAGAGTGGAAGGGGCCAGCGAGATTCTCAGGCGATTCTTGTGCCCTTCTTATTAGCGAGTCGTTGAGTCTGCCTTTCATTAATATTCTTGGTAAATTCAGTCAAGATCAATTTGCTGCAAACATCTATAATCAGCAGAAGTCATAGCCACTGTGGCCTCTTACACCCAATGATGTGTTTTAACAGTTGCCAAGACTCAGTGCAACTCAGCCTAATCTATCAGAAGCGTAATGCATACATCTACCTCGGTCAGAATACGTCTTGGCAGGTATCATGAAGTTGAAATATCCCGCCAATCTTGCCTCATTCCATACTCTCAGGGCAGTTGATTGGTCCAGCATCTCTTCTTCCAAGCGATTGATACGCAGCATCGCAAGATCCCATCCATGTTCGGTTAGCGGCGTAAGCGGGATCCAACGATTGGGTTGCATGAGATCAAAGGCGATCCACTCATGCTCCCAAAAGAAGACAATTGTGCCGCTGGGCGTAACCTATATTAACCGCCGTTTGAAGCATACAAGTCTTGTTTCCCTTGACTCAGCCGATTTCGAAATTGTTCTATAGGCTCGTTTTTACAAGTATATGCCACGCCGCAGCTACTTTTCTAGCTGCTGTGCTTAGCTCGATGCGATCACTCGGTTCCCAACGCCATTGACAACCACGAAACTATTGAGAATGACCTTGTCTATCCCTTTCTCTACCGTTGCGGTGTACACAGCCTCTGGCCTTGTTACTTATGTAAGGGCTTTGTTCTGCGACAAGTATAATAACTCGGATGCTGACGTGATATCGCAAGTGGCTAGTGACGATCGGCTACTATGTTTTCCTTCACCCTCTAAAGAATTATCCAGGCCCATTCCTGGCAAAGATCACCGACTTCTATGGGGGCATTCATTCCATGTTTTTAAGACTGCCCCAGATCACACAAAGAGATCTCAATCAATATGGTGTGTTGTTACACGTTCGTGTCGACTCAACTAACAATGTTGTTTAGGCCCTGTCGTTCGATCTGGACCGAACAGACTTGTCTTTAGCTCCTCCAAGGCTCTTCACGGTCCGTAGCAAGCGAAGCCAAGTTCCGATCGCAAACTAACACCTCCAGACATTTATAACAACGAGAGAGTCACTAAGTCGGATGTCTATCTTGTCACTCTTGCAACAACTGGAAAGATTTGCATCTTTAACGCGCTGGACAGGCAAACCCACCGCACCAGGCGTAAGCTCGTCGGTGCCGCTGTCACAGAACGGGCCATGCGCAATTTTGAGCCCACGATGTCTTCTCAAATCGACATCTTTTTGCGACTACTCATGCAAGCCAGTGAGAACAATACTCACGTTAACATGTCAGACAACATCCGGCGCCTTGGAGCAGACATTGTGGGCTTCTTGGCTTTTGGCTTCCCATTAAAAGCGCAGACAGAAGATACATACCAGTTCCTGGTTGAAGCTACCACTTTTGGAAACGGGATCAGTAATGTCAAGATGCAGGCCCCCGTTCTGAGTAACTCAGCTATTTCACTCCTCACAAACCTCCTCACTCATACGCAATTGAGAAAGTTCTACAACATGCTTAACCTCATGATATCGACTCGTTTATCTAAGCCCAAGGATGCATATCAGGATCTATACGCTCACGTAGTCGATCAACTTGAGGAGACAAAAGACGTTCGAATGAGCGACATATGGGCTGAAGCAATGTTCTTCTTCCCAGCAGGTACGCTGTTCTATATTCAACCACTGTGTAATAAACGCTGACCAGCCCTTTTCATCAAGGAGGTGACACGGTAGCCACAGCAATGTGCAGCATCCTCTTCTACTTATCACGCAACCCAGATTGCTACCGCAAGCTCGCTGATGAGATACGATCTACATTTTCCAGTATTGAGGAAATTCATGGCGGGCCCAAACTGTCTGGATGTCGCTACCTTCGCGCTGTCATTGACGAATCCCTCCGAATGTCCCCTCCCGTGAGCGGTACGTTATGGAGGAAGCTATACAATGATGACGACAAGAGTAAACCATTTCTAGTTGATGGTCATGTCATCCCTCCCGGTACTCATGTGGGCGTGAATATCTACTCGCTTCATCACAACGAAGAATACTTCCCGGATTCATATTCGTTCAAGCCAGAACGTTGGCTTGAGGCTGATGCCGAGACGCGACGTCGTATGAATGAGGCCTTTGCGGCATTTTCGACCGGATCTCGAGGCTGTGGAGGCAAGGCCATGGCATACCTGGAGGCGAGTCTCGTCGTCGTAAAGACGTTGTGGTTCTTCGATTTCGAGAAAGCTTCCGGCGATGCCGGCAAGGTCGGAGAGGGTAGTCCGGGGGTTCCGCATGGGAGACACAGACGAGAAGAGTTTCAGATTTACGATATCTTCTCATCAACGCAGACTGGGCCCAACCTAACTTTTCATCCTCGAGAGGGTAGCGGCTGGGAAGGACTGAGAACCACTTGAGCCACGATTTACGATGCGGCCCAGCTAGCGAATCCAGCAACTCGAGAGTCAATGCCATTCATGCTAGTACAAGTCTACAGTGTCAGATTCTGTGGATAACAGCGACCCGCTAATCGTAAGCTTAAAAATACTACGTCACCCCATGCACATTGGAGCGGCGATGGGGCGCATGGGGTAGCCTCAGCCGAAGGCCGTGTGTCCGCGGGCCGGGAAGCTATTACTACTACTGCATTATCTACGTACTGATCCAGTGCCATGGCCATTCTTGGTATTATATATCATGTAAGGACTCCGTGTAAGAACCTGTCGTTTCCTAAGCTCCTGATCCCTCATCTTCATCTTCATGCCATCCGGGGGAGACCCGTAGACCAGGTGATTACGATCAAATGGCGCATCCAACATCAAACCCTCAAGCGTTTTTACACGAGAGACAGCCACGTAGCTTAAACCGGTCTGAAAGTCCCGGCAGGAGAGATCCGTCACGATCATATCTTCTGTGATGCTTTGTGACTTGTGCACGGTAATAGCGTAGCATACGATCAGGGGAAACTGCGTGCGAGCGCAGAGAGTGGCTCCGATGAGAAAGTCTCTCTCAACTGGGAGAATTGGAACAATCTTTTTGCCATCGGGGGTGGTCAGGAACACCGGTCCGTTGTACTTGTCAAACTCCATCATGATAACACAAGGAGGATCTTGGATGGGGTCAGCCCCGGGTGCCCAGCCGATGTCGTAAACCGTACCGCGAGCGCCGTTGCAGAGGCCAACGGGCTGCCAAAGGTTAGACGTCAGCATCAGACGAGCGCCAATGCATATAGGGATCTGCTTCGCAAGGTTGCCCGCCTTGTCATCAGGGGCAGCAGCCGCACCAGGGCCGACGTTCTTAGCTTTGACCTGGACGACTGGCCGGCCGAGGCGGTCGAGGTGATAGTGGTTATACTCGTTCACCCTATCTTTGGTAGCGTATACTCGCAGGGCGCTGGAAAACCTCGCGACCTCTCGATCGTCTAGCTTTGCCTGCACGCGGGTGGACAGGAGCTTCCAGGACTCCATAGATAGTTGGAGCAGCCGCAGTTCCCCAAGAGCTGTGCGAAACGCCTCCTGGTCGTCGCCGCGCTGCCTCTGAACAACCTTCAAGAATACTGATTTATCGAAGCGTCTGTATGCGTTCCTGCCCTTGATCTCTACTCCCTGCACCTCTTTGTCGTAATAAAGCGGCTTCTGTAGCACAGGGGGAAGCTGGAAGAAGTCACCAACCAAGAGGATGTTCAGGCCGCCAAAGAACTCCTCATTCCTGTTCGGGAACGCCTCGCGGAGACGGTCATCGATCCACGATAGCTGACGCAGTCCTAGCATGCTCTTCTCATCGATGATGAGGTACTTGATATCCTTCAGCTTCTTCTGGAGCTGGGTCTTATCAACGGGAGATAGAGGCTTGAAGTCCTTATTGATTGGGAGGTGTAACAGGGAGTGCAAGGTAGTGCCCGATATCTGGTTTCCTGCGACGCCCGTTGGCGCAGCACGCCAAACAGGTGTCCCCCTCCCCCCTGTCGCGGATTGGAGGTGCGCGGAGAGCAGGTTAATGAGGTGTGACTTGCCAGTGCCGCCTCCGCCATCCACATGGAGTAGCAACTGAGAGGGATCCTGGGTCAGGAAGTGGCCCATCACCGTATCGTATACTATGCGCTGCTCTGGATTTAGGGAATCGCGAGCCTCCAAGGGCTGATCATCCACATCAAGGTCAAGGGTGTTTTCCGCTTTGCGTTGCTTCCAGTAGTCGCTGTTGAGAATGCCATCATCGGCATACCGCCCAACATGAGGGGCCCAATCGTAATTGATGTCAATGTCTCGGCGGCCGAGGATGTCGATGTCCTCTTCCTCCAGTGGGCGGTCAGGTAGCATGCGGGCGAGTTCATGCCAGTCCTCCTCCGCGATGGGCTCCTCATGGATCTCAAGCTCAAATTCATCCTCCTCTGCCGTCAATTCATCTGTATCTGGTTCCCCATAATGATCGTCCGCATGGGTATCGTGGTGCTGTCTGCAGTGCATGTACGCAGCCGTGAAGGAATCGAACCGCTGCCCGCCCACAACGAGCAACTCTTCTGGAGAGCGATGTGGATGAACCATCATCAATTTAACACGGCAGAAGTCGTTAAACTGGGAAGAGGCCTCCATAGACTTGTATCGAGGGAAGTAAGACAGGACTCTCTTCTTCGCTTGAGCAGCGAGTCTCCTCCACGTGTTGAGATTGTACGATTGCAGGTATTCGAGATAGGTTATATCCTCATGCTGGTCCTTTCTCTCTAGATATTTCCTGTAGCTGCCGATGGCCTCGTTGACATCTCCGTCCACACGATACGAACGTGCCTGTCGCTCTAACGGACGGCAGTCCACGGTGACAACCATACGGGTGCCTTCTTGCAGCGGAATGTTAAGCAGCAGATGGGAAATCTCCTGCGCCGAGTAATCTCTCTCGGCAATCAGCTTGTTCATCAGGCGAGAGGAGAAGGACAACAGGGGCTGAACGTGCGATGTGTGAGGCAAGACCTGGTCTGCAAGCCTGGCGAAAGACTCGGTCTTCTTCTCAGATTTACTGCAATACTTCGCAGCGTACGTAATAACCGCCTGTAAGCTGGTGCAGGGAGATATGTCGATATTGGCTAGCCAGCCTAGGATAATCGCAGGATTGAAGTTATTCATGAGGCTGTCATTCCGGGCCGCCTCAAAGACATAGTACGACCTGCCTTCCTTCCTGATCACTGCGGCCAGCTCCCGCAAGGCACGAGGGAAGTCAAAACGACACTCCCTCTCTGGATTGGCAACGTTTGCCGCCTCGATATCCGCAGCGGCACCTTCCATGTCCCTCGCCAGATCACCGGTGCTCTTCCTCACGCGCAAGCAGTACGTGGTATTGCACTTGTGGCGCTGGCAACGGTTGACGATTTGTGAGAGCCGCAGGAATGTCATCTCTATGCTCAGGGGATCCACGCTCAGGGGATTACCCTCACCCTGAGGCATAGTCCTACTCGGCTCAGGGTTAATGGCAGTGACGTGGAATCCCCATGTGCGTGCAAATACATCACGAGCCGCTTCGTCCTCCATGTCGGCCCCTGGACAATTATCCATCCAGTACAGGCCGTGGTTGTGTGGGCTACCACGGCCTTGCCATTCGTACCGATCCCAGTAATCTGTGATGCTGAACTTCTTACTTAGCACGATATCCCGAAAGAGGGTGTATCGGCGGTAGAAGTGGAAAGCAGCAATGTGAGGGTTCTGCCGCAATAGGCGGCGCGATAGAGCCATCCTCTCCGGCTCGGTGGCGGCTAGCCAGTCGTCATACTGGGGCATGTGCTGGTAGAGACTCCGCCAGTGTAAATCTGCCGGGCTAAACGTGATGAATGCACCAGGACAACCAAGGTTATAGGCATAGGCCTCGAGGTCCTGCCTCTTTTTGTTCCAGAATGGACGCGTACCGCGAATAGACACCGCATGCCTTGTGATCGAGTTGATCAGCGCCTGCGCCTCGGGGTCCTCGCTGTGTTCCAGCGCCTGAATAAGTTGCTCCCGCGTCAGCGGCTGCTGTCTCCCATCATGTTGCTTCACGAAGAATTTGGACCGTGAACGTGCTTGTGACCGCATTAGCGTGTTGAAGACGACGAAGCGGAAGGTCGGGTGGCGTGCAAAACGCCCGTCGTGCCAGCGCATCGCATGCTCGACGTAATCCTTGTAATCAATGGAGCGCAATCGAGGTTCAACAAAGTCGGCTCTACCGTCAGGAAAGAGGCAGGGAAACGCCAAGGAGAGTAAGGCATGAGAGCGATTGAACTCATTAATGGGTGTGTGTCGTATATTCGGGAGCTGCAGCTCGTGTTGCGCCTCCGCCTGGAAGCTTGTGGAAAGCGCTGAATCAGCTTCTGACTCTCCGGCGAGAATAGACCGCAGAGCATCGAGCTCCGTGTCCTTGGCCAACAGGTCTGGCACTGCAGCCTCGTCCTCCAGGTCAGGCTCTGCCTCCTGATCTTCCTCGGGTCCAACATCTGCAGCCTCCACCTGACTCTGGGGGATGGCATCCAGGACATTGCCATCTTGGGGCAATTGATTCAGCCTCTCTTCGTCGATGACGATGCATCGATAGCCAGGATGATGGCGGCGGAGGTAGTCTAGCCATATGACAACCGGCTGGCGGCGGACGCGGAACTGGCGGGTGAATTGCCGGCTAAGATGCGCGTGGGACGACGTATTCGCAGGACGTAGCAATACAGTGTTCAACTCCTGCGGCAAAAGCGGGAGCTGGTTATACACTAAGCCAACCTCGCGGAGAAAGTGAACCACGTGTCCCCGATACTTGTATTGCTGCCCTCGCACAAGCATAATGTTCACGTGGACGTGAACACGAGCAATCAAAGACTCTTCGGTAGGCGTAAGCTGGGGCAACCGGGCCGGTACAGGGCCGAAGTCGAGCTGATTATCCGCAGAGAAGAAATACGGCTCGTCGGCGCGGCGTTTTTCATCCTTTCGATAACAACGCGCACAAATGCCATCGCAATCGATCTTCATCTGGAACCAACTCTCTTGGCATCGACTGCAAAACTGCATTTGGTCATTGTCCAGCTCTGTCCAGAACTCGCGGAGGATGGCCTTGTCGCGACCCGTCAAGGCGCAAGCTTCCAGATCTCCATTCCACACCGGATCTTGTGCGTGGAATACCGCCGACTCTTCAGGCGGAATCCTCACCGGACTCCGAATACATCGTGGCGGCCTCAACGATCGAGTTTGCCTTTGAGATCGTCTCGGCCGCCCTCCTGTGCCAGGAGCCGGACCACGGCGACCAGTCCTCGGCCGTGCAGAAGGCAGCCTCGAGCGATGACGAACAGGGCCCTCATCCACGGAGTCGTTACCGTCGCTCTCGTCCCCGTCCCCTGGGTCGGAATCACACTCTACCCCTATTTGCTCCAAGTACCTGCGTGGCTGAACGGGCGAAAGCAGCAGGTTGAAATAGTCCTCGGCGTCAATATCGGACTCCGAGAACTGGCCCCAGTCATCTCCTTCCTTGACTATCCCATCCCCATCTGGAAGCCCACTCGGCCGCGGTCGATCTTGGCTCGTATCTACATTCTGTGGTTAGCCCGAAGTACTGCGACTATTAAGAATATCTGCCCCAGGCCCCTCCGAACCTTTAAACGCGCCGACTTGAGATATTGAGGGAGTCAGTGACACAGTCTCGCCTGCACGGCGTCGTGAACGATGGCCGCGCTGGAGAGCAGCCCGCTTGGCCCTCGCCCCGGCCTTGGAAGGATCATCTTGCGAGTCCTTTCCGGCCCTGTGGAACCTAGCAGCCAAGTAAGAGTAATCCAAACCAGTTGTGCTGCTTCGGACAGTAGATGGGTCAGAATGTGAGGCGATTGGATGGGCCGTTGGCTGCACGGGAGGTGAGGGAGCTAGAGCACGGAAACGCCGCGTGCTTTGTTGGGTTGGTGGAATTGGAGTCCCCAGCACTACGTATGGCTGGCTAATTGACTCTCCGAATAAACTCCTAGCTGTGTGAAGTTGCCGTAGCTTCAGTGGCGATGTAGGCTGGGTTCCGGATCTCTCATTAGAAGGCGATAGGCCAGCATCTCCGTCGGTTCTTTTCGGGGCAGATCTCTCAGCTGAGGAAGGACGGGCAGCCAGGTTCCTCAACGTCAGGACCGCACCTTTGGACCTGGCACGCTTGATCAGGTTAGGGAGGCATATAGACTATACCAATGATGTCAGTTACCTCGGAATTGCGCTGGTCCCGGCATTCCAGACATGTTGTAGTTTGATTGGCAGATTTTCTCCTGCTAATGAAGTCACTTGCTGGTTTTATTTGGTTGCAAGACGGGCAATGGACTCCAAAATCAGATCCAGGGCTCAGATTACCCCTAGAATCGGAATCCATCCTCAGTCATACGGTGCATCGGGATCGATAATGGAAGAAAGGTTGCTTGGCCAAACGAACAGATCGCCAGGCAAATTTGGCGATGGTAAACAAAGAAGTAAACAAAGAAGTAAACAAAGAAGCAGTGACAGATGGTGGCTAGAGAATACCCACCTTTTTTAGAGCCGCCAACCAATCCAGCCTTCTTTAGCGACCGGCAATACAAAATTTGGACCAATCAGATTCCGAGAAACTTATTTATCCCTGTCTGCACCAAACCCTCATTATTCGGGAAAACTTAAGACTTAATGTAAAGACAGCCTTCGGCTGAATAATGTTAACATGAATATGCGTATTACTAGGACTGGCTAGCTATGTAATGGCTACGTAGTGCTTACTCGTTCCCGTGAGTAAGATGCTTATACTAAGCACTTAGATGCTTGATATTCTCATATGATACAGCTTAGAAGATGAGCTTCAGCACTCGCTTCCAGGCGGGTGCTGCAGCAAGATTCCGGCGGTAGGCGTTGATGGTATCCCAGTCATGCTCACGGCGGCCAGTGTCAAGATCAATCTCGCTGAGCTTCAGCCATCCCTGACGCTTCCACAAGTAGCCACCGATGTAGAATAGAATGACCACGGGGAAAGCCAAGTAAGATTCGAAAAAGGACTCGGCATCACCAACTTTGCCATCGATGGTGGTAATAGCAGTGTAAAACTGGGCGATGAGAACGATAATGTTCAGGGCAAGGCCAATGTAGGAACCCCATACACCGGCAATGGCCTGGAACGGAATCTCGTCCAGGGTATGACCATGATACTTCCAGGCATGTCGGAATCGGATGTGGCAGAGACAGATCGATCCCCAGGTGAACAGCGCCGCCAGGCCAGAAAGTGCCTGTAGCCAGGTGAAGACGGTGCTACCATTTCCGTTGACACTGAGGTATCCCAAAGCTCCTAGCAGAATGATAGAGCCGACCGCAAACAATGGGCGACCTGACTTGTCGATATACGCAAAGAACTTGGGGGCGAAGCCTTGCTGTGCGAGAGCAACCAGAGTTCTGCTTCCACCATAAACGCAAGACACGCCAATTGAGAGGACGGAAACCAGAATGATGACGTTCATGAAAGAGTCGTAGCCCTTCAATCCAGCATTGGCGATAGCAATGACGAAAGGTGAGGCGCTGGGGTCATCGCTACCAGCATTCAACAAGCGCTTGTCCGTAGAGTCGACCAAAAGTCCAACCAAGAGGAGACCGACAACGTAGAAGAGCGTGATTCGCCAGAAAACCTGCTTGATAGCACCGGGAAGGGCCTTGGCAGGGTTCTGGGCCTCAGCCGCTGCCAAGCCAACAAGTTCTGTGCCACTGAAGGAGAAGGCAGCCGTGACGAACACACCTATTTTACGTCAGACACGTCATTAAGCAATTGTAACAAGTTCAACATACCACAGAATCCTCGGAAGCCATGTTGGAAGGCACCTGGGTCATACCACAGCTTCGCACCCCAGTACTTGCTGTACATTCCATCCGAAGGTCCACCTCCGCAGACGAGAACAACAGCAACAATCATGAAGATGATGGTTGCTGACAGCTTGAGTAGAGAGGCCCAGAACTCTTCTTCAGCGTATCCCAAGGTTCCAAAGATGTTGATTATGATGATTAGGACGAGGAAGACCTAGAATAACAATCAGTACGGTTGAAGTAAGCTTGGTAGGAACATCACCACTTACGCTGACCCAGATGGCGACGCTGGTGTCGGGTGCCCAGTACTGGATGACGGTTCCACAAACTGTGAGCTCGAGGGGTAGGACAAAGGCCCATTGCATGACGTAGTTCCAACCCATGGCAAAACCCCAAGATGGATCAACAAATCGGTTAGCGTAGCTAGTTTCCGATGTTAGCATGGTTGGATATCTGGATCTTAGATCAAACGCTTACGTGTAGAAACCACCAGAGACAGGGTACATGACGGCGAGTTCACCGAGAGCGTAGACAACGTTGAACATCATGACACCCATGATAATAAAACCAATCAAGACGGATCCAGGGCCACCTGTTTGCAGAGCAGCACCGCTACCCACGAAGAATCCAGCACCGATACTATTCACAGTCAGTATCCGGGTTCTCGGCCTCGCTGATCATCGGCTGCATAAAACCACAGCCAGGAAAAGGCACTGACCTGCCACCAATGGCAATCATGTTGAGATGGCGGGGCTTCATCTCCCGCTGCAACTCCACCGTGCCCTTTGCATAATCCTCATGAGGACCAAACGACTTCAAGGTAAGTCCATTGCGGGTAGCCCAGGACAGCTGTGGTCTCGTGGACACTTCTTCACTGGACCCCGGCTTCTCATCGACCCTCGGGGGGGCCTCGTGGGCCTCGAGAGCCTCCGTCTTGTGGTTGATGTCCGCCATGGTGAGTACGGCAGTCGAGGGAATTGCGTGGGTATGGGACAGTGTTGCACTCGTCACAGCGGAACAGAGAGCATATAAACTCTCCCTCTGGTGGCAAAGACAAAGGGTCGCTAAGATAGGGACCTTTCGTGTGGCCTAAATGAATTCGGAAGGTGCTTTTGCGAAGGATGCAGAGATACGTAATTTGTGTCTGACGTACCATATCGTTGGTCGACCCAGGGAAGCTATTTCACGGATAAAGCGGCAAGTCTATGCCGGGGATAGTGGACACTAAGTCGCATGACCGGGGGGTGCCTAACCTCTTCAAGGCCCGGGGCTATCAGTTTGATGTTGATCGCGTGCATGGCGTAGGGGGCTTGAAGACGTCTAACAACAAGCTTAGAGCGAACATGCTTACTTGTTTGACGTAGCGATTGTCTCCGACTTGACAGGAGAGGCAGACGACAGGAGTTCGGAGTGAGTGCATGGTTAAACTTCCGAGCACACAATGAAGGGGGTCTGAGGCGCGATGTTATCCCCGAAATGGGGCAAGTCAACTCCATGGGGTTGCAACCATGCAATTCATCTCAAGTTTACGTAAAGAATTCAGCGAATCTGGGGAAGCCAATCTTTGATTCTACATGGTCCCACGGAAACCGGGCGCCGCAGGACATGTATTTGGATCGACGCGGCATGGCGTATCAGTTGAATCGCTGGTGTGGCACACTCTGGTCAGCTCCGGAGCCGATCTAACCGGCCGGTCTTATCACTAGTGCCGACCCCGCCATAACATACGACGCGGAGACGGGAAGACAGGACGCTAATTGGGTTCTCGAGTTATTCCCTTATCAGGCCGGGGGTCGAATTTACCGAGGCTGCGCCTAGTGTCCCTCCCACGTCCCGTTTCCCGAGCACGCCGTCGCGACACGAACTCGCGAAAGTTCTGCCTCCTTTATAAAAAGTTCCCCATGTCAGCATGCTAAAGGACCGCTGTGCCTTACTGACAGGCTCCAGTGGTTGGTCAACTGCAGAAAGAAAGCTGCAATAGAATAGGTAGGTGCGTATTGCTTGATCCCATAGGCCACTGCGTACATCAGCTTCTATTGGCCTTCCATTTGAGTCCAAGGTCCGGTTGGGTTTCTCTGTCCAGGCAAATTAAGCGCTCAATAACGGCCGCAAGTGCTAGGCTACGGAGTTTCATCGCAGGAAACGTTGAATGCGTCTTGTTTCTCGAATATGTACCTGCATTAGGGATGCCAGGATAGACATGCCGTTGAAGTTTGATAGATCCGGCTGAATGCTTGGCAGGGCTGAGTCTGGAATAATTCGAGCTTGGCAATGCTACAGCCAAGCCTTGGCATCGACGAACAGCAACATGCAGCTGTCGCTGGTACAGAGAATTGATCCATAATAATTCCAGGATTAATCGTATGCTTTTACCGAGCCGAGCTTGATAAATGCGACCGTATTGATCTCTCTTGGACAAAATACTGACCAGAGAGTCACGATACTGCACCCCCTGAGAATTGACGTACCCTAGACCAAGCCACTTCGATTCGTTTCCCCCTTGTTTCCTTTGTCAATTGTGCTGATGTAGAAGAGAGAAAATAACTCCCAGGGTTTTGTGATGTTCTATTTTAAAATGCAGATTTCTGGAACATTTCTTAAATGTTAGGTTGCCTCATAAGTGGAATGCGCACGTTGTGTTCACATGAGTGATTTTTGACAGTAGGTACGCCAAGGGGCACTAAGCTGTACCGATAACGATAAAAATCACATGCTTCTTATCGATATCCAATTACAGTGTACTCAGATGACGTCACTCGCAGCCACATGGTGGCTAGAGAATTTGTCGCAAGCTTTCTGACGCCACGACTCCAACGCGTCGCGCTTTGAAACCGCGTGACGCGTTACTGAACTCACCAGACGCGGCTCTCCGTGATTGGCGAAATTGGAGGTGCTTTTGGCAGTTAGTGGTTATTTCTGCCACTTTCACTTGACTCAAAAATGGTCTTCAAAGAATGTTCGAATGCGGTTGCTGCATTGATTACGCATGACTGGCTTCATGACCCTTGTGATGGGATTTGTGCAGCTAACCTTCCGGTGTCTTCAACTAGAAAAACAGCACAAACTCAATCTCGCTTGACGACATTAATTTGAGAACGTGGTTGGTCAGTTAGGTGGGTTATTATAATGATTGAAAATTGATCACATTCCTCAACCCCAGCCGAAAGCCATGATTTCGGAGGGAAAGTAACAAACTAATCATGTGTCTTGAGATGACATCCTACGAGGCGCCTCAGGCAAGTATCGTTTGTTTAAGTGAAACTGTATCACCATTCTTATATCTGAGGAGATTGGGCGACGTGATGCTGTCCAGCCGTCAGCAGCTTTGTGGCGTCGAGTAATAACGGAGCTAGCAAGAGAATTTCCACATGATCTGCTACTGCTAGCTGTGGATTGGCTATGAGTTTCAGACGACCAGGGTCATGCTCGGCCATAAAACTTTAGCCTTGCTCCTCTCTTCTCATTCAGAACTCAAGGCTTGACAAGACCGAGGCTTTCCACATGTACGGGTGACTGAGCATGTATAGGTGTAGCGAACACGAAGCTTAATGCTGTTTGTAGGCCGATACTGAATCTTGAAATTTCTGGAAATATTACTTGGTTGTGATTGAAAGAGGTGAACAAAGACCAGGCGACCAGACAAGACCCTACGGCTGGGCTGAAAAGAGCTGGTCGAGTAATGCGGATAACGTTAGGTAGGTAATCAGATAAAATACCTCAAAACATAGACTGAGAGCTGGAAAATAGTAATAGGGGAAAATGGCATCAAACAGACATGTACCACAATTATGTCATTTCCCTGTTCATCCTACCTTTGTCACTCATTCTGTCGCTCGTTACGATGATTTCGTTCAACCTCTTAGCCGGAGCTTTGGCATTTGCCGCCATTGGCGTTGCCGAATGCGGAGTCTGCCGCGCCTCGTCTGTCTCTACCACGACTGAATTTACTGCAACTACAACTGAGAGCACCATCTCTGCAACCTCGACCGATACCGGTACGTTATCGTTGACGGACTCAACCTCGACTGATACTTCAACATGGCTTACGATAACCACCACCACTGAATCTACGGCCGAGTCAACCTCAACATCTGACATGTCTTCTATGACCTCATTAGCCGCTCAGGACGGACTGATCCCTTGCAACGTGAGTGATGACTGCGTCGGCCTCAGCATCGAGGTTTGCGGCAATGGTCCATGCTCCTGCCAGGACTTCTACTGCCAGCCAGAGCCTGAAGTTCAACCCCAATGCGCATCTCCACAGAATTGCCAAAATCTGGGATTATACATCATCTTCCCAGCTATTTGTCCTTGCGTGGCAGGTTAATGTGCAAGCTAGTTGGTCTATGTTTCACAGTCTTGAGGCGCTGGGTTTGTGAGAGAGATTTAGACGGCATGGAATTTGACTATGGATGTTCTTGTAATTTAGATAGCCAATTCAACGCCAAGTCCATCGAGGGAAGTCCCATCCTTTGGCCCTGAGCATACCGCACGTTGAGTTGATATCGAGATAGGGGCATGGCTACTTGTGTCAGTGTATTTGGTGACTAGACAATGAGGGAGTGGGTTGGGTCTGATTGGGTCAAATTGTACATACATTAGAAGTTCTCGAGAATTTGCCAGGAAGTCCACGGCCGACTTCCTTAGCAGCAACGGCAGAGGCCCCAGTTGTTGCAGCAGCGGTACTGGCAATCCTCAGCAGCTACATTCTCTAGGACGACCTTTGCTTCACCCGTCTTGATCAATTCGGTCAGATCAGAGAGGTTCACAACGTCTGCGTCAGCCTCGGGTGCAGGGGCGGCGACGGCCAAGGAAGCCATGGCAAGAAGAGCGATGTTGAAAAACTTCATGGTGGGGAGTGGGTGATTTTTGTACTTGGGAAAGAATAGTTGTTGATCTGAGTATTGGATTGATGGTGAACTACAGATTATTCAACTGGAACTGTCTGAAGAAGACATATTTATACCCCGATGATCCGCTTCACGGATGATCGGATTGCAGACGGGTCGGCCCTTGTGAGGGATATTGCCGACCTTCCTCTTCTGCGATCTGTTGACCTGCTTGTTTCAGTAGCCCAAGAAATCAACTACATTCATTTCGCAGGGGAAAGTCTGGGCATACGTGCTTGATTGAGGAATCGTAACCATAGAATGAAACATATTGAACTCGCTTCCGTACCGAATCCACTTTGATTGTCAATTCCCCGCAAAAGCTTCATGCTGTACTCCAATGAAGTCGTTGAAGCGATATCAACCGAGAAAATAGCCACGATATCTAATTGCCGTAGAATCCTACGCTAGCCAAGCTAAGAAGGTATGCCGACAAAACGGTTCACTTAGAGCGCTGCCCGGAAGGAATTGTCCAGATAGCACAAAGATGAAGCTCATATTTCACCAGTCAGAGTATCCATATTCTTGACCTGCCCTTAATGGACATTGCCAACAATCGTGGCGTATGCGAGGGACCCGTGTCACCATCCGCATGAGGTAATGTGCACCGCTGCCGGCTAGCTGAGGCAAAAGAAATCTATTAAAGGCTTGGCAAGCCCCGAATAAAGTTATTGATAGACTGATGATGTGTACAGTCGGTATTCCCCGATGTTGTGGTTGGCCCCTCTGTCTCTTTGGCAAGAGACGTAGTGGGAGAGCTGGGCCCCTACAGGCAGAGAATTGACAAATGATGCGCTTTTTGACACTAAACCACACAAAAGAGCAGTAACATTAAGTACTGGATAAATTATCTGGGGCTGCAAATACTTATGAATGCCGGCCCGAAGCTGTAGTGGCATAGTGTAGTTTGATTGGCTTGAGCTACGTAGCAAGGAGGCAGTCCGGGTTTCCGAAAGCTCAAACAGAACCTTTAGAAACCAGAATATTAGATATACTTGTGCTGATTAAAGAAAGATTAAATAATTCTTTTAGTTTTGGGTAGGACAGCCGGTGATTTGATGCTATGATGTCAGTGAGGAGGCTCATAGGACCAGTGCCCAATGTGTCTGTGACTATCGCTGGCGCCCGCTCGAGCTCCTTATGCGAGGCGAGAGTGGAGTTAGTGTAGTGTCAATGCTGTGCTCTATTTCATCGGAAACGCTAGTTGTTCAGGAGTATTCTCTTCTCTGATCTTAATGTTTTGAAGAATAATCTAGATCTAGAACCGGGGTGAATTTCTTTTATGGGTGTCGATATTTTTTTTTGATTGGAGCGTTATGCGCCCCTCCAAGGACCAAGGAAGTCGCTATGCCTGTTTCTTTCCAGGGCCACGGAGCTTCGAGTTATAGCCGCAGTACCTCGCCAAGACTATAAATGCCTTGAGGTTTGTCGAAGATGTCACTAGGCTAAACTTGGAGGCGAATGGCATCAGCAATCTTCAGCCTCAAAGTCTACCCATGTCCGTCAAGTACACTGCCTCGGACTTCTGACCAGTAGGATCAGCACATCAGAGCCCCCTGGTCTAATACGGAGTTGATGGATTAGACCCTCTGACCACACGGAGGACTCAGAATTTATTCCATGCAGCCACAGCCTGCCAACACATGGAATGATAACCGAGGCCAGAATGCGATTGGTCTTTCAAGCGCGAAGGATGGAACAAAGCTGCACGACGCATGTCAGCTTTCCTCATTCTGGGGCACTTAGAATGCAAATTTGGAAGCGTTGTGGTCAACATTGACGCACTTACAAGGATCATGGTGGTGCTGGACTCGTTCTCGTACAAGAGGACCGAGAGAATCCGTGGTAAGCGCTAAGCATGTCTCCGGCGGCACTGTTACCAGGGCATTGACGGAGACTTTCTCGACGATTCGGAGACATAAGTTTTATACTGGTTTCTAAAATGTTTTTCTTTAACAAAAAAGAGTTAAATGGCGTGTCTGCAGGCGGAAGTATGTACGGCTGCTGGCTGGGCTCACACAGTACAAGTCATAACCGCTCATAGAATTCAGTTCCCCAGGTTCTCATTACTCCAACTTCCACACAAGATGTCGGATGACAAATACCTTTTCAACGAGACTACCAGCGAAGTTGAACGTCTTCGGAAGCAACACGCTTGGTTCCAGAGATGTCTCAATGACAGAATTGTCTTCGCTCCGGTCCCGTTGGATAAGGAAGGGCTGAAGGTTCTCGACGTGGGTTGCGCTGATGGTGAGACAAGTTCCTCGAACATGGCATATGAACAAGGCTAATAGTTGTAAGGAATTCTACTTCGCGATCTTCGGAAGCAAGTTTCCCCATCTGCACAGCTGGTGGGCGTGGACTTGATGAAAGATTTCCTGCCGTCCTCACCGCAAGACAACATCACGTATGACACCTATGATGTCTGCGAGCCACCTACCGGGGAGCTCGCCGGAGCTTTCGACTTCACTCATGTACGATATGTGCTGCCTGCAACTGCGAGAGTAGGCTATCAGACCGCCGTCAACAATCTTGCAGGTAGGTATTAGCGATTTTCCTACGAGGCAGTTAATCTAACTATCACATATAGCTACTCTTGCCCCTGGGGGCTGGTTGCAAGTGCAGGAAATGGACTTGGACCCTGGACAGCGTGGTGTCGGCCCAGCATACCACGACGTTATTCGAGTTTTCTCAGGCATCTTCGACAAGGTTGGTATCGGTGCGAGATTCCCCACCAAGCTAGGCGATGCTTTCAAAGCAGCCGGACTCGAGAATGTCAAGGTTCAAACAATCGATCTACCTATGGGAAAGGCACTTGGAGAGGACGAGGATACTAGATACTCATGGGAGCCATTCATCTTGACGGTCCCGAGTGTTATGCAGACTGCGAAATGTAAGATGACCCCATGAACCACAAGATGATTCGCTAATTACTCTCAGCACTGGGAGCTGATATCCCAGAGTCCACCTACGACAACTTGGTAGAGAGATTCAAGAAGGAGGTTCAGGAACAAGGCTCAATGTTTAAGTCTTTCCTTGTCACCGGACAGAAGCCTGCGTGACCTGCAACTGGTGTTCTACCTAAGCTACCATCTGATCATCTATAGGAGTAGTTTCTTGCAACAGTGCACGTAAAGAATGAGACAAGGCTTAGTTGACTTGGAAGTTGTCGGTTGATACTCCAAGTAAATGACAATGACGCCCAGGAGCTTCGTGCATTCTCTCCTTTGTAATGAGAAATTCTAACATAGCAACCCATAAATAAACTATATAACTATGGTATGAGTAATTTGAAATACCCGAACCTATACGCTTGCCCGTCTCCCATTCTTAGTAGTATGAGACGACCTGGCCACTGCCACGAGGTGGCTGGACACCGTATTGTACACGCCCTGAGAACTGACTGGCTGGCTGGGATACATCACATGCAAACTTGCATGAAAGGACCACTAGGAGGAATCTGCGTAGGATTGTCACGCCGCCAATATTCAACAGATGGTGTTGGTGGAGAGTATTCCCCGATTCGGTCAAATTACCCGGTGCCGAGCCAGACATCCTCGGATCTGCTCCCGAGGCGCGGGATATGGCGGAATTTACAAGAATAATTCGGAACTAATGCAACCTGCTGACCCTGAACTGGTGGATACGACTTTAATTAAGTTGTCCAGCAGGGTGCAGCCACTGAAGACTCGAACAGGCTGCCATAACAATGACAGAAGTCTCGAACGCAATACTGGTACTATGGCCAATGGAATGTGTCCTTACTTTAGCCGTTCGATGATCGAGATTCATAGACACATATTCTTATAAATTTCATGTCGTCCACGAGTGGAGGCTGATTCCCTCAAAGAACATAAATTGAGCATTTAATATACCTTAGTGTAGGCAAGCACGACGACCACCACGGCTCCTCAGGTGTTCACTCTTGCTTCAACCGTCAAGGTAAGCTACATCGACTTGTTAGCAAAAGTCTGCCATCTTAATGACTAACCTAACATAGCTCGCAAACAGTGCTCAAATCCCCCAAATACAGCTCGGACTTTACACCCTGTCAGGCCGAGAGCTTCCTGTTTCAATCCAACGAGCTTTGGAGGTTGGATACCGCGGTTTTGATTGCGCACAATGGTATTACAACGAGAAGGAAGCCGGCCAAGCTATCCGAGGTTTTCTCGAGAGCGACAAAAACACCGGAGGGTTGAAGCGTGAGGATATCTGGTACACGACTAAACTGGCCCACAACACCACCTTGTATAATTCCGTGCGACGCTCGATCACAAAATCCGTGCAAGTCTCGGGATTGGGCTACGTGGATCTATTCTTACTTCATAGCCCTCTGGGCGGTAAAGATGCGCGGATAGCCACCTGGAAGGCATTGGAAGATGCAATCGACGCTGGGGAAGTGAAGATGGGAGGCATCAGCAACTTTGGAGCAAGACACGTAAGTCGACTCACTGACCACCATATACACGCTAATATCGCCCTAGATTGAAGAGCTGATGGCTTCTAACCCTCGAATTGCTCCTGTTGTCAACCAAATTGAGGTTCACCCCTTCAACACGCAAATCAGTATTCGAGAAACTTGCGCCCGGTATAATATTCATGTTCAAGCTTATTCCCCTCTGGTCAAGGGAATGCGCATGAAACACCCCGATATTTTGTCTTTGGCCAACAAGTATTCTTGCACCCCAGCCCAGGTATTGGTTAGGTGAGTTGCTGGCATCTTATTAGGCGTAGAGCGGAGCTAATATCTGATAGATGGTCGCTACAACACAACCTCATCACTCTCCCCAAGAATTCTAATCCGGAACGTCTGATCGAGAATGCGAGTGTTAATGGCATTGAGATTTCTCAAGAGGACATGGATAAACTCAACAGTCTGGATGAACACCTTGTGACTGACTGGTACGCAAAATATTGGACAGGCCCGAAGAAGGCGTGCTAATGGATTGATAGGGACCCCACTGAGATTGACTAGAGATTTCGTACGGGCTCGCATTGAAGAAAAACTAGGTTTGAGAGACCAGCTGCGCCATGCACAGCCTTAACCAATTGTAGCATAGTGTCCCTGTCAGCATGTTGCATGGACTCCGCTTTGGCCAAGGCCAAAGTTGCCGATTTGCTGTGACGGAGGATATCCTCAAAAGACTCTAGAAACCACCCCACTGATAGTGTGAGGAATGGATCGACGTAATACGGACACGGAGTTCAAATATAATAAGCATGAGCCTTTGTAGAATGGGAGAGAGAAAAAAATCACGCAGCTGTCTCTTCGATTTACTCACAGAATTCACCATCACTAACTCTTTGCCATGGATCAATCTCTGTCTGAGCTTACTTGGACCCAGAATGCTGCTGGTGTTTGGGAGCGCGGTATCGACGAGGTAGAGATGTTTTGGGCCAAGGCAGCCAAGTTATTTGACAGCAACGGCAGACGACCCTTTGAGATCACGGGGCACGTGTCCATTGAGATGGATATTGCACGCCTGACTACCGGGTCCTCACCGCCAGACCTCAATGCTGCCCTGCGAAAGGCTTGGTGTAGCACTCGTCAGGCTCATCCATCGATTGCATCTCAGGCTGACTATGATTTTGACACGGAAAGATTCACGCGAAGCTATCATGGAGTTCATAGCGAACTTGAAAGAGAAGCTTGGTTGGATGCCACCTTCGTTGAGATCTCGAATGGCCAAACTGGTGTTGAGTTTGCCAACTCGGACCCGCCTGCACCCAACCTGCCAACTATCTTCATCATCACACCACCGTCAACCAGCTCGGAAAGCAACGGGACACACTTACGCCGAGATATAATTTTCAGAGCCCCTCACGAGACCATCGATGGAGTCGGGACGTTGTTGCTCTTGAACGATTTCCTGGAGCACGCATCTAATGTTATTGAACAAGGAGTAAACTTCGCCATGCCCAAGTTCAATGGTACAGAGATCAAGAACCTGAGCCCTCCATACCGTATTGCCGCCGCAATCCCCGACAACTTAAGCGCCGCTCTCAAAGAAAGGGTTCTCAGGATGCGATCCGAACACGCATTCTTTTCGGAATCAGCCCAAGATCACGAAAAAAGGCAACTGCTGTCGGTTCCATTCAAGCAAGGGGCTCAAACCCCAGGCCGGCATCAGAGAGTTGAGATCACCCTCGATCAAAAGGTTACGGCGAAGATCGCTGAAGCATGCCGAGCAATAAAGGTGACTGTCACACATGCCTTCAATGCCGCCATCCCTATTGTCATGCGCGACCTGCAGAATGACCAGGCCGAGGAACAACGGCTTTACTACCGCTTCGATCTTCTACGCAACTTGCGACCTTTCTGCAAGGAGCCATTCAATACTTCGCAACATCCCGTGACGGCATATCACTCGGGCTCATGCTTTGCCTGTGATATAGCAATGCACACCAGCACAACAAAAATGTCGGAGGGATCGAGAAAGGAAGAATTCTTACGTGTCCTTGGCGAAGTTCGAGTCTTCTACGACCGTGTTTCTAACGACTCTGATCATCAGTATCTCGTCCCATATGTATGGACCAACTGGTTAGAGCGGCTGCCGGGGCTCGAGAGAAGACCTGGTCCAGGGCCTCTCCCATCACCATCCCCAACTGCTACCTTGTCGAGCCTTGGTCGTGTGGATGACATGATCCAACCCAAGATAAAGTGTTTTAACGTGAGCAAGCCTTGGATCACAGGCGAAGAGATGGGGAATGGATACGGCCTTTTCCTTCTCTCTCATAGAGGCGAATTGAATTTGTCCGCAGCTTACAACGAAGCGTGGCATAGCGAGGAGGAGGCACGGGATTTTCTTGAGGCGTGCATACGAGTCCTCTCTTCGTCTTTAGATATAGATCTATGATAATGTGCCTAAAAGATAGAGAATAGGTAGAAAATTTCCATTGTGGATATCTATGTTGGAGTTTACTTAGGCTTTTGTTCCCAATCCAGACGCTGCCGCGCTTGCCACCAACTAACAATATGCAAAGAGGTCAACAAAGCCATACTGAAGGACACGTGCTGCCCCTCTCGGTGTCGAATCCGATAGCAGAGTAGACTATAATAAGCTATAGCGCTGATACCGCTTGGTTGCGGTACATCATGACAAATATTTTCAATTCCGCTCCTTTTCCGACGCTTCCTCCTGCTTGGAGCGGGGTTTACGAATGCTGCAGAGCGACGCTGACGCCAAGAGTCATTCGCTTGCGAGGTGGCATGGGAACACGGCCCGTGTTTCCGACGGATAAAGTGAACACGGTATTTAACGCTTCAAGAACACCTCCATCACTGATGACCGGGTCTTTCTGACATTGAAATTCCAATTTCTGTAGATTTTTGTAAAAGACCATGTCTAGTGAACCATTCTTGGACGTCCAGGCCCTGATCAACCAGCTTACGCTGGATGAAAAGGTCGAGCTTCTTGCTGGACAGGGGTCCTTTTGCACAACCGGCCTCCCCCACCGAGGCATTCCCCAGCTTATTGTAGGATCGAGTACTAGCCAGGCAGAACAAAATTAACTAGAGAGCAGACATCTGATGGTCCTCATGGAATTCGCGGTCGTCGGTCGTTCACCCGAGTAAGCATCCTACAGGATGAGATGAACCAAGAGTTGACAGAAAGTAGAACCTAAGCCCCATGCTTCCCTCTGCCACGGGAATGGGCGCTACCTTTGATGCAGACTTGCTTCATCAAGTCGGCAGACTCCTTGGTGAGGAAGCAAAGGCTAGAGGGGTTCATGTTCTCCTAGCGCCCACTATCTGTCTACAGCGCTCTCCCTTGATTGGCCGTGGTTTCGAAGCCTTTGGTGAAGATCCTATTCTGAGCGGTATTTTGGGCGCGCGATATATCAACGGCGTTCAAGAACACGGTGTCGCGACAAGCGTCAAACACTATGCTGCTCATGATCAGTCAGATAACTGTATCGAAGACAATGTCATCATGACCGAACGGACGTTAAGGGAAGTCCATCTATTGCCATTCCAGCTAACCCTTCGCGATTCCGACCCTTGGACATTCATGACCTCGTACAACAAGATCAACGGAACCCATGCGAGCGAGGACCCTCTTCTTTTGAAGAAGATTTTGAGGGACGAATGGGGCTTCAAAGGTCTCGTTATGAGCGATTGGTTCGGAACTTACAGCACCTCAGAATCCATCAATGCTGGCATGGACCTAGAGATGCCTGGCCCTACAGATTGGAGAGGGAAACGTCTCAGCATCGCTGTCAACTCAAGGAAAGTTTCCCGTGAAACGGTTGACGAGTCTGTCAGAAAGGTCTTGAATCTCGTCAATCTGGTCAAGGCTGGGGAGTCAACCGGAAAGCCGCCCGTTTCTGATACTGCCGATCAGCGCGCACTGATTCGCCGACTTGTTTCTGAAGGCATTGTTCTTCTCAAGAACGACCAGAAACAGTTGCCTATTGAGAGCCCTGAAAATAAAAAGTTCGGGTTGATTGGAGATCACGTCAAGAACCCAGCACTATGTGGAGGTGGAAGTGCCGAGGTCGAACCCTACTACGCAGTAACTCCTTATGACGCGATCGTCGAGGTTGTCGGAGACGAGAACGTTTCTTATGCTCCGGGATGTTATTGTGAGTATCAAATTCCTTCTCCAGCGCCGGTCATGATTCGGTATTAACCACTTGGACAGCCTTCAGATTCAGTCCGCTGCTTAAAGGCCTTACACCCACCGAGTCAGAAGCAGAGGGGTGGTTCGTTGAGATCTTTGGTGTGAACCCTGACGAGGATACCAATGCCAAGGCCCTTGTCACGACTATTGCCGAGAAGCAATTGGTTGATGTTCCCGAGAGCTATCACAAGTCGATTCCAGAGATGTACTATGTCAGAGCTCGTGCAACATACACCGTTCAAAACTCAGGCCTCTTTAGGTTTGGCTTCAGCACCTCTGGCAAAGGCAAGCTCAAGATTGATGGACACGAGGTTATCGACTTGTGGACTCACCAGCCTCCCAAGACGGAGTCCACAGCCTGCTTCAATCGGTTGTCGATGGAAAAGTTTTATGACGTCGAGGTCACCAAAGGGCAGGTCCTGAATCTTGAAGTCCTGCAGGTAAATGAGGACCTTGCTGGTGGTATCGGAACCGCGTTGACTCTCACTGGTCGCGTCGGAGGTTATGAGATCTTTGATGAAGACCAAGGAATCAAGGATGCCGCGGAGCTGGCCCGGAACGTCGACGTTCCGATCGTCATCACGGGTCTCTCTTCTGATTATGAGTATGAGGGAGCTGATCGTAAGAATTTGCGACTACCGGGTCGAGTGGATGAACTGATCCAAGCTGTGCTAAGCGCAAATCCGAAGGCTGTGAGTTTTTTTCTCCCAATTTCGCTTACGGTGGCCACCGTTCAGGTGAATTAACAGAATCCTAGATCATCGTGACTCAATCAGGATTGCCCATCGAGATGCCCTGGGAACCACAAGCGGCAACACTTTTGCATGCCTGGTTCGGCGGCCAGGAGACAGGACACGGAATTGCTGACGTTCTTTTCGGCAAAGTCAACCCATCTGGGCGACTATCCTTGACGTTTCCAAAGTCTATCAAGCATACACCGGCTTATCTAACCTTTTCTAAAGCCGACTATGATATCGTGTATGGAGAGGGAGTCTACATCGGCCATCGGTATTATGAGGCGGTCGATAGGGAGCCTTTGTTTTACTTTGGTCACGGACTTTCCTATTCAACGTTCAAATTCTCAAAGCTTCAAGTGCCCCGCGAGTTTCCATCCCTTGCTGACCACAAGATGCAAATCTCGGTTGACGTCACCAACAAGGGCCCTTCCAGGGGGGCAGAGGTTGTTCAGGTGTACATCCATGACCCAGAAAGCTCTGTGCAGCGACCAGTTAGGGAGCTCAAAGCATTCGCCAAGGTGTTCCTCGAAGTCGGCGAGACTAAAACGGTTGATCTCACTCTGGACAAATATTCCCTCTCCTTCTGGTCGCAGGAGGTTTCAAAGTGGAAGGCAGAGGTTGGAGAGTACATCATCATTATCGCTACTAGTTCAAACCCGAAAGACGAGGTCCTCAGGTCGAGCTTTGTGTTGCAAGAGACGTTCTTCTGGGAAGGCCTGTAAAGAATGGCGCGCAAAAGTCAGACACGATGAGCGTTTACTGGTCAAGGGAAAGAACAGAGCCTGTCTATTCTTGACTATAGGAAATTCTATTGCTATTTGGCTTCTGTCGTCATGCTCCTTCTACCTAGGACTGTACTGGATTTCCGTAGTTGAAATGATGTTGATTCCCTTTGTCTTGGACGCGGAGTGGTGGTGAGATTTGGAGTTGCCGCGGGCTCTCGACTCGTACGCAGTTGGGAATGGCTGCCTCGGTGCGGAAACCAGAACCGTGTGGCTGTTGTCGTCGTAACTATTCTCAGGCTTGGGCCACAGCTTCGCCTCATCGTCGTCGCCCACCTTCCTTCCCGACTCGGAGTCATCGCCAGACTGCAATTCTATGGCATCAGTTTGCTTGCGGCTTAGCTGTCGTCGACTTTTGATGGCAAGAGATCCTCCATTTGGTGTTGGGTGCGAGGGGCCGCCGTAGCTGGCGCCGTGAGAGCTGAACAATCCGGGAATGCATCGCTTAAAGAAGGGCTTCAGGGAGCTGGCGGACGCGCAAATGACGCAGCCGGTAAGCTCAGCATACATCCAGCATAGTTCGTATGCAAGACCCCAAGTGTAGTTGGGGCTGCTGAAGAGTTTGACTGTCAGGACACAGTTGTAGATGGCGACGATGATGACGCTTTGGTGGGTTAGCATTTGTAGCATTATTTAGAGATGTGTTACTCACAATCCACCAGTGGTAAAGAGGAAAAGGAGTGAAAGCTTTTGGCGCCGTGGGATTTGTAAAGGAATGACGATTCGTAGGGGAAGAAGAAGGATGACGAGATCCATAACGACGTTGGCGACAGACGCTGCCAGGAAGAATCCAAACTTGTCCACACACTTGCCCGTCGCTTGGGCTGCGAGATCCCAGGAAGCCTTGATCGGTTGACAACCGAAGAGACTGATCATAGCGTAAATGACAGCGTATAGGACAAAGAGACCAACCAGGACTTGGACGATCCTTCGGAAAGTTCGTTCGGGGCATAAACGGAGATAGAAGAAGAGCAGTGAGATCTTGGCGAGATCGGAAGACAGCATGTAGAAGATGTTGACGGGAATGGTCCACTGGAGTGTGTTAGAAACGTCGTCGTGGATGGTTCATTTGGCGGCGCACCTTGAGCAACTCCTCGTACTTGGGTATTGTCACCTGCCAGAAATTCGTTGCGCAGCCTCCATGGGCAACCACTGCCAATCATCAATATTATATGCCCAAATCAATACAGTTGAGAACTTACTGCCCATGGTGCAGCCATAGAACATCCAGCAAGAAAACAACGATGCGCCGGTAAGGTCTGCACTCGGAAGTCAGCAACGGCATACTCCACCAAGCATCGAAATATCACCCACAATCATCTAGTCGCAGCGAGTTCTTGAGTAACCGAACTCGAGTATAGATTCGCAGACCATACACGACAGTTCCAAACGTGAACAAGACCGCGCCGATGATGACCTGGGTCGGGGCCATGCTTCCAGCTGCCCAGCGGTCCTCGCCCTCAGGCGGATCCATCATGTAGCCGGAATCCATGGCGTTGGAAACTCAGTCGGGGTCAACCAGGCGATCGGGTTTGCTGTTGGTTTGTCGTTGATTAGGTGTGCTTGGCGACCAATCGTCTCGAACTTTTCAACATCCTTCTTCACGGCAGACATGCCCGTGTGCTTGCCGGCAGTCATCTATTAAAGACTTTGCAGAACAGGATCTGCAATCCAATGTCCCATCTGGATTTTCTCACAAAAGGTCCAGGAGCTCTCTCGTTACTTTTGGCTCAGCATCACTCCACCGAGACCCAGTTTCAAGGATCTGCCTCCAAGCTTCCCGACGGGTGAGAGTACGGGAACTGGCCGCGGAAGGATCTCGCCTGAGGGAGCTCCGCAGTTACAACTTCGCCACCTTGGCATAAGGATATGCCGGTAGATGCACTGCTGACAGTCTGCAGCAGGCAGAAGGCATTGAGATTGTGTCCGTGAATGCAACCTCATCTTGTCTTGCGTCAACGGAAATCATCTCAACCGAATAATGCAACCTGGTATTTCTTTTTGCATGCATCGTTGGTGATCATGATCCTCCTGTTACGTCCCATCGTGTGAATCCTTGGTGGCCTCAACTGTGGAAACCCGAAGAAAAAACTCGACGCCTTGGCTGCAACGGTTCTCAGGGGAAGTTTTGCTTGGCAGTCTCGAGAGAACGAAACAGATTTTGACGTCTGCCCCAGCTGCATCTGGTATTTTTGCTTTTGTCGCATGACAAATTGATTACCAGTTGCATGAGCGAGGTCCACTTCAGCCAGGGGACAGCCTGACGGAGAGACTCTCCGGACGATTGGGCTCGAGTTCCGCGAGCGTGTTCAGGAGGATTCTTCGCGTGCCTGGGCTGTCCCTTGCAGAGAGCCCGACAAGCCGTTTCTACATGCTCTTTCGAGAGGCTTGGTTGTCGATCGTCAACTGATTTCGGGGCGCCTCCCCTCAACGGCTATGCCGATCCCGCCCGAATGGTCTGTCGAGCAGGGATACGGCCTGTTATCCACAATTATAACCGGATGGACAACAACAGCCCTAGCCCGGCTCTATCTGCACACATCGGTCAGGATACAGCCGGGACAAATGCGTTTGACCAGTATATGCCAGTTCATAAAACCTGGCAAGTCCTCGCAAACTGGAACGCCGGCTGCTCTTGTCAAACATGTGGTCTTACAGACAACATGGCTATCGCGGGTTCACCTGCCTCTCGAGGAGTATTGTCTCCGGCATGAATTCTTAAGTAGTAACGCTATCTTGCCTCATTTCTTCTTGATGATTGTGGTCCTGTCATTGGTTCTTGATCTATCATTTTTGCCTCTATTGATTCTTTATGCCTCGTTCTTTAGCGCTCTTCTCGCAACACATCGATTCGCCGCCTTTAGCTTGATGTTGGTGATTTTCGCTTTCAAGTTTGTAGAAAAAAGAAAAAAGGAGAGGATAAAAAATAGTTATCCGAGGTTTTGGAAAAAGAAAGACCACCCATCCCCGTTAGGAGGCTCCACAGTAGAACCCACAAGTCCTCGCGTCCCTGCTGCAAAACCGTCTGTTGTCAGCACCAAAGCCGAGACCATGACGGTTCGGACCGAGCGGAAAAGAAGAAAACCGTTACCTCCCGTTGACGCTAATGCCAATATCTCGCCATAATAAGCTCAGTCGGGGTGGACATGATCTTCATTAAAGAAAAAGAAAAGGTTGCGTCTGTTCCTGCAGACCAACAGAGGTGAACTGTTACTTTCTCGCTCTGGTCACATGGCATTAGTCTCACTGCGGTCTTTCTGTAGCTTATTCCTGACACGTCGTCTGGGCATCCGCTCAAAATACGACTCTACAATTTGCGTCGTAAGGATCGCGACCCAAGGCCAAGGCAAGCCTCCCGGCCAAGACGAGGTGAAACGATCTTCTCTGCAGGCTCGCTAAGCGATGGGACGCGAGACGCGATGATCTTATCCAGCGAGGCGGCGCGCGATAATATTTCCCCCTGCGGAAGAGTAAACTCGCGATTCATGGTGGATCTCCGCCCAGAAGGATTCTTAGTCAAGCACGCAAGGATCATGGTCCTCCTTATGGGTCGCGAAACATGGGGTTTGCGGTGCGAGTGTCCAGGAACTAGCAAGTCCCCCTTATTGTCGCTCCAAACTCTCATGACACCACCTGCGTCCATGGCCTTGGCTTGGCCAAGATAGGGAGCAACCATTCGCCCGTGCTGCAACTCGCATATAAAATCCACCACTAAGCCCTGGTACTTCATGTATCTCCTTTAGCATCCATCCAATCTGTTTCCACTCGAAAAGAGAAAAGAAAAAACAAAATGGCAAACCCGTACCCCTTCAAGGACAAGGTCATTGCTGTCACCGGCGCTAGCCGGGGAACTGGCTTGGCCCTCACCAAGTATCTCCTCGTTCGGGGGGCCAAGGTGTCCATGGCCGCCACCTCGCAGGAAAACTTGAAGAAAGCCATTGCTCAGATTGAGAGTGAGATCCCAGACGTCAAGGATAGGGTCATCAGCTTTCCCGTCAACGTCACCAACCCCGACGATGTGAAGAACTGGATCGAGGCCACTGTTGAGAAATGGGGAGAGTTGGATGGTGCTGCCAATGTTGCGGGTGAGTGGGCTCAGCAGATCGTCGCGGGGAGGTTGCTAACGGGGGATTAGCGAGGATGAACAAGAGTATCCATCCGATCGAGGATCTTGAACTCGATGAGCTCAAGGAGATGCTCGACGTTAATGTGATTGGTACCTTCAACAGTATCAAGTATGAGATGAAGCACATGAAGCCTGGCGGCAGTATTGTCAACTGTGGCAGCCAGCAGGTCAAGTACGCTTCTGGAAATATGGGTGCATACGCAGCCTCCAAGAACGCCATCCGCGGTCTCAGCCAGACTGCAGCTTACGAGGGCGGAGCCAAGTACCCCAAGAACCCCATCAGGGTCAACCTCCTATGCCCGTATGTAGCATCGATCTCCAGTTATCTCACGCACTAGCTGACAACTCGCCAGGGGATGCATCGACACGGACATGATCCGCCAGCCGCTCCACCTTCCAAACGGCCAAGGAACATGGACCATGACTGAGGATGACAATCTTACCTCAATCATTAAGCGTTACTCAAAGCCTGAGGAGGTGTCTGCCGCTATTGCCTTCTTGCTCGGAGATGAGAGCAAGTTCGTTACGAAGCAGGAGTGGTATGTAGACGGTGGATGGATGGAGGCAAACTATGTCGGATGATTTTGGGCCGAGAAATAGATATTTGATGATTGCATAACACGATACATTACACACCTTGTCACGAGACATACAGTGGCCCAATCTTGATGCATTAAACTCTTCACATAGTTGCACCTGGCTCACGCATGGTCCTATCAACCAGTCTTGGCGGATCCCTCACCCCCTCCTCAGTTATGCAGAATAGTGCCAAGAAAACTTTGATCAAGTGTCAGCATGAACCATGGGGCATATTTATCGCCCGGCATAGAGTGATGCGCAAGTGGTAGCACTCGTACCTAAACCTATGGTGACCTCGCATAGATGAACTTCAAGGAAACAAAAAGTTTACCTTGAAACAAGACAACAAATCCGTAATTCGAGATCCAGATCTAGTTCCTTGATAGAAACAGGTGGTTTGGTCTCAATATGGGCGGGGATTGACTGAGCTTCTTCAGTTAGATGGCTAATGGCTGAATGAGCTACAGGACGTGTGGATGCGTCTTTGTGTTTCATCTATGAGCTCACTCTCATTTGTAGCATGAACCGGAGCCGTTCTCCATCTTGCACCAGAATCCCGAACAACAATCGTTATCAGAGCTACAACCTTCACCACGCAGTCCGCAAGGCTTGCCCCTGACGCATTGCCGTTCACCATCAACCCAGGAACACTTGTTAATCCCCTCATCACCCCCGCAACACTCCGTACGGATCTTGCATGGACCGCCCAAAGGTGAGCAAACCTGCTGGGAAACATCAATGACAATACTCAACGTGGGTAGAGTTGTGTCACAAACTTCGAGATCGACCTGGATCAACATACCCTGTAGAGGGTTGGCGATTGTGGAAGAAACGAGGCATGTAATGGTTGCGACTGAGAATTTCATATCGAAGAACCAAGATTTGCTGTTTTTGAGAATTTTCGGTGACGATTGATTGAGAGAGGGCTGGTGAGTCCCTCTACCTCTTGTTAAGAAAGAAAAAAAAACAGGAGCTTGGTTGCTTTATACTCAGCTTTAGATAAAGGTTGGCTGGAGCCAAGACCCAACCCTTGGAGGCTGACAAGCCAGATTAGATATTTTCTTGTGACATTAATGTCTCAACTGAACGAATAAGTATTAAACAGTCGACTACAAATCCTGGATACTGGCCCGGAACATCAGCGGGCAGCCAGGCAGGCTCCTGCAGTAAACAAGCGAAATGTCTAAGACTTGCATGTTTGGAGTAGAAAAGGGTTTACCAAAAGCGGAAGCGCAAATGGCTAATGGTCTATGTAGGTAACTGTTTAGGATCTATATGCTTTGTTCTACCTTGTGTATCAGTGATATCACCGTGGTAAGCGAGGCTGCTGTCTGCGACCAACTGCATTAATGCTATAAGCCAGGATACAACAATCATGGTTATCCGTCATTAGGGAGTTCGCAATCACTTGTTCCAAATCAAGGAAGATTATAATGAACTTGAGTGAATGTTTAAGCGAAAGGCTGAATTCACGCATAGATACTGGCAAGAGCCTGTCTTAGGAGATGTTCGTCACCCAGAAGATTTCTTGCGTACCTAGACTCATGAGCGAAATATGAAAGGCTTATGCGAAATCATGGATATTAACGTATGGCTCATACAAAATCCGATCAATCAGTGGTGGTGTCTCCTCGGGCCCCTTTGTCCCACACCGTCCGAAGATGTGACTGGCCCAGGGCTCGCCAAGTGCAGGTTGTCTCACATGCGGGCGCGATGCATACGAGACTCAACATCCCCTGAATTAAAGATGAATATTCTCTAGAGACCTAATGCCACCATCTAAATGTCTTGATAGCCTTTAGAATTCCCCAGTATGCTGGCTTCTTTTTGAAATCGTCGTCCCACGCCAGAGCGGCACCTTCACCCTCAAACGTGTACGGGATCCATGAGTACTTGTCAGAAACACCCTAAACACGGTTAGCCTGTTGGTTCCAGTCAAGGTGGATGGATTCATACCCAGAGAGTGAAACCGATGCACTTCTTGACGGCCATGCAAGACCCGACAACGCGCTCGTAAGCCTTCGCTTGCTCCTTGAGTTGTTTCTTGGTGGGAGGTGTGTTCATACGGAGATCCACCTCGGTGTACTCCACCAGTGCACCAAGATCAGTGAATTGCCTCAGTGCTTTCTCAAGCGTCTTCTGAGAAGGGGCAATGTTGTCTTGCGTTGGCGTCGGCTCCATAACCAAGTGGCCTTGCAATCCTACGCCGTCGATCCGAACACCGTACGATTGGACAAGCTTGAGGATACGAGCTGCACCAGCGGTTTTGGCGTCGTTGAACTCGAGATTGTAGTCATTGTACCAAAGCTTGGCGTTTGGGTCTGCCTTGGCGGCGAGTCGAAAGGCCATTGGAATGTACGCTTCTCCGATGGTCTTGTACCACACAGTCTCGCGATATGTGCCGTCTTCGTTGAGAGCTGGATGAAGTCAGTAATGCAAAGTCTTGGGTGAAACGCGTCTACCCACCCTCGTTGACCACATCCCAGTGAGTGCATTTGCCCTTATATCGGCCCGCAACGGTTGCGATGTGATCCTCCATGATCTCAATCAGGGTCTCGTTGTCGAACTTTCCTGCCTCAACCCATGGCGCAAGCTGACTATGCCAGACAAGGGTATGGCACCGCAGATTCTTTTTGTGCTGGACGGCAAATTCGGCATGCGCATCAGCCGAGTCAAAGGTGTAAGTATCCCGGCTGGGGTGGGTGGACTCCCACTTCATGGCGTTCTCTGGGGTAATTGAACCAAACTCCCAACGACCTCGGACGATATCCTCAGTACGAGAATCGTCTCCGAGAGTGAGTGCGGTACCGACATGCTGCTTGCCCTTGTGCTTAATCGCACGATCGAGCCCAGTCCAACTACAAGATGTCAATCGTTAGCGCCCCGACGTCTCACAGAGGGAAGAGATTTAGCATACGGAGAGGGCCAGGCGATCACCTCGCCAGTGGCGACGAGGGCGACAACGATCGTCTTGAATAAGGAATGCATGTCTCCTCCAAATTGGACTTGTCTGTGGGGAGAAACGACACTCGAGGAGAGATGGTCTGGTCTGAGAAGCCAGTAGTCAATTTAACCATTCCTCGGTCCAGCAAGACTGGAGTAGCATCAGATCACAGACCACGGAGTCTTGCCGAATTCGGCGTTGCAGGGTAACATTTGGGCATTTGACCATGCGGAGTCAGGAACAGGTTCTATTTATCCGGTCAATCGCAGCAAAGAGGCTAAAGTGCCGTCTTCTGGCTGATTTGCCGGGCGGAAATGAGTGATGCATGGTTAAATGAATGCGCTGGCCCGGCTGAGACTGGGGAAAACTTCCCCAGATTCTGGTGTCATAAACACCATCAATCATCCGGAAGAAAAGTTTCAAGGCACAATTGACTGACAGCTCTCACTCGCACCACCAACATCATTTGAGAATCGCACAGGCTTCTACGGCAAAGCTACATGAGCAACGTCTCCGAGCGTCTTCGGACGCAAACTCTCAATCCGGCCTTAGCTTCCCCGCATCCCGGATTCACGGACCGATCGTCATGGCCACATGGCCAAAGGTACCAAAAGTATAATTAATGGCTCGATGATTCACTTTAACCGCCGTGGCCCTTGGCATCAATCTAATGACCAAGCCAAGAAACGATTAACCGGTCATGTACTGATTCTGCGCAAGAGCTGAAAATGGTGTAAACGAAGGGATATTGCTATTTTGTAGAGTACAGTAAAATTACAGGTCATAACGAGCGTTCCATGCGTCCAAACTCTAGCAGAGTCTAGACTCGACGAAAATATCCAGTCAGCGCTGGCTGAAACCAACAGACATGTCCCATTCCGTCATTTTCCATAAAAAGAAACGTGGTCACATTCCTCCCGCGCGAATAAGCTTCGCTAGTGCAAGGGGTCCAGCCAGCCTCTTAGTACGGCTTCTGGTTAACATAGTTTCCTGGCGGCGAATATCGGGCGACTGTGTACCAACCGCCCTTGCCGTCGCTGGCAGCCGCAATTCCGATCTTGGTGGTGGTCTTCCACACGCATTGGGCTGAATCACGGCGATGGTTAGAGATAAACGTTGGAGGGTGGTGAGAACTGAGAACTCACTGTAATGCCCGTAGTCAGAAAAGTTGCCTTGTGGGATAGTTTCACCGTGGTAGTTCTTGGCTTCAGCGAGCCTATACGGGTGATAATTGTTAGTCGCTACTATTTCTCGGTGCAAGGGGGGGGGGGGGG
>JWIW01000101.1:981485-1128808 GCA_000966855.1 Fusarium sp. JS1030
GGGGGGGGGGGGGGGGTACTCACCATCCCTGAGTGCCAGCAGTCATGGGGCTCTTGTATGTTCCCGAAGACCTGTTGATGCGTCAATATGTGTTTCTTCTCTGGGCATTAAAATGAACCTACCATGCGTATGCCATGTTTTCGCCCTGGTTAGGTCGGGTGGCGGATTGAGAGTGCTCCAATTTGCCCTTCTGGGCGACCTTCTTGGCCCAGGCTCTTGCCGCAGTCTCAAGGTTGGTGTCCCAGATAAGTGCCTTGTTCTTCACCTTGGCACGGGCAACGTTGTGCAACCGCAGGGCCTCTTTCTGGTCGGCAGTCAGAGCTCGAGGAGCCAGGGACGAGTCGTCTCGCTTGCTGGCGTCGGGTACATCATTTGGATGGACACTCTTGTCGACCGGGGGGATGAATTCTGGCACCACTTCACTGTTGTCACTGGACGGGGCAGTAGATGGTGCGGTGGCCGTAAAGGAATCCGACCCTGAATCGCCTGAGCGGACGCTATCGTCACGGGGTTGGAAGTACTCCGGCTCTCCCATCAGCAAGCCCATGCGGATGAGGCTAGCATCAGTATCAATCGTGTCAACCTGAATGTCGCGGGTCTCAGCAGGGGCTGCGTTTCCTCCAACAGCGAAGTGCATGCCGACGAGGAAGCAAGATTGCCTGTAGACTGTTGAGGGCAGCATGTTGATGATGGACAAGTCCGTTCGTGTAAAAGATGTGTCAAATGTTTATGGGGAAGTGTTTGGTGGACAATCGAGTTGTTCGAGGTTGCTTTGCTTAAGTGTTTGATAGAATGAAGAGGGTTAAATGTTGGACATATCCAGGCCTATATATACATGCCCGAAAGCTATTTCATGAGTCCCTATGATGCTATTCACGGTTATCCCTCGTCATTCTCAATATCCCTGGGCGCCGCTCGTTGAAAAGTAAGTTACGGATCTAGACCGATCCGCGCGATCAACATTTTTGGAAAGGACCCCTGTTTAACCAGTCCCTTAGAAAACTCAAAGATGGGGCTTGAAAGGGGCAGCGGCGTTCCAAACCTTATCTCAGCTGTGATGTCACATTTTCTCGTCCGGAAATGATGTAAGGTCGAAATAGTGGTAATGCCCGGTCTTGTTAGTCGTGAGATCTGGTGCAACCAACACACCATCTCTGACCCTGTCATTCCAGAACCTAGCAAATGAAGCTTGCCATGTTGGTTCTCGCCACTCTTTGCTGACGATGCAAGATCTCGACTGGAATTCACAGTCAGCCGGATCTTTCACGCGCGACGCTATTTTCAAACGTCACTCAACGCCACTTGACATAACGCGTTCTGGCAAGAGACCTAGAAAATAAGGCTTTCGAATGTCCGCCACATCTATACAGCTTAGAACACGGAGCAGTGCTTGGCGTCATAATGGCTTGTTTATGAGCTTCGTCACTGGTGCTGCCTAAGGGCTGGCTGTTGTCAAGTGCAAATGTGCAGTTGACTAATTTCGTAATCTGTACAGACATTGCCAGTCGATCAAAGTCTCATTGTATGATGCAAGCTTCTCACATTCATGACGTTTGTTCCCCAGAACTACAACACAGCAAATTCTCCAAGCCCAGATTAAATCGTTCGCCACTTCTTTTCCCATCCTGGAAAGAAGGGGCTCTCTTCCAATGTCCGAGGCTCCCAGTCTCTCTCGATTAGTCCTTGCTCGACCTGCCGCCGTTCATACATCTCCAGTACTGGTTTAACAACGTGCTCCACATGCCTTGTCCCCTTGTGCTCCATCAAGTTTTCCTTTCCGTCATTCAATGTTTTAAGAACGAGCGAGGGTATGTAAGGCTCATCCTCGAACTCAGTCACGGGCGTAAACAGGACCTTGAAATTGAAGACGATTGCCCCTGATAGGGGGAGTCGTCTCAATGTCTGCCAATCGGTCCTCAGGAACACCTCTTCAATCTTCAGGGACGGATCTAGCTTGTTCCGATATTTGAGGCTAGCTTGCGCGGGATCGCCCGGCTCGAATAAGGGCTGGCCTCGAGAGAGCCCCCACGAACCTCGTTGGATAGGATTGGAAGTAGGCATCTTGCTGAAATATCTACGCACTGAGATGAGAAAATGAAAATACGAATAAAAGTGAATCTAAATAGAACTCATCTACTCACCGGTTCATACTAATTTGCATCTTCTCTTTGTAGTCTGGGACAGGTTGGTGGATCGCGTCAAGATCGAGGCCCATTTTTCTTCCAAGACTCCAACCGATGGAAGAGCAGATGATTCCTGCTCTGAAGACGTATTGGCCAGCCTTATCTCGCAAAGTGAGAGCGAAATCTTCGGGCACGTTATCCCGCAGGACGTGGAGTGGTTCCTCCTTGGCCAGGTCATGCTGGGTTCCTAGAATGTGGTTCACGAAAATGTTGCCACCAACGAGCTGAAAGTAGCCTGGGTATCGTGCACAAAGGAATTGTAAGACCATCTCCATCAGCTCTTTGCACGCCAGCTCGGACCCCGGCAAGGCTTGCATGGCGGCTTTGCCATGCTTGGCACATATCTGCTGACGCTGTCGAATTCGTTCGGTATACGAGCTTTCTAGCTCAATCCAGAAGTCGGGATCCATTCTTTTGAACGCTGCATGACTTTTTAGTTTACCAGGTCGCATGGTATTACGTGATCAGAGGCCCAATGGACATACACATAGTCTGGTGGTAGACCCATCTGAATGGTCGATAAGGTCGCGGCTTTGCTGTAACAATGTTGAAGTTGGGTAAAGGGGACGGCAGTGGAACGCCAGAGAGCCTCGCGTAATCAGGAAAGTCTCCCAGGGAAAGAATATCCTGGACACTGAACCCACTGAAGACATAGCTTAAGGGACTGGCGTGTTTGTAATTTTCACTCAGCTCTAGAACATGTCTCTTGCCTGAGGATAGATCAATACTAGCCCCGTGCCTAAATGCAGTTGCGCGTTGAGAGGGCGGGAAGACGGATGCATATCCCGGATCTTCCGAGACTCTCTTGAGCGTTATCTCAGCCTTGGAGACGTGTAGCTTCTGGAGGGAATGTTCATCACCCACGCGTTTCCGCAGTTGAAAGTGGTTGTGAAAGAATCGCATAGAAATGCAAGCTAGGAGCGTGAGAATAATGAAGATGGCCCCGATATGGACTGGGAAGATGCCCAAGTCGTGTGCCATGATGAAAGCAGTACACGGCGTTTGACGAGACAAGTGTTGTCGGAAAGCAATGACGAGTTGGTAGTAAGGGCACTCGCTTGAAAAGAAATTACCCTCGCCTTCGCTTATGAATTCAACGCTCTTCCGTGGAGACGGGAGAATACGATCTGATCGAGGAGATTGCGGGGTGCGGGATGCTCACCAATGGCTCCAAACTGATTGCTACGCAGTCATGTTCGCGAGGCGTCAAATTCACTCCAGTAACGTGCATGCGGCTGTTTCTGTATCCAGTGACGGAGCTCGGAGTTGGATGCCGACGCAGTGTGTGTGGAGGACGAACCGGATCTGGTTAATATTGGAGAACATGCCACCATCTCAGAATAACCAGCCAAGGAGCCTTATCATCCCCCGCATTTCACTCACCTCAAACATTTGGCCAGCAGCTTATCAGAGGGGATCGTGGTATCAGAACATGGTCACGCGTTGTAGAAGGAGCCATACCTGCAGCCTCAGATGTCGGCTACGTGTAGGAATTATGGGCATTTCGGTTGACTCTGAGAAAAGGAACGGATTTGAAATCAAATTCTGCATAGAAGTCGCGTTTAGTGTGGGGAGATGCCACGTCCATAATATTGCACCTGTGTGTTACGTAGAAGCTCACTATCATCAGGCGGACTAGCTTCGATCAAGTTCGCCAACCAATAACGTCTAGACGCTGATCTTCGTGACCCGATCGCTTGATCTATACACACCCCAATCCTCGGAGACCACACTGCGATCTGGGCGATGGGCATCCCCCATCAACGAGGATTCGGCGCATCAAGTCCGAATCGCTATCATCCAAATGGTGCTGTGCTTCAGGTATGATACCGCTAGAGTCAGTCCACCTTAGACTTGGCCAAAAAAAAACGGACGATGAATACTCCGATATAAAGGCCCAACAAAGCCCTGGTGGGTTTACGCCAGGGGCGACCTTCGTTCAGAGTGTGGCAGATGATTCGGGCCCCCAATATATCCCGTCTCTTAGCAAGAACCGGTATTGGCTGGGTAGCAGTTGACTGTGAACAAGGCGATATCGATGGTATGAACACACAGTCATCTTCACAGACACGCTTACTGATAAAGCTACAAACGGCGGGATGCACGATGCAGTCCCTGCCATTGCAGATGTTGGTGTGTCTCCTATGCAAAGACTACCAGACACTTAGGGTTAGATGATTAAAAGTAGGCACAGTTTCCCCGAACACTGAAGAAGGGGCTAATCTGGCCCAGGAGCCTTGGATATAGAGCCCATGGGGTGAGTTGTCAACATTTCCGCTAGTCTGTCATGAGATCCTCAGATACAAAGTCTTTTAGGTCATCGTTCCACCCAAGAAAACGTCGATGAGGTCAAAAGGGTTGTTAAATAGGTATGGAGAATGACTCCCGCTCGGCAAACGCGGCTTTGGATCTCCGTATGCCCTCCGACGGTTTAGGTCAGCGCCCGGATCTCCTGAACACCTTCAACCAGCCAACGATGCACTCTTGACAATCGTTCAAATTGAGACTAAGGAAATGCGTCTCCTCTCACCGTAATTAGTAAAGAAGCCAGAGCACACCCTGCAGCCAATGAGATGAACTCTAAACCCTGAGATTTGGGACCCACGGTTACATACCTCGGGTCGTTCTCCTAGACCCACATTTATTTGCCTTGGTCCGTCGGTAGATGCGTCCATTCTCCCCTCAACCAATGTGATGCACTCTACTCCGGCGCTTTCTCAAGCTGCATAGCATAGCCATCCATCCATGATAAACCCCCGAGGTCCTTCTCTAGGTATATACGTACCTTTCTATTAGGAACAATGGTTCCACGCGGGCTTGACCACTTTGCCTCTGTTCCCTGGTGTTCGCCGCTACTTCAACACCCACGCCTAACGCTCCTCCACGATGAGGAACCCATCGATGGCGACGATAGAAATCTATTTTTCAACAGACTTCTTCAATCCAAGGATGCGATAAACGCCTTCTTGATGTTTTACTATAAACCGGCCGAAAACAGCATCCTCCAAGACCTGACACCCGTTCCGGAACTGTTCATGTTGGTCGATGCCAAAATGAATGTCAGCGGATGGCCCGGCGTTAGCCATGGAGGTTATATCTCAACTCTTTTCGATGTAATTGGCGGGTGGCATGCCCAATGCAATATTAATCGAAGCATTGAGCAAGGTCATTTGCCCAAGGGCAATAAGATGATGACCTTCAGCCTTCAAGTTATGTACTTGAAACCAGTGTTGGTGGATCGTGTTATCTTGCTGAAATCATATGTGGAAAAGGTTGATGGGAAGAAAATGTATATCAAAATGACTCTGGAGGACGAGTCTCGGGCCATATTATGTCGAGGAGAACTCGTCGGGCATACTACTTCCCGTCAAGCCCGTATCTAAGATGTCGTGTAACAAGGCTTTCGATAGAAGAGGTATTTTATGTGGTACGTTTAGATAGGGTTAAGATAGATCAGTTTAGAAATTTGTTTTATTTGGTACTTCTTCCCAACTGGCCTACCACAGGACTGAAATCGTTCCCGAGGCGCCCATTCTACCTTGCTAGATTCAGAGTGCTAAGCCTTGGCTTGAAGTGGACTGCCCCACATATTGGGTTCCTGTTTGGAGCAACACTTGGCTTATACCAGACCCATCTCATTCGCTCGAGATTTATGCTTTTCAGAAAGTTCTTGTTACGACTTACGCTAGGACAATTTCTACCTAGTTTAAGCAATCCAAAACATTTTGCGTTCGTCTGTGCCCTTCCGAAGAAGCTATCAAAGTCTCTGGGAAGCCTTTTGTTCATGATACTGCTTCATCAATGCTGCTAATAGCTCGCTATCCTTCAGTATGTCAGCATCCTCAGGGCGTGAGCGTGCGTTCACTCGTTCTTTAATGCCAGACAAGGCCTGAGAGGAGAAGGATGCGACTCTGGCTGCAACGCGATTGACATGCTCTGTCAATTCTGACGGCTCCAACGCCTGGTTAATCCAACCGAGCCTCTCGGCCGTATCAGCATCGGCATCTTCTCCGGTAAGTATGTACTGGAGGGCTCGAGAACGTCCGAGAAGCCGAACCAAGTAGTCGATACCACCTGCTCCAGGGACAATGCCTACCGTCACCTCTGGCTGTCCGAGCTTGGTCTTGCCCCTAGCTGCAAAGCGCATGTCACAGTGAAGAACGAACTCGCTGCCGATTCCTCGAGCTACACCAGCAATCTCGGCGATGAAGATTATTGGCGACTTTGAAATCTTGAAGAGGATATTATTGAACAGCTTTTGCTGTTGCGTTTGAGCTGGAGGAGCTTCTGCAAGTTGTATCTTAGCGTTGGAATACTGAATTATCCAAGAGCACTCACCTGGGCCAGTTGGTCTAAGGTCGTAATGGGCAATGAAGTAGTCAGGGTTGCCACTGGAGAAGATGACAACCTTGACTTCCTCGTTTCCTTTCAAAGAGTCAAGGAGCTCAGCCAAATCTTCCGTCAATTTCCAATCCCACAGGTTCGAAACCCCATGGTTGATAGTGATCCGCAACACCCCCTTCTCTGGTGCTGAAGTACGGATGGTATTGTATTGCGGCTTTCTGCTTAGCAACCAAATCGTATGACTTGATGACACGAGAGCTTACCATTTTATTTGTTGTAATAGTAGTTGTAGATAGAGCCTTGTTGCTTGAATCGTGAGGAGAGGATGTCTAGCTTTATAGAATAATGCTCAACATCCCACTTCAGAGCCCGGTCATCAAAATCGTTGGGTGTATCAGTACAGACCACACGGTAATTGACGCCACCATCCCTGATAGCTTCTGCTTGGTAATCTCAGTTGACGCAAACCCGGAACTTCTTGGCGGATTCGAATTAAACTTTCCTCCCACATCTCCTGGTTTCTTCGCCGAGCATGGGCGCGTTCCGCGTGAATATTGCTAACTGAAGTAGTAAGAATACATCAAGCTTTTGAACTAATTTTGGACTTGGAAAAAGACAGGCCTGAAATCTTCTATTGGCGATGTACGGAACGGAACGACATCCAAGTTCACGAGGGTGGCAACCGTGCAGCAACAACTTCCACGGACAGCCGATGTCGCGAATCCAACTTTGATAAATCACGCCATCAACATATCAAACTAATTGAAATGCCGAAGCCTGGTTTGTAATGGTCCTGGTCGGTGAAAGCGAGCTCAAGCTGAAGGCATGGGGTGAACAACCGTGGCCCACTTACAGCCTCGGAAAGGAAAAGATGAGATTAGACCAACATCCAGGTGAGAGCGACTGGCCAAGGTGCGTATGGTAAAACCGGCTTCATAGTGGGATGAGCGCCTG
This sequence comes from Fusarium sp. JS1030, assembly GCA_000966855.1. NCBI lineage: Eukaryota > Fungi > Ascomycota > Sordariomycetes > Hypocreales > Nectriaceae > Fusarium > Fusarium sp. JS1030. Next base: position 988,967 of record JWIW01000101.1, read on the forward strand.
ATCTTGGCTCTGAACTCGCCCCTGTACGGAGCACCTAGTCCGAACGTTCCGGCCATCGTGCGGGGCTGCCTCGGCTCACCTACACATGTTGCAATGACAACATTGCAAAAGAACAGCTTCGAGTATCTTTACCGATGTTGTACATCTTACTCCCATTGTATTACATCCCAGAAATTCTAAAATGACGGAGACTGTCCTATACGAAACTTCAGCCGATGGGAAAGTTGCCTTTATCACGCTCAATCGGCCGAAGCATTTAAACGCCATTGAATCGACGATCCCTCAAGGCATTCGCGCAGCTGTTAAACGAGCCAATTCAGACACAAAAGTACACTGCATCGTGGTAAAGGGAGCTGGTCAGGGGTTCTGCGGTGGCTATGATCTTGGAATCTTTGCGCAACGCGCGGAGCGCGGTCGTACAGACGGCAGCCAGGATGTCAAGAACGGATACGACCCCTGGATTGATTATGCTTCAATGAAGGAAAGCACGGAATGCTTCGCCGAACTCTTTCACAGCGCCAAACCTACCATTGCTCAGGTTCATGGCGCTGCGGTCGCTGGGGGTAGTGACATTGCTCTGTGCTGCGACATGGTGATAATGGCTGACGATGCCCGTATTGGATACCCTCCTGCACGGGTTTGGGGATGTCCCACGACTGCTATGTGGGCTATACGCGTGGGCATCGAAAAGGCCAAACGACTACTTTTCACCGGGGACCTGATCAGTGGCAAAGAAGCCGCCACCATGGGGCTTGTTCTCAAGTCGGTGCCGCAAGATGCATTAGAAAGGACGGTTGAACTCCTTACAGACAGGATCAAGACAGTTCCCGTGAATCAGAACTGGATGCACAAGCAAGTAATCAATGGCTACGTGGAGGGCCCATTAGCGAATGCGCAGAGGTTGGCGACTATCTTTGATGGAATCACACGCAATTCTCCGGAGGGTGTCGACTTTCAGCATCTTGCTAAGCAAAAGGGGTTCAGGGCTGCTGTCGCTGAAAGAGATACGCCCGGGAGGACGGAAGAGTATATGAAAACCTGGAAAAGTCGACTGTAGTCTTGATATTGTAGGGCATGAAGAGGAAGAATGCACTGAAGGCGCTAAAACCAGTGCGCTGCATGAGTTTTAGCCTGGTGGTGTTGTCCAATAAGTCTGTTTATACACTCGGTTGTATCATATGCAGCCAAAGAACCCACCTATTGAGCAAGCACTTACTTCTACAAATTTCGGTCTATGGAAATTATTGGCTCAAGCATCGCTTTGTTCCTGCTTTCTCTGAATTACACAGATGACCCGTCTGGACCCAGCAACCGCTTGGTGGTGTCGGGATCGTAGCTCTATGTGTCAACCAGCAGTCTCCGAGATCCTGTGGCTTCATCTAAAACATCACGACTCAATACCGTAACGGTTGTCGACAAGGGGGGCCTGCCCCAGTCGGTTGAATTGATAACTCATCCTCCCGCGCCCCACCTCGTGCCCAGGTATCTCTCAAACATGAATATAGGTACAAGATGGCGTGGAGTCATGTATGAGGTAAACCGCCCGTTGGTGTTTTCAAGTTTGGGGAGATCTCTTTTTGTTGCTTGGGGAGAGAGGCAAGCCTACTTTTGTGGTGTCGCATACGGCATGGCGGCATGCCACTAGACTCGACAAGCCAAGATAGAATAGACCTAGTCTTTGCTGGAAAAATGACAGTGGATGTGCCAGTCTTCTAACGCATTGGCATCCATCGCCCCCGAGGTCGTTAGGGGCTTCTTCCGTACAGGGGACCCGGGGAAGAGCGGGCTCTCTGGTCTCAGTCTTGCATTGAATGCTCTCAAACTCGCATTAGTGGCTCTTAATCTTGCACTGGTGTTTCCTTGCTTTACCTAGTGAGTCTCTGGTATGTGCGTGATGCCACCCCATCCTGCGTGTTTACAATGCTATACATATGCAAAAGCACTCGCTGAGAAATCCCATGACTCTCTTCAGCGTGTCCCTTGTCTCAGGGGTGGTCTCAATCTCGCATCGGTAGAGGAAGCCGAGAAGGTTGGGATCGGGAACTAGACCCGAGTGCACATCTCGAGCATGCAGCGTCCTTTGAGGAAAGCCTCCGCGATCCTGTCGCACCTGGTGTTTTGTCAGTCTTTGATAGAGTCTTTCCGATGCTGTCGGGTGAATAGGGTCAGATGATGGTTGGAAGGCCTCATCTGGAGGTCCAGTGGCATGAACGAAACCGTGAGGTGTCATTCGAGGATTGAAGCTACACCTTAGCCCACCCCATCAAAAAACGAACTATATCAATCCTGCTAGATGTCTTTGAAACGCCTCCTAGCTTCATGAAGTATTTTTGTCTCTAGTTGACAATAGTATTGTTATTGCAAAGCACTTTGTCCTCGCCAAACACCACTCAAAAAGATGTCTAGCATTGCCGTTTCAGACGCTCCAGTCTCTCTACCCAAGGCCAAGGGAGCCTCTGCAACACCGTCCATCGAGGACATAGTCCTACCTGTTCCTCCATTTGATCCAGCCATTCACCTCAACTTTCAACCCCCAGTTGCTCGTCACAGCTTCACAGAACTTGGCCTTCTCGTACCCAAGGGATGCCCTGATGTTTGCTACACTGATCCCTTTCAACTCTTTTCTGAGGAGGGAATTCGTATGATACGGCGAGAGGTATTCCAGCGACCCTTTCTCGACAAATATGTTCGTTCATGGGAGCGGGCACCATGCGTCATTACTGGTCACTCAGTGCATGATAATGTGCGTGTTGTCGTCTGCATCAACCCAGTTGGAGCTATGGCCTAACTTCTTATAGGATGGAACCTTTCTGAAGCAAGCTTGGGGTCATCCTATCACTCGTGCAGCGGTCAATTTTGCTTTCGGCTCTGAGTTGAAGCTACAGGGCGGAGACAACGACATGGGCTATATCAACGTACAACTAGGCCCTGAGGGACTTGCCGGTGTCTATAAGACAACCGAGGAGCCAGCCTCACCTCTTTCTGAGATTGATGTATCACGAACTTCAGAGTTTGGCTCGGTGCCTGTCGACGCGTGGCACAAGGACCAAACACCTGTCGTTCTGGTACTGATGCTCAGTGACACGTCTACAATGGTTGGCGGTGAGACAGCGATCAGAACTAGCACGGGAGATATCGTCAAATCACGAGGTGCTGCCATCGGCGGAGCCGTCATCATGGCTGGTGGTTACCTTGAGCATGCTGCCCTAAGAGCCGAAAACTGTGCCGAGCGTCTCAGCATGGTCAACAGCTACACCTACCAGGATCCAAATGCGGATGACAGCGCGACTACGCTCAAGGGCATTCACATTCACAATGACTCCTATGCTAATGCTATGAACAATATCATGGCCCAGAAGCTTGCTCGGCTTCGCGATCGCTGCGACTCTGCCACCACCGTCATCCAGCGCCGGCGCAAGAATGGCGAGATGCCAGATCGCGAAGAAGTTGAGGATTGGGTTAAGGACCAGATTTATATGTTGAAACATACTGCGTGGGAGATGTTCGAGAGGATTCCTAACTATGTTGGTGAGGAAACACCTGAAGATGCGCTCAAGCGATACTTGTCAGATGTTTGAAGCAGTCAACAACCGATGTGCAAGTTACTTTGCCTTACCTAATACCTCCAAATAGATGAATAGTTTGAGAAAGAGTGGCTGCCTCGTAGTTTGTCTAGATGCAAGTGATATCAAGTCAATCCACCCAAATCTTCCTGTTTTTCATGATTATCTAAAGATGGAAAACGAGACCACAGGGGTCAACTCTAAGTAAACAAGCCATTTATAACCCCATTTTAACACCACTGTGCAACTTGCAACTATCTCTTCAGTTCCGAAGGATACATGGCCGACGAAAGGTAGGTATGCCAGGTAAAGTTTGCCTCATGATTCTTTCTCGAGATCGGGGCCGAAATCGAATCTTCGCCCATGTCAAGTTGTTGAGAGTGAAACCCCCCGACTTTACCGAAAGTAGATCTTCTCCGCGGCAAAACGGAGACCGATGATCTGTGGCTCCTGGCCACTACAGACCAAATGCAGTCTACACACCACCTGGAGTATCACTCTAGCTTATGCCCATCATCACACTTTAGTAAGCCACAGCGCCTTCCTCTAGGGCCAAACTTTGCATTCGACTGTTTCTGGAGCGAATAAATTCCAGAGGCACAGACGCGAGACCCAATCAAATTGCTTAAACTAAAATTTCTCGAGGATGATCCACGCCAGGATATGTGGCAAGTGTACCATCGATTTAGTTCCGTATTTTTGACGATCTTTAACCCTCCCCTATCGACAACAGGGAGGGTCCATCTGAGATATCTCGTCGCCTTAAGCATGCCATCTATATGTGAGATTTTGGGCAGCATTATAGTGAATCCCATCGTAGACCTGGCAAAGAAGGAATGAAGTTAAAATCTAGAGTTGCAACGACGTCATTGCTTGACTGAAAGAAGCATCTACCCTGATGGGACAGTCGTTATTATGACACAAAGGATCCAAGGGTCCGCGCGCAGGTAGGTAATGCCTGTTAGAGAGAAATTGGCCAAATACTCTGTCCAAGAATCAGAATTGTATAGGTAAGTAGGCAGGCTAAAATCGTGGCTCTACAGCATTTGAAATCTCTTTAACTATTTACCATATTGGCCAAAATGAAGGTTTTCCTAATTCTTATGCGCTACTTCTCTTATTTTCCAGAACTTCCAGCATTTCCAAGAAGCGAGGGACAAATTCCTTAGTTTCGACTTCAAACCCTTGGTGGTGCCCCGGTACCGTAAAACACGGCCCGCCCAGAATTTTTGCCTGTTCTTCTGGTGCCCTAGCAAAGAAGGCATCCTTGCACCGAACGCCTCTCATCGTACCGATGCTAACCTTGTTCTCTTTCAGCCGCCACAAGTTGGGTATATAGCCCAGAAGAACCGGGAACTCGTTTTCCCAGAAGTTTCGAGGGTTTTCCGGCTCAGGAGGGACCGTCTTCGGGATCCCCTCATCGTCGTAGCCCGTCAACTTCTCTTGAAACTCAGCAGCTACTTGCTCTAATCCACGAGTCTCAAAGACCTCGATGAGGTGAAGAAACCACTCGAACAACGGAGAGGCGTCTGGGAGGATGGATGTGGTGCCTGCTTCGTGGGAAATCATGTGATCGACCATTTCAGGAAAGTCATGAGCAAATTGGAACGCGAAGATGCCTCCACTGCTGCTACCAAAGAGAATGGATTTATCAAAGCCCAGTGCCTTGATGACGGCGCGGATATCTCTAGCTTGTTGCGGAGGGCTGAGTTTCTTGTTGACCTTGACTTTGCTTGCAGACATCTGACGCCGGTCAAAGGTGACACAGGTAAATCGATCAGATAGGGCGGCAATGATGTTGTTGAATTGCCGCCCATGGCCGTTTCCACCGGGGATGAAAGTGATGAGAGGTCCTGTGCCTTGGTACCAATAATGCAAATCACATCCTTCACTGTGAACAATCGCTCTGGTGGGGTTGAACTCCATTGTGGATGTTTCTTTGGCAAACTGGTGGTTGAGTAAGTGTGTGTAAATAGTTCGTGAATGCTATTGGTGTGCCCGTGCGACCGATCAGTTGACCTACACGGATGACTATTTATGCTTTTCAAGACGGACATGGATTAATGGGTACATTCATAGTCGAAATCCTTTAAAACCAAACAAATGGCTAGAATGGGAGACGCGTCACTCGTTGTATGATAGATAAGTGGATTGAACGGCTGTCGTCCCGAAGTTCCGAATCCTTCGAGCCGGCGTGACTCAACCGGCCTCGCTCCCACAAAAGTTGAGCCTCAGCTCATACACATCGAAATAAGCTGGACCAACCCGAGTCACAGTTTTGGCTAAATGTTTACATATTTGTTGTGTCCGTTGGACACCTGGGGTGAGACCAACTATAAATCCTGTGTGGCTGGGATAACTCATGATTTTGCATTGCATCTTCGCTTTGTTTTCGTAGAAAAATAGAGTCACCCCTTTGCAATAGCATTACCATTCTAGACTTCGAATATTTATTGTATAATAGGACTCTCCGAGGTAAATCAAATGAGCGGTCAGGTAATTAACTTGTAGACGTAAAGCTATCTTCTCCAGAGAAGAATTAATGGACTATGTATTGTGCCTCAGTCTCATCAAGGGTATGGCTTCCACAGTTCATAAAAACACAGTTGAATTAATGGACTATCAAAGATGCCGTCTTGCCGCGGGAAGGTTAGCTGTTCCAATCAATGGTAAGCGCCTCGTGGTTTCCTCTAACTTGGGCGTGATCGACTTCTTGCCAAACAACCCTGCACTTCTCAAGTAAACACTCAGGCGGCATAAAGGTTTTGCCCAAAATGTCCACCACATGGCGCCATTCAGTGGCATGCCTTGGCTTGAAAATCTCTCCAAGCCTTTCAATGAACCAACGTCTTGTTTCTCCCGGTGCTTCTGCAGCAAGTGCGCCAACAAAGAATTCCCAAATCGTCAGCGCGATTGAGGAGCATAGCCTAATATGTGGCTCGGTCAAAGCAGATCTCAGCTCGTCGGCAAGCGTTTGAATGGTATCATTTGGCTTGGGTGGCCACATCAGCAAGAGGAACAGCCGGAACGCGCACCGTAAAGTGCGTACGTGATGCTCTTCGCTTGCCAAAAGAACCTCCACATCGAGTTGTAAGCATTCGACTTGGTACTCGATATTGAGTCGTACGAGGGCGGGGGGGTTCGGAGATGCATGATAGTCGTTAATGGTCCGGCGAAGATGATCTAGACCGTCGGATATCTTTGAAACGTCCATCAAGGTTGGGTGGTCTTCGTTTCGAAGAGCTAGCATAAGCTTGTTGTGAGAATCGTTCTGTGAAGAGATGGATTGTCCAATAGAGTCACTAAAAGTACCTAGTTAGCTGCTGTTCTTCAATGCCGATGCATCGTTGGCCAAAGATATCTTACTGAAGAAGAAAGTCGGAGAACCACGTCGGGAACGGATTATTACCGGATGATCGCCTCAGTCTGATCATCTGGGCTAGACCTTGCGTGTGGACCTCCACCGCCGCATCATTATTTGCAAGGCGCTAAAGAAGACGTTTCATGTCAGGTCTGGGCAAGTATTATGTTGCTGCTAACCCACCTCGGCATAAGTCAGTGTGAAAACAGCACCTAGAATCCCATCTGTTAGACCCGCAGCTGTGCCCAGACTGGTATTGATCATCTTGATGGCCCTAATCTTATGAATGTCTCCCGCATGGACACCCCAGGCATTGCGCCACTTGGGAAAGTACTTGAGCCCAATAGACATGGACGCTTCGATCAAGGCGGGCTCGGATAACAACAGATTGACCCAGACCGTTTCCCGGTCAGATCCAGGAGTCCCGGTGCCTGCAGGGAAGATGATGGGCCGAAACTCGTGCAACACTACTTCATGTGAGCCTGTACCCGCACAGGGATGGGAATTAGGAAGTACAATAAGCCACGGAAGAATTCGGATAGTCGGACATGGCTGAGAATGGTCTATCACATGTAGGGTCCAAATCAGGCCAAGTCGACTCTTCGAGAGGATCAGAGGTATGCTGCAAGCGAACTTCCGGGAGGACCTGTAGATCGCTGTGTCGGGACTGAGCTTCATGTAACTTCTGCCTTTCCTTGGCAAATCTCTGCCGTCGGCGGGCAAAATTCGTCCTCGTGATATGAGACCGCATCTTCTTGGCCTCCACAGCTCCCAAGCTAGGGGCATTGCTCGTATTCAGGAAGGTGAAGTTTGACGCCATGCTTTCTAATCGACGTACCACTCGTCGGCGGAGTTTGGGTATGTAGATAATATCTCTTGATTGCGCGTAAAAAAAGGAAAAGGGACAAACAATTCAAGATTCAGTGAGGCTCTGCTGACGAGTGTTTGATGATGCGATTCCGTGACACGGGGCTGTCGAGTCCGCCGCTTTCCCCTTTTGGGAAAATGAGATTGCTTGGCAAAGTGGAGAACACGGAAGTTCCCATCGGCTTGGGGGCGGAATAATCGCCGGATCCCAATTAGGAAAATGAAGTTGTAGATAACATCCAGAACTGAGGCCTGGTTGATCCACTGAGAGGTGGTGCAGGTGTCTTCTTTATCAGCTCAGCCGCCACGGCCAGTGAAATGATTGGCCATCGCTCTGTACCCTTAACTAAGTCTTCACCAGCCAACGTCGCTTTGGTAAGGCGAGTCCGAGTCACAAGCATCATGGAAGTGTAGCCCAAATATCACTAGACAAATTAGGAAAATCAGTTTGCGGATATTTCGGCCTTGAATCTTTGTGGATATTCTAACCTGGAACTCCGCCAGCTCGGAGTTTCTGACAATGAGTGGAGAGAGCCTTAAACACTTCTTGATACATAAGCTTGACGATCTCAGCATCAATATCTATTGATTCCACAACACTTATCTTTTCCTTCAATATCCAATACCATCTTAACTCACACCCTATTCAGAACCCACCATGCCTCGTTTTACTCCACAGCTGGAAGGTGCCCATGTCCTAGTAACTGGTTAGTACCGTGCACGTGACTACCCTGGAGCCACACTGACAAAAATCTAGGCGGCACGAAAGGCATAGGAAGAGTTATTGTTGAAGCTTTCCTCACCGAGGGAGCTAATGTGTCTTACTGTGCTCGAACCGTTCAAGGTGATGAGTTTACAAAGTTCAAGGACGCAACTGCTGGTGCCCGAGCCGTCGGTACAAGCGTCGATATTTCAGTGCCTGAACAGATAAAGGCCTGGGTTGATGACGCTGCCAAGACCTTTGGGAGAATCGACATTGTTGTTGCAAACGGTGAGGGTGAAACTACCACCTTGCATACTCATGTGCTAACGGGTCCAGCTTGTCCCAAATTTACAGGCCCGAGCATTGAACAATGGACGAAAAGTTTCCAAGCTGATGTAGTAGGCCTCATCAGCCTCATTCATGACGCAACTCCATATCTCGAGAAACGCCAGGGTGCTGGTTCCATCGTTGTCATAAGCTCCCTTGCTGGATTTGAAGCAACGCACCCGGCAGTCACGGGCCCATACACAACTCTGAAGCGCGCTCAGGCAACATTGGCAAAGGACTTTGCCCGATCTCTTGCTCCCAAGGGTATCAGGATCAACACTGTTCTTCCAGGAGCAATTGACTCCCCATCGACATTCCTTCCTGACGGGACCGAGAAGTTGAGTGACTTCCGGCGGGTCATGAACGCCAATCCAGATTGGCTGGAGAAAGTCTTGAGTAGCATCCCCATGGGTAAAGTTGGACAGGCGCAAGACATCGCCAATGCTGTGGTGTTTCTGGGCAGTCAACTTTCCAGCTATATCACTGGGACAAACCTGGTCGTGGACGGCGCGATGGCTACTTTTCTTTAGATAGACGTACTATAAATACTATATCATTATCTTAAATCTTCGAGGCCACAGCCTCAGTTGCTACAACATCTCCCTTGAGAAGGACTGGCTGTCCAGGGAAGAAATTCTTGATATCACCAAAGACCTTATCAGCAGCCTCTCCACTGGATGCGCGATTAAAGTCATCAACACTCTTCCATCTGAGGGTAGCCTGGACCTGATATGGCGCATCGGCCGGGAAGGTGAGAATCTCCCAGTCCTGGAGACCGAGAGGGCCCCAATTACTACACCAACGACTAGTCAGTTCGTAGACCTCCAGCAATTGGTGAGGAGACATACGCGGAGACGAGGGGCATGTGTGTCTTCAGGTAGTACCCATGGTCAAAAGATTGACCAGAGGGGTATAGAACTAGAATTTTCGCGACCATTATGAAGCTTATTTCGTCTTTTGAGAGTAGAATATCGATATTAGAGTAGGTTAGAGGTGCACAATGGGAAGAAAGGAGGGTCTGGACTTGAGATTGGCGAACCTGTGGTATATATAGCGGGGTTGCTGCAACTCCACACTAGAGCGTCATCGGAGCAAGGGAGGTTGCCAGGAATGGAATTTGATGGGGGGTTCGGGATTACTCAGCATCTCTCACCAGTATTCACCTCCGTGGCATAGCTCGGCAATTGTGTGTCGAGCGGGGTCAAGGCGTGATCATCATGAGTTGCGATGGCTAGCAAACCATAAACTTCTCATGCCAGGGTCGAGATAGCCGCGTCCGGGGAAATGGATCCATTACCAAGGGTAGGTAGGGTAGCACGGCAGGATCGGATCCTCAAGATTGGCATTGACGATGTACCCACAAGCCGAGCTACCCAAACATTGCACTGCAGACAGGTGTAATACCCAGCTACTGGCTACTTTCATGTATATCTTAGTCTACATCAGGAGGCTCTTGGGCGATTTGGAAGGCCTAGAAATTGCTAGACCATCATGTTGGGTTTGACACTCAATGCCCAAGTTTTGCTACCTAGTGATTCTCAAAGGCTTTGCATTGATCCCGGGAGCGCTGTATCGCCTAGTCAGTGCCAGCCTACAGCTGATGGCTTGGTAGATTGTGTTCCGGTGCTGTCTCTTTTTTCGGTATAATGTAGTTTGCTATAAAAACGACGCTTGGAAAGATGTCGATGCACATTGCATTAATATCTGAGGATAACATGAAGAAAGAGATCCGTTACCATATACCGCTATCCCAAGTTTTCTAAAACCGAATGAATATCAAAATGATTGCCCTCTGAGGCACAGTCCGCTGCTGTCTTGCCTTGATTGTCGGTCACTGAGACATCCTGGTCTGTGATTTCCAACAACACTTTGACAAAATCCAAATGACCTCGCCGCGCCGCAAGATGCAACGGTGTTTTCCCTTGATGGTTCTTTTCAGAAGCCAGGACAAAGTTCTTGGTTACCATTGTAGACCTTTCCATGCCCCACTCATCAATGTAAACATTCGGCAGCGTGATGCTCTCTTCTTCTTTCCTCCACTTCCCACCGATGGAGAAAGTGACGTCGTCGAGCTTTCCAAACGTCACTAGACCATCCCGGAGGAATGACAGAGTGTGCTGCTTCCGAGAATATGAAATTTCTTCTCTCCGCATCTTTTCTTCCTCACTTGATTGCTTGCTTGCACTGCTATCCTCGCCCCGCACCGCCTGTAGCCGCCAATGGTTGGTGATGGGCTTCACAAGAAATTGGAGGCCTAAGAGGACTTTCAGGGTTCTATAGTGTCCTCCAATGGCCGTCAAATGGAAGCAAGAGTTCCTATTGCTATCTTTCGCATGGAGCGCTGTCTCGAGGGCACCCGTGGATAACCTCTCGGGTTGACTCAGCCAGTGAAGAATTCCAGCCACCAGAATAGTGTTTCCCTTCTTACATGCCAACATTAGGCTGTTTTGACCTTGGCGATTCTTTGCGAGTGGATCAGCACCGTGGTGCAACAAGGATTGCAACATCTCCTCTTGCGAAAGACTTTCTTTGATGTCAAATTTCATGCTCCGGAACGTGAACCCGGAGGCGGCCTCTCCTCGATGACCCTCATAGAAAGTGTCATCAAGGCAGCCCTCGAGCGTTTTCAACGTGTATGAGATGTCATACTCGGGACACTTTTGGGAGCAGAGAGTCTGTATTGGAGTCAGACCTTCGTCGTCCGCAATGCTTGTATCGGCGCCATGCTCGAGAAGCAGCAAGACGAAGTCCCTTTGGGAACTTCCAATGGCCACATGTAGTGGCCGCCTCCCCTTGTTGCCTGGTGAATTGAGGTCAAGGACACCTGTTTCCAGAAGAGCTTTGAACTGCCCACGGTGCTCGTGGTCTGTATATCGACTTTTCGAGCAAATGAGATGCAAAATGTTGTCTTTGCCCTGTCTCGCTAGGCGGGGATCGGCGCCCTTGTCAAGTAGATAGAACAAGCCATCGACATTGACCGTCCAGAATATACGAGGTTCTGACGGCTTGCAACAAAAATGTAGGGATTTGTCTAACTGAGCTTGCAGATGATCCTCAGGAATGTTGTCAACAAGGATGTCGAGGATCTTTGTTTTGTGACCCTGCTCAACCCTTTGGGTAACGCCAATGCAAAGGGCGGGACATGTGTCTGTCTCAGCCTCATACACATTAACAGCCCGGAAATGCTGAAGAACCTTTACAAGATGATACTTGAGAACCACAACAGTATCCGACAGCTGAAGGATATTGGTCAATAGGCTTTTGCCATCATGTCTGAGTCCTGCATCTGCCCCGTACTCAAGTAGGAACAAGAATTTGTCCAAGCTGTTGTCGTGCAATGTCCGGATGAGAGGAGGAAAGCCCTCGCTGCCCCCGTCATCAGGATGCGCGCCGCGTTCGAGGAGAAGTTTCATGGCATCAGTGCTTTCGTTCATGTATGCTGCAACATGGAGCGGCGTGAATCCACGGCTATCCTCTGCATTGGGTTCATAGTGGTTCTGCAGAAGAAGTTGCACATGTTCCGTATTCGGCCGGATGCTGTTGAGAGCACAGTGAAGTGCTCCAGGTGGCCTTTGCCAAGACCGTTGGGGGTGAAGACTGAGGAAATGTCGCAGCACTCTGGTTGAGCATGGTTCATTCTTTGGTACAACCAAGCAGGCGGCGACGTCTTGTTTGTGATGGATGGCAAGGGGATCGGCTCCAGCATCCACAAGAATACTCATCAAGTCTTCGCACTTAGAGTGATACTCTTCAAGACTGGAACAAGCCAGTCGTTGGAACTTTTCCGATTCTACTAGAATGTGGAATCCTGGGATTGGGTCGCTATCAGTCCATGGTAGCCTGCGAGAAGTATCTCGGATTGGGAGACCTTGATATATTTCGGGTGCAAACTGAATAGAGCCTTCTGTAGGTAATATATGGGCCAGCGCCTGGGACATCGGGGGCCATGTCCTGGTTTTCGGGATTTCAGTGTCTTGTGAGTCAAGAACAGCGCCCTGGTCGACAAGATATCGCAAGACGTCGTTCCAGCAGCGTTTAATAGCCAGTGTACATAGTACACCCGCAGTGTGGGATGTATTATACGGCCTGGCCACGAGCATTTCGGCCGTTAGAAGTTTGAGAACGATAGACGGGGTGACCAGAGGGGATTCCAATAAGGTATCGAGAACCAACTTGGCTGGTGGCTGCCAGTCCTGGTGTCGGCTGACGGCAGCCATGGCAGCCGTGGCAGCTGCGGCCGGACAAACAGGACTTTGGGGTTCGATGTATCCTGTCTGTACCCCAATCCAACGTACACATCCAACCATGGCACTGACCGCAGCGTAGATGGGTATTGATAGTGCCATATCCTGACGAAGACCCGGGAACTGAATACCCAACTTAACTGCGGCATCATAGTCACCAGATAGTCTGCCTGTGACCGCATTCTGCAGTCTAGAATGGCACGAGACAATGACCATGGTACCTAAATAGAACCTCCAATCCTGATAGTGTCGCCATTGCTCGGCGGTCGGTACACGGGTTGCTTCTCTTCCAGAGAAGACAGCCCACCCAAGATAATGGCCGAAGAGCACCATGGTATATCGATAGCCGGGGGGAACGTGTGGGTTCTCCCAACCAAACCGCCGTATAGCGAGTCTTGACAAGGATATTGAGGCAAACGGTAGGACTCCCCATAGTAACGAACGTGCTGTCTTCGCGAGGGCACTAGGATTAGACAGCGAGGTGATTGAACCTGGAGAAGGGACAGGTGGTTCAACGATTTGCTCAACCATGCAGCAGTTGCATCCATGATTCAAAAGCAAATCTATAATGTCTTCTCTGCCATTGCGAACGGCGATGGAAAGGGCTGTAGCCTCGCCTCGAAACAAGCCGGCATTGGCGTCAGCACCGTCCTCTAGAAGCGAGGTAACTCGAGAGACATCATTCGCGGCGACGGCTTCGAGTAGTTCATCTTCATACTGAAGCGACATGATGAGAAAATGATGGTGGTGGAGATGAAGGTGCAAAAAATGGCCTCTAAGAACGTGAATACGAGGTGAGGCTGACCACGTCGATAAACCCCGCGCCAACGAGGCAGAATCCAGGTCGCCTTAGACACGAAATGTGGCGTTTTCCAGTGTCGCAGCCCGACGTGTCCGCCTCATTTCTCTCATCTGTCATTTCGTATCTTCCAACCTCTCGTGTTTCTGACGCAGCTCGTTAGAGCAACTCTTCGTGTGCACCCCAGTCCTCGCGAGCTACCAAAATGTCAGATCAAGATGTCCTAGCTTCTCTTTCTGCGTATCCCGCGATAATCGCCTTAGTCCCCGCCGTAGCTGCCCTGGTCCTTACCGATCGTGGCTGGAATATGGTCACCTCGATGACGCGTCAGGGCCGGACAACTCTGCGTCCATCGGAGGGCACATGTGCGAAATACTTCTGGCAGGACTTGGCAGACGGTCCTCTTCATGTCTGCACGTCAGCGCAATGTCACGGTCAGCCGCATATCAACGGCAGGAATTGCTGGGATCGGACATTGTCAAATGTTCTCAATCACTGGGCACCAGGTACTCCAGAATTCGATAAGAAGCCGGAGTGTTTGCCGCTCAGAAGTGAATTCCTTCATGTCGATGCCGATATCGTTCGAGCCTTCATTCTCATGGCAGCCAGCAGCGACTACCACCCCAAGAGGCAAAGGACTGATGCCAGGGACCTCGACATTGCCGGTGTAGCCATCAACCAGCAAATGATCAAGAGGACTGACAAACCCAACATCGCGGTGCTTCACTTCAGAGGAACACTAAAAAGAAGACTCTCCAAGGAGCACATGCGTCGCATTCTTGACGGCGGACCGCCTCTAGTGCAGGATCCATGGCAGCAATCCATCTTCAGTGAGGCAGACATCGCCCGTGGCGGCTGGATTGCCTCTATCGGACTCGAAAGCAGTTGGGACAATCAAACATCTTTCCTCCCCCTTTACGTGGATTCTGTACAGTACAAGGACTATAGGGGGGGTGTTTTCTGGAGATCCATCGACAGAATCATCTACATGCTCAAGGACATCTGGGTAGAGGCTTTCTCATCTACAGCCGATGATCCGAAGGTCCGCGAGGCATTAAAAGCGCTTGAGTACATGCGGGAACGAGAAACTGAGAGTGGGTTGAACAATATCTTCAATGTCGGGAGCGGTACCCTAGCGTTGACATCTGTACAACAACGGCAGATCGTGGATCACTTTAATGGTGCGCCAACGCTAGCCCGGAGTGATCATGTTCAATTTCGTCGGGATTGGCAGGGGTTGCTAGATGATGTGCTTGTTGTCGCCGTTCGAGGAACAGCTCGCTGCATTTCTTATGTCAAGAACCCAGGCCGAGAGCTTCACTTTCAACTTTCGCAGGACATGCTTGACACTTCTGAATTATATGTTAGGGGGTGCTAGACGTAGTCTGCGTTCACTTTGTGCTATGTAAACTGAGGCAATATTGCATTGACCAGCTTGATACTGAGCAAGATACACGCGCGTATCAACGACTCGTTACCCAAATCAGAGCCCCTTTCAAAGGTCGACTATCAGTCACTGTTAAGCGTTTAGGTTTAATTAGCAAATGGAGGAATTGCGAACTTCTTTGTACATATCTTGCATTTCCTATAACTGGATAAAACTCTACAATCTTGAACTGTCTCAAGTTCCGTTGGCGGGTCGCTAGCGGACTTGATCTCATCCTTTACTTCTGGCTACACCACAACAGTCTTTGGAGGCATGCAAGTCATGCAGCGTAATAGCTTCTATTCCTTTAACACTGCTGATGAAACGCTGACCTTCATCCAGCATTTCTTAAACCATTCGGCACCCTCGACAAAACCACAAGCGTCTGCACATTCAGGCCCCAAATTCACTAACTTACCCTGCTACTTACTAACCTTTCTAGACCATAAAGATGCTCTACCCTGATGTAGCTATTGTTACGTTAGTGTTTACGCTGCTTTAATAGGTTTGACCCAAACAAACAATTTATCTTGAGATTGTCATAGCTAAAACTGATTGAGAACCCCTCTTTAATACTTCAGGCAGCCATCACTGATAACTATAAGATCTATGCTCCACAACGAAGAGTATTTACACTTCGTCTTCGCACGGACCAATAGTAGTAGAAAGGCTGATTTGGCCTAGCGCCATAGCATGGCAGGGTTAATAGTGTTGAAATATATGACTCAATAGGCTTCTGGAGGTTAACGCGATTTTTGCTTTCAACAGATCATAAGTGGATTCCTCAAAAAGCACCACACTGAAATGAAGCCCTTCAAGAACTTTGGTCAAAGGCAACAGACGCTGCCAGCGTACATGAAGTCACGCATAGCGTTGAGCTCGATAAAATTCAGCGCTAAGTTAACACTTCGTAATTTAGGCATGGGCTCTCAAAGATCGGCGAGGCGGAATGAAGCATAGGTTAAAGCAGTAGTGAGGCATTTTAGGGCATCTAGACTTAAGATATCCAACACCGTGGTAGATACAGATTAGAGTGAACCAAATTGCACCTAATCTTCTTTTGTGAAGCTGAAATAACCCCGGACTTATTCGACCAATCATACAAACGCAGTCAATCAACCGCAGCGTCGGCGAGGCGTTTCGAGCCTTGGCAGCGCTTTATGCGGGTCTTGATTGGTCAACTCCATGAGTGAGCAACGCCACCAGCGGCTATGCAGCTGGGCGGCCGTATCCTGTAATTCCGCCCACTCATACGCCTAACTGCCTTTGCGTGCCCTAGATCGATTCTTTGAAATCTTTTAAGAAATAATGGCAGCGCCCTCGCGCTTCAACAATGTTGAACACACTCCCGTATTTAACCTACGCTCCAAGCCGCTCATGTGGATGGTAAGAGCTGTCAAACATGTACGAATCTCATATTCTTCCTACACCAACGTCCATTCGTCTCTTGGATATCATAGAATCCCAAGACGATGTGATCCGATGCTCCATGAGCGTGGTTGATCTAAACGATGAGGGTCTCGAATTTGCCGCCATCTCATACACTTGGGGTGATCCCATCACGGTCCATGAGGATCCGATGCCAGATGTAACTGGCCTTACACTAGAAGAACATGCAGGCCAGCTACCCTTCAGCTATTTCACTTCTCCAATGGGGCCAGACGGCGAGTCAATGTGCATGGTCGATAGGGCAAAACTTGACTTCTACGCCAAATACGACTACATCCCACGCGAGGAGTTACGTTGGAAGAATCGCTCGGTGAGAGAGATCGAAGTTGATGGAAATCGGGTGCCCGTGGAAGAGAACTTGTTCCTTTGCCTTGAAGCGCTGTTGAACATCCGAAAACGACTTGATGAAGCTTCAGGCGGCGACAACGACCAAGATTCTGAGAAGAAGTGGCCTCCTGTCTGGGCGGATGCCCTTTGTATCAACCAGGCCGACCTAGCAGAACGCGCCTCCCAAGTCAAGCTCATGGGCCAGCTATACAGAACAGCATGCTTTGTGTATGCCTGGGTAGGCAAGCTTGACAGACTCTCACATCGGGCGTTGCTAGCGATGGGTACGATTCTAGATTTCGACGCGACTCGCTCCCATGCGCGAGACTCATCCTATCCGGAGCAGGAAGAGGTCACGCTCTCTTCAGTTCCGGGTATGACTGTGGTGGACTGGTTCGCCCTCTTCGCCCTCTTCCAGCGATTATGGTTCCGCAGAGCTTGGGTCGCTCAAGAGGTGGTCTTTGCGTCCAACATACATATGATATGCGGTCCAACAATTTTTGACATGCGTTTTGTGTTGGCAGTCGTTGCATTCCTTGAGGAAACCGGGCTCGACTATGAGTTGTGCCAGTTAGGCCGTAACTTTCTCACCGATCGAGCTACGTCTGATCAGACTCAACATTGGGAAAAGCTGGCTTCGTTCTCATCCCAATCACCAAACACAATGAAGGAGCTGCAAGTCAACCCACGAGACGCATTATCATTCATTCTGGGGTGTCACCATACCCGTGCACGCCTTGGGCTCTGCAACGCGGGCATGCCCATGGTGTATCTACGAGATCGCGAAGAACAGGGTCATCAATCGTCCATGAGCAATCGATGGCACGTGGAGCTCCCTGAGACCATCAACCTCTCTGACCACGATATTATACGCGTGTATAACGAGCAGTTGAAGGGATACGGATTCAGATTCGAACGTCGACCATTGCACTTGCTGTCTGTTCTTTCTCACTTCCGGGATCTTGAGGCCACGGACCCGCGAGACAAGATCTTTGCCTTCCTGAATCTCGCCGAGGATAGTCTTGGACTAGCCCCAGATTACTCTGCCGAGGTACGAGACGTCTTTATCCAGGCAGCCAAGGCCATGATCAACAAGCGCATGGGCTCTCCACTCGCTGTCCTATCCCACTTGCAAGACTCGTCAGACACCAGGATACAAAGCCTTCCCAGCTGGGTGCCTGACTTTAGTGCCAGGCTGGGCCGGATTCCGTTCGACGAAGGGGGACATGATGACCGCTTCTGTGCCGGGACTAGTTTGGAAATTGAGATGGAAGATTTTGCCGCCCACATCAACCCTGATAACACTTTCACCGTCAAGGCCATCAAAGTGGATCAAGTCGCAGTGTCAACACAGCTAGGTGACGACGCTGTCATCCAGGCTTTACGGCTGGCACTACGCGGCCCACCACGTTACCCCATCAATCCAAAGGCTTGGTCCAACAACGGTGATCGTCATCTGCGCCCGTCGCGGGCAGTGACCCGTCTAGAGGCTCTGTGGCGTACGCTCGTCATTGACAATCTGACGGAGATGGATGAAGACTATGGCAGTCTAGAGTCAAGAGATAATCTCGGGATAGGTTTCAGCAACTGGATCTTGACAGATATCCTTGAGGCCCGCGATCTGCTCGTGGAGTGGGCCAAGCTTGACCCGGATCAGTGGACGTGGATACTCATCGAGAAGTCTTTTTGCACTCGCATGGCCCTCTGGTCAGCCATGTACGACGAAAAGCAACTATCCGACGAACTGAAGATTCCCAATATCGAAAAGGCTATGGCAGATCAAAAAGAAAAAATGAAACTAGAGTCTGAAAAGCCAGATGAGGAGAAGGAGGAGGAGGAGGAGGAGGAGGACGGTGGTTCTCTATCGCAGCGAGAGTTCCTCCCCACCGCGACACATATTCGCGAGTGCTTCCACACTGAAGTGGGCAATACCCAAGGAGACAAGGACCCCCTTCGCGGAAGATATAAGCGGCCTTCAATGCAACGGCTCACGCCCTTGGGACGGAGGAAACTTCGCAACTTCGAGAAGAACATGCGCAGTGCTACTCAAGGGCGAAAGCTGTTCATGACAGAATCGGGATTATTCGGATTGGGCCCCAAGTCTGTTGGACAGGATCCTAGTAGCAAGGATGAAGTATGGCTCTTGATGGGCGCAAGAGTGCCTTTTATTCTGCACCACGTGGAAGGTTCCAAGTATCGGGTCGTGGGCGAGGCATACGTACACGGCGTAATGTATGGAGAGGGCTACGACTACTACACAGAGTGGGACGAGTATGGATATAGTCGCATCGGTGTGGAAGAGATACGTCTGGTTTAACGTAAGCTATATATCTGTTGTTTGTTCCTTAGGTTTGACAAAGCTAATATTCCTGCTTATAGTTGAAAATATCTATTTAAAGTATAAAGTAATTGAGTATCACTTATACTTGGATAAAACTCTGCGATCTTTGGCTGTCTCAAGTTCCGTTGGCGGGCTGCTCATAGACTTTGCCATCGACCTCCGTAGTGAGTGTCCCGTTCGCATTGAAGATATTCTTCAAAATATCGATCCTTAGTTGGAACCCGTCGGGACCTGTTTTCTTGGTGTTTGTCGAATCGTTGCTGATTTGCACCAGATCAGAACGCCAGTCGATAAAAGTCTCGGTCGCCGAGTCCATTCGAGTCATGACGCTCTCAGTGCCGTTGAGACTAGCTTTTCCGTCATCGGAGAAGTCAAAATAGTCAACCTGGACGTAGTTGAGAGCGCCAATGCTGGGGTTATCTCGAAGTTCGACCTTTGCATATCCCTTTGCCTTTCCCTTGAGCGTATAGTTGCCTGGTGATGGCTCTGGCCGAGCTGGAGTCTCGCTACCTGGAACGTACGGCACTCCCCAAGGAACAACATCAGAGATGGGCTCAATTTTTGGAGGAGCATACGGCTTCCGGTCCGTGAAGGTTGCGATGATTACCCGTTGCGCTCTACCGTACGGTTCCTTGGAGGGATAACATGGAAGGGGGTTGTCACCACCGCATGCGGGTGAAAGTGCCTGTTCCTCCCAGTACATGATCTGAGTACCATCCGGAGACCATCTTGGATCAGCTCTAGCGTTCCACTCAGGATCGTTAAAGTCGCCACTACCAGGCAAACCAGATCCTTGATCATTAATCTTCTGGCCATAGTAATCGCCTCGATCACCGTATCGGTCAAGTAAATACGGGTAGAAAAACCTTCTGCGGCCGTTGTTTCGCGTTGAAGACGTCGCGGAGGTGCTGATGAGGTCGGTGATAGGAGGGATGTTCCGCATGCCTGAGAGCCACATCTGGCGATCGGTTCCTCGCGTATCCATGATCACGAACCATTGGTTGTCAGGAGAGAAATCAATTGGATCGACGTATTCGGGATGACTCGTGAGCCGGCGAACGGCCCCAGTGGCTAAGTCAGCAGCAAAGACATCAATATTTGACGACTCGGTGGGATATCCCACATAGGTTACTTCCTTTCCATCACCACTGAAGCCCCTGAACTCTCCGACCGCAAGAGCATTTGGGTTCACTACTAGCTGGTCACCTTTGGCCTCCACGGTCTGTGTGTCGGCTGGGTCAAAGAGTCTGGTAACGTTGAGAAGGTCGTATCGGGGTCCAAGAGGAGATCCAGCTTCAGGTGAGGGGTTGAAGCTGAGCCTTGCCAAGTATCCGTATTGGCCAAGCTTTCCGTTGATGTTTGTGAAAGAATTAAAGCCTAGATGGACATTGTCCGGATGTAAACGGAGCTCCCGTATCGGCCCTCCATCGCCGGAACCGTCAGGACTAGTGTTCCATCGAATCGGATAGATATGAGTTTTCTCAGCAGTGCATTCATCGCTGATCAAATCATACTTCCCGCAATCAATGATCTTCGTGCCTGCGAGGGCGCGTTTTCCGTCATGGAACGTCTGGGGATACTCGAATGCGTCTTCATCTCTGTCAATACCACAGGTGAGACACTTCCAGGGATCTCCATTCGAGAACGTGTTGCTGGTTGTCTTGACAGCGATTATCTGAGTGCCGTTGTATATGCTGTTCTCTTCTGAGCCGAGAAAAGTCACCTGAACCAGTACATGGTTTCCATCAGGAAGAAAGCTACCTCCCGCAAAGGGCGATGTTTTACCGATACAGCCAGTTCCTTTTGGGTTTACAGTTGAGTTACAAGCACCAGGAGCGGCATCTTCATCGATAGCAGGAGGAAGAGGCAACTTCGTGAGCTTGATGGGTTCGGGGGCAGGGGTAGCAGGGAGTTGGTCGGCCTGGGCAGAAACCCCGACGGCAAGAGACGTACATAGACAAAGTAAAGGAAGAAACATGATCGCGTTGAATGGGAGAAGGTCAGACCTAACGAACACAAGGCTCTCGAGACTTAATAAATAAAGAATAGGACCTTGACATCACGGTATTAATAGCCTGGTTCTCCACAGAGGAGCACATCCGCAAGCCATTGCGGCTCGTAGCGGATGTATTACGACGCTGTAAGGGCACACTTGTTTATTTGAGGGGCGGAAAATATCCCGACTGGCAATAGAAGTTTAGAAACAAGGTGAAAAGGCCATGTACGTCATGGGAGATCGGCAAATAGCCTATTAGCTAAAGGCATCCTAGTTTTATCCGCGTATTGGCTGCCCCCGAAGTACAATTTGACTCCAGCCTCAGTGGAACTAACTGCGTATACGCGTATAGGTAGCTGGGGTATGCCGGCAGATCGACAGACCGACACGGGAGTAAGGACCAGCTGTCTCAAATTCACGCTACGCAAACAAATCTTCAACCTCGGCTTTTCTCCTACTTCCCCGCAAATATTGTTGACGATCGGCATAATGCAACCATCCATATCTATAGCCGTTATTGCAGGCCCGCCAAGACTTCTCTGTGTGCTACAGCATTCCCTAGTTGCCTGGGAACCTGGGAACCTTTCCAGCAAGCCAAGGTACCAAGCCAGTGATAGTCTCCTTATAGGGTGGCCTTACTATCGAGTTGTCACTGTTCTCTAGCCCATTGTCTCTGCTATAACTCTCTATCTTATTAATAAGGAAATTTCTATCTTCTATCTGCGTTACAAACAGGACACTAGAAAAACTACCTCTAATCTCCATTTATCATCCAGCCCATGCGGTTACTTCCTGTCTAGTCCAAGTCCTAGGAATCTAGTTTGTATATGTACCTTCGATAATCTTCGACAATTCAGAACCGAAATCCAACGCAAGCTTTGCGACGACTGCCAGGTCTCCGTTGAATAGCGCCTCATCGCCACTCACTGCCAGGCTGATACCCTGGCCTTGACGAACGATGACATTGAAGAAAAGTCGGCGGGGGCACAAGTGGGATGTCTGGAGACCCTCAATGGTAGAGACTGTGGATGGTGATGGCGGGGTGACGGTGAAGTAATCTGAAGCAAGAGGCTCTCCGAGTCTGTGCCTA
Source organism: Fusarium sp. JS1030 (assembly GCA_000966855.1). NCBI lineage: Eukaryota > Fungi > Ascomycota > Sordariomycetes > Hypocreales > Nectriaceae > Fusarium > Fusarium sp. JS1030. Next base: position 1,011,460 of record JWIW01000101.1, read on the forward strand.
CTGAGCGTCTTGGTTGCGGCCTGGGCATCCCCATCCTCGACACTGTCTCCGGGGAAGAGAATGTTGATGTAGGAATTGAACTTGGGGGAGAACTTTTGCACACCGTCCGATTGGGCAAACTTGGTGAGCTGTGCTAGATGGTCTTGCACAAACTCTAGCAGGTGCTCGTCAGAGGTCTGGCTTCCCAGGTCCACGCAGAAGGGTGTCACGGTCAGGGTTGGCACGCTCGCGGTAGTCAAGTCGAGAGTCTGTGTTCCGTCCACGGAAGAAAGGGACCGAGATGCATGGTTCAGGCCGAACGTAGGTCGAGAACGCTCCGTGAAGTGACCCAGTGTCTTTGCATAGGCAAGAATGATGGCGGCCGACGTGCGTGCATTGCTCTTGGTTTCCGAGAGGATTTCCACAGTGCTTTGTGGGACGACTGCCGAATAGCTGGCCTTGAAGTGCGGGCCCAGCGGAGACTTGTTTGTGGATTCTGATGATGCATCACTTGCGTGCAGGACGGTATCCTGGGCCTGAGACAGATGCTGAGTCCAGTGCGCGTCCTCGGCATCGGGTTGTCTGATGTCTCTGATTTGTTGGGCCACATCTTGGATAGATGCACGAGCCTGCACCGCATTGCCAGAGGCCAAGAGCTCATTCAAGTCCTTCTCGATCATCTTGATGCTCCATGCGTCGTATAGAGCGTGGTGCACTCGAAGGACAATTGCCTTGCCATCCAAAGCTTCCAGGAACGAGAGGCGAGCTGGGGGCTGTCTCAAGTCTGAGGGCTTACCATTTTCGTCGCGGACATACTCGTCGATCAAGTCTTGGATCGGCTTCGACGAGTCTTGGACAACAGTGAATCGTTCTTCTCCGGTCCACTGCTCGCTCAAGGTGACTTGAACGAGTCCGGTAGCATTGTCTGTCCAGAGGAACGTGGTACGGAGAGCTTCGTGAACTCGGCAAAGCTCAGCCCAGGAGCTCTCCACCTTCTTTGCGTCGAAAGAATCGTCAACTCGGTACACCCACGGAGCCTCGAAGAACCTCTTGCCGTTATAGAGCCATTGCTCCAAATGCGCACGTTGACCTGCCAGCGCCGGTAAGACAGACTTGACGAGGTCCTTGGGCAGTCCGAGCGCGTTAGCTGCCACCTCCTTCAGCTCTTCTTCCTGGTTTAACAACTGCCGTTTCGGTTTCTGTGCCACGACCTTTCGGGTCGAAGCAGAATTCTTGACAATATCATAGACACTTGCGCCTTTGATGATATCAAAGACGCTCGCGCTAATCCCAACCTGCTTTTTCAGTAGCTTTGACAAGCGAATAGCCAAGATTGAGTCAAGGCCAACGTTCACTAGCCTCGTGTTGTAGCCGATCTCCTTGCCCGCACACCTTTTTCCGAGCACCGCTTTCACCACCTCCAGGGCAGCGTCAGCAGTTGGTGTCATGCCATTCATCTCTGAATGATTGGCCACTCCATTTGTGACGTTCCCGTTCGCAACTGAGTTCCTCTTCCCCACTGTTTCCACTTGGCTGATATCCAGCACCGGCTTTTGAAGGTCTCCCGAGATGACGCTTCTCACCGCAGCCTCCAGCTGGCTTCCCAAACTTTCTACCTCCGTTTTGCCCAACTTGGCTCTCACCTTTCCGTAAAGTGTGTTGTTCTTGATGTGGAAGCTGACGATCAAAGGATAGTCGTCGTAAGCCGGACCTTCATCGGAGTCTCCCTTGGTATTCTGGGGAGCAGGCTTGAACAGCGGCTGTGCTGAGTTGTCGCCATTGATTTCTGATGAAACCATGACACCATCAAACACGAACAAGCTCTGGAAGAGGCTTGCCGGAACATGTTCCTTGTCCCGGCTTGAAGATCTCCACAATGTCTGGATCTTCCTCAGAGATGCCATTGCTTCTGTTCCCCTTGCATCGTCACTCAGTTTCTGAACCCTGGCCAAGGCCTCAGCGAGATTGGTGGCTGCGCCTTGTTCCGCTAGCTTGACACGCATGGGCACTGTGTTGATTGTAGGGCCTAAGACAACGCCGTCGCCATCGAAACCCCCACCGGTCGAGACGACTTCACCATAAACGACATCGCCTTGCCCGTAGAGGGACTCACTGAGTACCTTTACCCACGCTAGCTGAAGGGCAGCCTTAGTGGTAACACTGAGTTCCCTGCTTCTTGTCTGCAGAAGCGATAGTTCTTGTTCGTTCAAAGCAAAGTGGAAAGCGGATGATGCTTGAAGCGAGTCGTTGGGGAACTCAAGTGGTGTATAGGTGTAGTCTTGAACCAAGTTGGTCCAGAATGCCACCGACGGCTTTTGCGCCAAAGCGACTGTCCGTGCAAATGGCCTGAACAGGTGCTTCTCGGCTACCTCAGCATCTTGATCTTGGCCTTGCAGACGCTTCCGGTAGTTCTCGCTCAGGATGCGCCAAACAGCCTGAATCGAAGTTGCGTCATATAGGGCATGGTGGATCTTCAGTTGAACCCTGCCCGACTTGACTGCATCCCAGCTGACCAGATCACTCTGCTCAGTGGGGGACACAATACCGACCCATGGTGCTTCATCATCTTGGGTAAAGATGAAGCGAGTTCTCAAAATCTCACACGCCTGCACTGTATCCTTGACAGCAGCAAAGAAGTTGTCGAAGTCGGATGTGTCTGCTGCTAACGCCTCATCGGACAATTGGATGGTGTGAGTGTAAGTGTAAGCCTGGCCTTCAATAGCCAACGATGCACTGAGCATGCCCTCTTGAAGCGGTGTCGCGACGAACATGAGGTCCTTTGCCAGTCGCCTGAGAGTGTTGTCATATATCTCTTGCTCGTTCATGCCATTGGTAGCGTTGTTGCTTCTGGTTTCTGTGCTGTTGCCATTAACAGGACCAACCTTGCTCTTCTCTTCCTGAACAAGTCTTGCGGCACCCTGAATGGTTCGAGCCTTGATGATTGCATCGGGAGTGAGTTTGATGTTCTCCGACTTGTTGATAAGCTTGACGAAAGGAAGAACAGTGATAGAATCGAGACCAAGCTGGTACAACGAAGTTGTCTTGGAAACCGATATGTCGGACGACTTGAGGCGAAGCAGACGACAGACGACGGTCTTGACTCTAGCAAAAGCCTCTTGATAGCCCTCGTCTGTGACGTCAGAGTCACCTTCGATGCCGTCGGGTGTGTGATGGCCATTGGTAACGACGCCATTAGCCTCGTGGTTAACCGACACAAAGTCTTCAACTCGCGTAGTCTTGTCGGCAGAGCTCCTGACTATCTTTTCGAACAATCGACCAACATCATTCAACTGAGACTCATCTAGGGCCCCGGCTGACGAAAGCGTCAACTCGATGCTGCCATCTGCGTGCAAATCAACATCAATGGCCAAGGCCATGTCGCTCTTGCTCTGGGTACGTAGAGCACTCATGCGCCCAGGTTTGGGCTCGCCAGCTGTCGCATCATCGGGAACAAGGTTGATGCTAAGTAAACTATCGAACAGCTTGTCCTCTGATCCAGCCCAGCGCTGTACCTTGTCCACGCTGACAAGCGGCATCGTGTCCTGGCAGACATCAACGTGTCCGTCATGAACTCTCTGGGCAAGCTCGGGCAATGTCTCGTTTCCTGTTTGCAGGCTGAGTGTTTTGACCAGGGTGTTGAGGCATGGCCCGACAAATTCATCCACGCCATCTACAACGTGGCTGAGTAGAGGTCGGAGGGACATGACAAAGCCGTAGACGACGGACGACTGCCGTGTAAGCTTGGCTAGGCAGAGGGCGGTCGCCAGCTGGAAAGCAGAGGAAGCTGATATCAACACACCGGTCTCTTGGCTCTGAGCCTGAAGTTTGGCCTTGAGCTCGGAAGTTGTGTAGGAAAGACGCAGTGTCGAACGAGCCATAGCATTATGGTTCTTGTTGTCGTCGGCTCCCACGCGGCACGGGCGCACACCACGTAGCTTGTCCTGCCACTGGCGTCTTGTGGATTCGACTTGGGCATCCGAGAGGGCGCAGTAGCCTGATAATTGGGTGAGCACATTGAGGCTCTTGCTAGTTGAAGCGTAAACAGAGTATTGTCCATCGTAATCCTGCTCTAGTCTCTTCCTAAGCACATCGATAGCCACGCCATCAAACAGAGCATGATGTATCTTCAGTGATACAACAGTCTCACCAGACGCATCTGTCTTTTGAACTTGAAGCCTGATCGGTGGTCGTACGTTCATTTGAGCGACCACATCAATAGGGTCACTTTGGCCATCAAACGGTGATACGGGCGATCGGAGAACAACCTGGAAGATCTGGCCATCGTCCTCACGTTGGACGAAACAGGTCCTCAGCATGGCCTCGGATGCGACAGCTTGCTCAGCTGTCTTCTTCCATCGGGTGACATCCGTACCGGGAGAGAGGCAGTAGTTGAATTGTGCGACATACGGGACGTCGACTGCTGCATCCTCAGGTGCATCACTTTGGGCACTAAGCCATACCAGCGAGCGAGCGACAAGCGCAGATTGTAGAGGAAGACAGGGGAGAACGGCCTCGATCTGCAACTTGTCAAAACCGACGGGAGCTGGGCCAAGGTCGGCAACGTCGAGTGCCTTGACCTCCTTTACGGCCTCTGTTGTCTGCTGACGGGGCAGCGCACTGCTGTCCAAATCTTGGTCAGCCAATCGAGCAATGGATCCTACTGTGCACGAGGGTGATAGGATGTCGGTGATGTTGAGCTTAGAAAAGCCTCGCTTCTTCAACAGAGACACCAGATGAACGGCAGACAGACTGTCAATACCTAGGCGATGAAGAGTGCTTGTGGGTGTGGCCTTGACACTGCTTCCCACAGCCTCCTCCACGGCGGCAACGACCAAAGACTCTGCGGCATTCAAGCTCGAGATTGATCCCGAGATAGCGGTGGGTACAGGTGCATCTCCAACTTCCTGGGAAGCGAAGAAGTCCTTTGCCAACTTAGCCAGTAGCTTAGTATCTACCTTACCCGAAGCAGGCAGGTAGGGGATCTTTGACACAAAGAGCATGGTGGGCACCATGAAGGCCGGGAGTCCATGCTCACACTTCTTCTCAATCCTTTCCAGCAGTGACTTTACAGCCTGGCTATGGTTCTGGATCAGCTCAACCTCAGCTTCGGCCTCGCCCTTCAGAAGACTCTTCGCCTTGCGGGCCACAAAACCCAGTAGCTGTTGCTGCTGGTTCGAGCTATCATCACCATTGGCAACAACGGCGGCGGCAAAGTCGAGCTCGCCCTCATCGGCTGCAGCTTCTTTGAGGAAAGAAACCACTTCGTCGAGCTCGAGTCTCTGACCCCGGATCTTGGCCTGCTGATCCGCTCTGCCCAGGAATTCGAGGGTGCCATCGTGCATCATCCTCATCATGTCTCCTGTTCTGTAGATTCTCTTGTCGTCGTCTCCCAGAAGCGAGGTAGTTTGGAAGGCCTTGGCGTTCTCGACTGGCCTCTCCAGATAGCCCATGGCCACTTGTGGACCGGCAATGCAAAGCTCACCCGGCTGTCCTCTCTTAGCAACGACTTGCTCATCGCCAGTGTTTGGAGCCAGCAGAAGTGCTTCGAGGCCCTGGAGTGGTAGACCGAGGTTGCGAGCGTTGGAGTTGCGGTTGACGGCGTGGCCGAGGCAGCCAATTGTGACTTCAGTCGGCCCGTAGAAGTTGAAAAGAACCGCGTCTTGATCAGAGGAATCATCACTCTTAGACCACGTATCTAAGAGTTCGCTCGACGCCTTTTCACCGCCAGTTGTCACCACCCTGACCGAGGGTACGTCTTCAGGACGCAGTCTCAGTTGAGTAAGTACAGAGGGCACGGAACCAAAGTGCGTGATATTCAGCTCAGTGATCACTTGCTGCAGGCTGCCAAGCATGGCTGTGCGGTCCTTGCCAATGACCACTCGGTGACCCAGGAACCAGGGCACAAAGAGTTGCGTGAGATGGGGATCAAAGGCACGGGACGTAAGGTTGAGATATTTGCCAACTCCTCCCAGGCTAGCCGTAGCGGGTGAGAACTCGACCAAGCGGGCACTGAAGGCGGAAATGAAGTGGCACAAGTTGCTGTTGGACACACGCACGCCCTTAGGGCGGCCAGTCGAGCCCGATGTGTAAAGAAGGTAGCCGCCATCGCCACTTTCAACCTGTCTCTCAGAAATCTGCCAAGAAAGAATTGTGTCGACAGCATCGTCACCGTCTGGGAGAATCAAAGCTGGTGGATCACTATCGAGATTTAGGTCTAGGTCCCCGACAAGCTCCTCGGTGGTGATGATGATCTTTGCCTTGGCGTCACGAACGAGGAGTTGCTTCCGAGCCGGTGGCAGATCTTGGTCGACAGGAAGGTAGATGTATCCGGAGCGGAAGATGGCCAGAGTGGTCGCGAGTGACTTGATATCCCTACTGAGATACATGGCAACGACATCGTCAGACTGAAGACGAGCCTCGTGGGATGCGAGCTTGGACGCAATGGCATTGGTGAGCCTGTCCAGCTGGGCGTATGTGATGGTCTTTGTGACAATTTCGTCGTCCACCTCATCCGAGTCTTGGAAGATGACCTCCTCGACGGCAATCCATTCGGGATGCTCGGTCGCATACAAGGAAACCTTTTCGGTCGGGTCAAGTGCACGAACCTCGTCAGCGACAGTCTTGCCACTGATAGATACGAGACCGCGGCTCATCCTGTTCTGAAGTTTACCAAGAGGGATCTGGGGTGCCTCCAGCATAACGTGGGCCTGTTCAAGGATCTGCTCCAGCATGAGGTCAAGCTGCGCCTGTGAGATGCGGCGCCCGTCACCGGTGAGCTCAATAGCCCCATCCGCCTCAAAGATGTTGAAAGCAAGCGGATGCTCAACATTGAGTGACAGAGCCTGACCTACTTCGCGGAACATTTCTTCCCCGGTGCTGTGCTCCTCGTCTTGAACACTCTCCGGAGCTGGGTGGTAGACAAAGAGACCAGGGAAGGGAGCGTTGCTACTTCCACTGCCTTGGTTGAGCATCTTCTTGATATCCACAGGATGCAAGTTGTGCGAGCTTCGGAAGAGGCTGGACGCGTCGCGTACCATGTCGGTCCAGAGCTCTTGAGCCGAAGGGGCATCGGCGCGAACCACGATGGGAAGAGTGGCCATGGCAGGGCCCATGACGCGGGACAGGTCTGCGTGCAGGATTCTTTGCGAGACAGTCTGGCCAAACATGACAGCCTTGAGCTCCAAGTACGATGCCAAGACGCATCCGAACGCGGACTGGAACAAGGTCGGAAGAGCGGGCGAGCCAGACACTGATGTAGACTTGGACAACGAAGAGGGAAACTCTTTTCTTGACATGAGGATCCTCTGTGGCTGCTTCTGTCGAGACTGAGTCAGGTCAGGCAAAGGAGCATTGAGGGCGCCCGCAGACTTCCTAAGCTCGGCAAGACGATCGTTCCATACAGACGCAGCCTCTTGTCTTTGAGAAGGTGTGGGCAAGAGACCCAGTTCCATGCCTCTCTCCAGTGGCAACGCATGTTCGCCCACGGCTTGCTTCTGGTAAAACTTCGTGACAGTGTTGAGAAGGATTTCCGAAGCCACGGCGTCGTAAAGTGAGTGATGCATACTTAGCATCAACTTGGTCTTGCCGTCTTCCACAGCAAGTGTGACCGCCCAGGGAGGCTGGATGGTTCTTGTCGGCGACAGCTCCACCTGGAGCTTCTCGGCCAATTTGGCGAGATCTTGGTCCTGGACACTGGGAAGCAAGTTCCAGTGCACTGCCGGCTCATCTCTGACTAGCTGGAGGACTGTAGCCTGGACGCCTTGCTTACGGGCCCAAGTGACAGCGTTATCAAAGCCTTCTGTGCTCTCCAGATCCAGCTGCGTCAGGGAAGCAAAGACGGTTCGGAGAATATCAAACTTCTTGGCAGCTTCCGTCCAAGCTTGCTTCAAACGAGCACTATCAATCTCTCCCAGGTGGCTCAGATCGAATATCCTGTGTGCCCAATACGCCTTGGGCTCGAGCATCGTCTCGAAGATGAGAGACTCCTGCATCGGAGTTGCGGGCAGCACATACGACGTGTTCTGCGGCCGCATATCACCGCGAAGCTTCTTGGTCAGCAATTCCTTGATGGAAGCAACCCACGAAGCCTCTGTGGGTTTTTCTTGCACCACAGTGCCGTTGGATTGTTCAGGGGCGGGCTCTTGGCTTGGTAGCTTGCTCAGAACGACGTCGACGAGCTCGCTGAGGAACTGACATCGCATGAGGTCGAGAACTCCGACTTGGCACTTCAGCTGCCGTCTCAGTGACCACGCCAGCTTAGTGACCTGCAGAGAGCTGAAGCCCAGACCGGCTAGACTATCATCCGGAGAAAGAGGCTCGATGGCCACCTTGAAGTGGTCAGCGATGGTCTGGAGAACAGAAAGCTGTTTCTCCTCCCATTGCGGTCTTGCTTCCTGACCATCACCAGTGGATGACTTGTCAGAGCTATCTCTTCCAGCTAGGACATTCAGATCCGAAGCCTTGTAGATCTCCTGCAGTGCCTTGCGGTCCACCTTGTTGGATGCAGTCCTGGGCATCGTCGTATCCAAGACAACGACGTGTCCGGGGACCATGTACGCAGGCAGCACATCCCTGGCTCTCTGGAAGACCTGCGATCTAATCTTGCTCGTGTCAACTCCGTCTTTCTTAACAGAGACAAAAGTGACGACGACTTTGTTGTTGCTGCCGCTCTCCGCTCCTGGGCGCACAAGGTACAGCGTCTCGACGTGCTCCACGGCGGCTTCCTCATCCTTGACACTGGCACAGGCAGCGCTGATCTCACTCAGCTCGATGCGGATACCCGTGATCTTGACCAAGTCATCGTTTCGACCAAGGAACTCGAAGCCGTGGTCGTTAAGACGGACCATATCTCCCGTCAGATAGATGCGCTCATCGATGCCGGGGCCGCCTTGGATGAAAGCCTTGGTCGTCTTGGCCTCGTTGGCGAGATAGCCCTTGGCTACTTGAGCGCCACCCAAGGCCAGCTCACCGACTCCATATCGCGGGACGAGCTCCCAGCGCTTCTTGTTTTGTCCAGTCTCAACCTCGCGGACGACGTAAGACGTGCAGGGGTTCAGCGGGAAGCCCACGTTGGCAGCCTTGGCCTTGTCCCTGCTCTTGCCATAGAATCGCCTCATGGTAGACACGACCGCATTCTCAGCTGGACCGTATGTGTTGTACGCGCGAGTGGTGATTTCAGGCGCCGCCCAAGCTTCGGCGACGTCTTCTGTGAGCTTCTCGCCGATGAAGGTGACGTACTGCAGGGTCGACCCCTTGATCTCGTCCACAGCGATACTGGCACCAAATGATGGCGTGAGATGAGCATGCGTGGGCTTGGATTTCCAGATGAATTCAGTGAATGTGCCCAGTACTAGCTCTCTTGTTCCACTGATAACGCTACCTGCTAAGCCCCAAGTGTAGAAGAGGTCCTGCACAAAGACATCGAAGCTGTAGGCTGACAGTTGCAGTGTGCGTACCTGCTCAGTCGTCGGATCGTGCTCAACTTGGATTTGCAGATCACGCATGGCCTGTGCCGCAGCGCTGTGCTGGATCATGACGCCCTTCGGCTCGCCGGTGGTACCCGAGGTCCACAAGAGATAAGCCAAGTCCTCACCGTTGAGAGTGCGTGAAGCAGAGATGCTATCCCGAGGGTCCGCTCTCACTGAAGTGCTCTGATCTGCGTACTTGTCGACCAGAATCACACGCATGCCCTCCAGACTCTCCTGTGCAAGGCAGGGCTCCACCAGAGGTAGAGACTCCGTGGTTGTCAATAGAACCTTGCTCTGGGTCCTAGCGATAAGTGAGGTTCGTCTTTGTACGGGCGAGGTCTCGTCAACAGGACACCAAGCAGAACCGGCTTTCAGGATGGCCAGGATAGAGACGTAGAGTTCAACACTGCGCTGCATACAGATGGGGATGATGGCCACATCTTCCTTGCGGAGGATGTTTGCTAGCCCATTGGCCCTGGCGTCAAGCTCGGCATAACTCAGCTCAACTGGGGGTGATTCTAATGAGCTGTGGAAACTCAAAGCCAGACGATCAGGGGTCGACACAGCTTGGTTCTCGAACTGAGAGTGTAAAAGTTCAACCCGATCCCGGATCTGCTGCTGCTTTTCTTCCTCATCCTCAGTCGGGACTGGAATTGTTCCTTCATACGAGAGCAGGCTTCTAGGCAGACGCGCCGGCAGTCCCTGGACCAGGTCGTCGGGGAGCGATTCAAGGATGGTCCCTATGAGTGCTGCGAGTTGCTTTACGATGATTGTGGCTGATACATCAGACAGAGCATCATCACGGTATGTGAGCTTAAAGTTCATGTTGTTGAACTGCCCATTCCGATCTGGGGAGTGAGGGTCTGTAGGAAAGACCTCAGCAAAGATGTCAAAATCATAACGTATAGCTGGGTTGCGGATTTCGGTCCAGAGAGCAGGGACAGCCTCGGAGCTAGCATCATCAGAGGAATACGCTTGTAGTGCCAAAGCAGTATTGTAGGGCAGCGTCTTGAATATTCCAAAGGATGTGTGTCGGTGGCTCTGTGCAAACCTCGAATGGTCCTTGAGGTTCCTGACAAGCTGGCCAACAGTCTGCGTCTCGGGTAAGGCCGCTCGGCAGGGCACGACGGAGAAAGTAGGTGCGTGTGCAGAGAGGGAATGATGGTGGCCCGAAATAACGCTTCCGAACGTGATATCTCCAGTATCTGCCTCGGAGTACAAGTTCAGGAGCAGAGACCAGGACGCCTGAAGGATAGACAACGGAGATGCGCCGAGGGCCCGACTCTTGTCTTCCAAGACTTGCCAGGGCAGCTCACTCGCGTACTGGACCATTGCATGACCATAGTCCGTAGACGACTTGACATTGTTACCACTCAGAGCCCCAAAACTGTCGGCTTCCCAACCTTCGAGAGCCTGTTGCCATAGCTTGTCCGTCTCGGGACTCACGTTGGAGACCCAGTCCGAAACGACATCGTAGATGCCCTGTCTTGGAAGAGGTTCCAGACCAGCATAACGCCTAGTAATGTCACTCATGAGCACCTCGAGCGAAGGGCCGTCGCAGATGCAGTGGGCAACACTAATAACCAAGAGGCCAGTGCTGTCAGGGGCGGCTTCGGAATCAGGTTCAAGAACCTGGATATGATACAATCTCTGAGGTGAATCGAAAGTAATGTTCTCTTCTGCGAGGTCGAGCCAGACTTGAGCATCGCCAGCAAGTTCGCTTGCACTTGCTTTCTTATGTACGACCCGACTTGTCGTGTTGCCCAGTCGTTCCCATGCCTCGGGTGTCAGGATGACTTGAGCGAACGGTGACAGGGCATCGTCACTGGGAATCATGGCACTCCGATAGATGGCCTGTTCAGAAAGAACCGTTTCAACCGATCTCTTCAGAGCCTCGGCAGAGACCTCGGGCTTCAGTCTCAAGACAGAATGGCTGATGTAGTTACGCCTATCCATGGCGAAGCTCACAGCCAGCTGGCTCTGTGTGGATGTTGCGGGAAGAATCGTCTCAATGTCGGCCTCGCTGGTGAGATTAAGCTTCTCGATCGCCTCTGACACATACACGGAGGAGAACTTGGCGAGTTGGTTTTTGATGTCGGCCTCCCTAGCCGAATCATCAACATCCCGCGTCGAAGGGAAGAAGACGGAACGAATGTTAGCTCCCGAGTCGAGAAGCAGAGCTAGTGATGGCTGTAGACGGGCATTCTCAAATCCAGAGGTTGGCCATTGCTTTCTGATATCGCGCAAAAGCCTCATTGCGCGGAGACTGTCTATGCCAATCTCGGCGAGTGGCGTGCTGGCAGTGATTTTCTTCGTAGTGGCGGAGCCATCACTCAGAATGCCATCCACGATAGAAAGGATGTCTGCTTCCAACTTGGCGTCTTCGGGATTGGGCAGAGGCTGCTCAGCCGTTTCCTCCTGAGTGGACTCTGGTTGCGGTTGATCCTGTTTCAAGGTCTCTCGCACATACGCCAAGGCTGCCTTGCGATCAGCCTTCCCAGAAGCAGACCTAGGGAGCGCATCGATCTGAATGATCTTGAAAGGCCTCATATAGTCTGGCAGGTGTCGTTGTGAGGCCTCGAGGCACTTCTGGCGGACAGTCTCAAAGTCCAAACCGGCACTTGGTTCAAGGACAACGACACTCACAACCTTCTCTGATCCTGTCTGAGAACTTTGTGGTTTCCAGACACAAGCAAGCGTTTCTCGCACACCCTCTACCTTACTTGCCAACACACTCTCAATCTCGCCGAGCTCAACACGTCTTCCGCTCAGCTTGACTTGATCATCGGATATTCTGCCCAGGAACTCAACCACAGGCTCGCCGCGGGGATCCCATACAATTCTGGCTCTATCTCCAGTTCGGTACGCTCGACCCCATCGCGCATCGTCGACAAAGGCAGATGCTGTCTCATCCGGACGATTGAGATAACCCAGTCTGCTCACCTGCGAGCCTGTGATTACGAGCTCTCCTGTTGCGCCCATAGATACGGGCTGCAAGCTTGCCGCCTGGGACTGGTCGACGATAAGAGCACCGCACGTTGCGAGAGGAGTTCCTAGCACAGAACCTCGCTGCTTCTCTGGCACATGTGCCTGGGCAATAGAGTAGATGGCGGTTTCTGTAGGTCCATATCCGTTGTAGATACCCCTGGGCGCATGCCCCTGGTCATCACTATCTGGTGCAGGGTTGTAGTGTGCGAAATCTTGCAGGAGACGTGCATTTAGCGTCTCTCCACCAACCATCAGACCCTGGATAGATGACGGGTCCAGTAGGCTGGCGAAACTGGGAGTGATGTTGGTGATGTCGGCTTTCAAGGTAGTAACGACCTTGTCAATGTTCTGCAGTGTAAGCTCTCGTGGAGCACAGCAGAGTGTTGATCCAGTACTGAGTGTCCAGAAGATTTCGAAGAGAGAGATGTCAAAGGTTGGTGCAGCACCCTGGAACCATCTGACGGGCTCGCTGGATGATGATGGTGCCACAAATCCGTAGTGAGCACTGAGGGAAGAGACAGTGCACGCCACGGAGATGTGGCTGACGGCTACACCTTTCGGCTTGCCGGTGGTTCCTGATGTGTACAAGATGTACGCCACATCAGTTTCCGTAGAGGTATATGAGGTTGAGGGTCTTTCCGACTTGACGTCGCTTGCTGCGAGATACGGAGTCACGCTGATCGTTATACTCACGGCTGCCAATGAAGATGATGTCTCCTGCAGTGTTGATGCAGCAACAAGAAGAGCAGTGGGCTGGAGATCTTGTATCAACGCCTCCTTCCTCTCCTCAGGAGCATCAACGGGAATGGGGCAGAAGGCAACGCCGGCCTTGAGCGCAGCCAGGTAGCTGATGTACAGCTCTGGGCAGGGTCCTATCAGGACGGCAACAGTCTTGACAGATGATTGTGGCTGCTCACAGGTGCGAACCAGCTCAGCTGCCAGAGCGTTGGCAGCATTTTCAACCTGTTCATAGGTGTACTGGACCCTCGTGCCGCTTTCGAGGTCTGTGAGAAAGTCCAGTGCCGTTCTCTGGGGAGTTTCTGTCGCGCGTTGCTCAAACCACCTGTGAAGGAGAGCTGGCGCATCATCACCACTGTCTGAGGTGGTTGAGTCTTGAGGAGTGAGAGGCAAGGGCCTGGACTTTGGGGGAAAGTTGAGCACAGAAGGTTGTGTCCATTCACTACCTGGTCCTTGCTGGATGCCAAGCATGAGGTCGTCAAGCATCTGACCCAAAGCCCCAAGGGCTCCTGTGGGGACGACATTGGCCTGCGCGGTCAACCGTACTTGGTTGGTTGCCTCATCAAAGTGAAGCTGCAACGCCTGAGATAGGTGTTAGCACATGAACCTCTACAATTATGGCTGTGCATCACAACTCACCTTGCCCGCGCCAATGGAAAAGTCAGTTGGGATGTCATGGTCATATTCAACTTGTGTGAATACTCCATCCTTATCTTCATGGCCTTCACCGGCAGAATGAGCCAAGAGGTAGCCACCGGATGTGGTATCTTGGATACAATACGCCTCGCCAGCGTCAAGGACGAGTATGCGCGAGACGAGCTTTACAAAGGCCTGGATGGATGTGTTCTTGGTGGGTGTTGGTTCGAGACGGCTGGACCAGTGCAGCAGCTGAGGATCATCTGCATGTTGTTGATCCTTCTGCACTCCAGACGACGGCTGTTGGTGAGAATGCAGCGGCCGGAGCTGCGTGATGGGTGGTGTCGGCATGGCTGCCGAGTTGTTCATGATTCCGTCTGGTTCACCTCGACTACCTGGGTGTGACTGTATGAGCCTCGAGAGAGTACAGCTGGCTGCGCCGGGCGCGTCACTACACGCAAACTGACTTATATTGTCGGTCCATCTCAACAGCCGGCCAAGGCACGACTGCCGCAATCGCTCGAACGGTGGGGAATCAAGACCCCCATCCTTGGTCCCTGGAAACCTCATTCCTCGATTATCAGATCCTACTTTCGTACGCCCTGACGTAGGGGGGTGTGGGCAGTGGCCCCGCGGAGCCGGTACCCTTGTCGTTGGGCCCTTGCTCTGCCGAGGCCGAGTTACATAATAGCGTCGGCAGATGATCTGATTAGATTATCTACCTGCCCCTTTTGCCCCATCGCCCCGCCCGCCAACTGAAAAACCCTTCTTTTCCTCCGTGGAGACGAGGAGCATCGTTGCCTCAAACACTCAGACCCGTCAGCACCACAGCTGGACATGGTGAAATGAGCTTCGCAGTTGCCCAATCCAGGTGCACCACCCTTTCGTCGACGATCTGCGCGATTTCACTCAATGGCTTGGATTGACGTAATTGGGACACCCTCGAAATTACTGGTTTAACCACATACAGAAACTATTCCTGGTTTAACCGCATACAGAAATTGCCTGACATAAGATTGATGCTAACTAGTGTCTACCTATACCAGATGTGCCTCCTGGAAGAAGCGGTCCCGCTGCAGGGCGAATAGCATGGCCGTCTTGTGCGGGAGGTGGAAGCGCTTCTTCTTCTCCTGCGGCAAATACTTGCTCTGGATGGCTACGTGCGACAGGTCGAAACGAGGCTCGGCGATCACCTGCTTGGTCCGTGGATCCCGGAGGAAGCAGCAGTGCTTGATCGACGTCGCCACGGCCTCATACCGCTTGCCGCCCCGAAAGTGCTCCTCGCCCACCAAGATGTGCGAGTTCTGGTCGTGCTCGCCCACCACAATGTTGCAGTTGGACCCGATGAAGCACGCCGCGTTGTCCTCCATCATCCACCCCAGCTCCGTGTAGCCCGCCAGCTCACCGTCCCACTCGAACAGGCACGACATCGTGTGCGGGTCTGCCAGCTGCGCTGCGAGGTACGCTCGGTGGTGTTCGTCCGGTCCACGCTCCTGCCACGAGGCATTGACTCGGTCCGAGTTCTGCCACCGCTTGTACGTTTCAAAGTGAACCGGGTTCTCGGCATCAATATGCCGGATCTGCAGGTGCTGGCCCAGCTCGATGATGTACCGAGAGTAGACCACCGCCCCCGGCTTGGGCTTCGGCGGTCGCACCGGGTGGACGGTACACACGTTGCCCTTGCGTGTGAACCCGATCTGGCTGGCAAAGACGCCCAGCGACCCGTTGAAGCCTGGGAAGCTCGTCACCTCTGGCCGTGATCGGAGCCAGTGCTGCGAGTCCGGTGCGCCTGCTCCCTGCCAGAATGCCTCACGGGTGAGCCAGTAGACGGTGTCCTTGTTTGTTGTTGTTGGTGTTCTGGCAGCCGGCGAGAATGGTGATACCACTCCCAGACCGGTGCACCGAATGTACTCATCCAGACGCTCGCTGTTCACCGAGATGGCGATCAGGTCGTCGTCTCTGTGGTCGGGGTGCAGCCACAAGGCATACACTGCCGCCCACGCCAGCGTGAGCTCAGAGTTTTGGGTGTCAGAGCCGAATGGCGAGCGAGTGTTGGTCTCGTCCAAGCTCAACAGCTCGAGCCGGAGGACTTGTTCGTACTGGGCTCGGTCGTCGTTAACCATGGCCGGGGATACTCTGGCTTTGGTACCATCAGTCTTCCACCGAGCCAGCGTTCTGTCGCCGGAGCCGATGAAGTAGTCTGTGCCAGAGCCATTGCCAGTGGTATAAATCCAAACATCGGTCTCGGCGTCGGGGAGCTTGAAAGAGGTTTTGGGCGACTTGCCCAGCGGCCTCTCGTCGCGATAGTGCTCTTCAAGGATGACAGCACCCATCTTGAACTATGGTGGATAATCTGCGGTACTGTTAGCTTCTTGGCTGACGACAACTTCAGCTCCCAGATAAAGGAAACAAAGCTGAATGGCGAGTATCAGGCAGGGTACTTACAAAGGAGATATCACTCTGGATTCTCAAAGGGCAGGTGAAGGAGAGCTTATCATAAGAGATTGAGAGAGCCCAGCTTATTGGCACTGATGTATGCAACAGAAACGAACCAAGTTATGATCTGTTTTAATGAGTTGTCGGTCTGGAAGATTTACAGTCACAATCACCGGTTTAAGAATGAATACATGTGCCGGGCAACTTTACTGCCGTCTGGGGAACTACCCCAGCCTTGACGCGATGTAGGTACATCTGAGGAAGTCCTCGTGAAACTACGTGTTGACGTAGGTAGTACCCAAGCGGCTAAGCGGCTAAGCGACCTACCGTTCCGGGTTTGGTATGTGGTAAAAATATGAGATAATAATTTTGAGTTTGGATTAACTGTAAAAATTATACTTAAGCATACGAGTAAAGCATAAAGCATAAATAATTTTCGTAAAGCCAGCCGCCAATGTAACTCGATACAGAACAATTCAAAGACTTAGTGCATTCCGCTCACGCAAATGGATTTTTGTAGGAACACAACAATACTTGCAACTATTACCTACAAAGATTCAGCCGCAGAGCAAAAAGAGCCTCAACTTGATCCTGTCTAAGTGTTTTTTCGATCCTTACCCTACATGCTCGCTCTCGTTTGTGAAATCGTGACCCTGGTGCTAACTTCGCCCCTGCTGACCCGAAATTCAGGATCCTGTCCGATCCATACAGGGCAATTACCCAATGGACCCCCAATTGTGACATACTCGCGTTGTATTGCGGTGGATTGATCGGCTAGCTTCTTACCTGAAGTTGCAAATTGACGTAGCTTCGCAGGCAACCGATGCCAAGACGAGCGGCCGACCAGTCGATCTTGGCAACCTGCGAGCCAATAAGTAAAATGCTTACTCGGAGCATGACCAGGAAATGCTAAGCAGCGCGAGCTTGTGCCATTGGTTTGGCGCATTAAAGCCGCATTATGGGGGAGGGGTGGGGGATCGTCGGTATTGGCCCCGAATCTAGGAACATTCGGAGCGGGCTTGGAAAGCTTGGTTTGACGCGGTTTCGTATAATCCCGGCGCGGGAGAGGCGCTTTATGCTTATTACGTCTCCGACGCCTCTGGGCGGCACGGCGGACGAGGGGGCATTTGCCAAGAGACGGCCTTCCAGTTCATCCGAGTGGCGCATCAGGCCTGTTCAAGAGGAGTGCGGATGGATCCTTAAGTTGACCGGGGTGCGAACAGGGATCCTCAGCAAACTTTCTGACTGGGTGACATTTCACAGGGCGTTTCCTCTCGATGCGCCGCCTTTTCCAGCGGTATCCCTGCCGAGTTTACCATCGGCTCAATCTGATAATTCTGGTGCTACGGTTTGATCCAAGGTTGCCTTCGGAACACGTGGATCTGTCGATGAATGCCAGCCTTACACAAGCCTTACACAACCATGGACAAATGGCAAGTATTTGTCATGCGTTCGGATATCCGTACGGACTGTGCACATGTACCACCGTTAATGATGGGCATATTGCATGCGCTGGCTCTCTAGACGTGCAAAGCTCCGAGGTCGGACATGATTCCATTCCAGAACCATGGGGCGACCCCTTCGGCAAAGTGGGTGTGTAATTAAGATCACCCCGTACACGTAAATGCATTGGAGAAAAAAAAAGATGACGGTGAGAGAAGATGCCAAATACGTGCGCCTTTTATTCAACTTGCAATGGCCTGACGGGCGACGAGTCCAACTCAACCCAGTGCGGCAACCAATATGGCGACCAATGATGGGAAATCGTTCCCTCCCCGGAAGTGGTACAGGAGGGTGCCGTTTCTCTCGACAAAGCCCATTGAGAAGCGACTGACGGCTCGGGATGCCAATTCAACGTCGAGCCCGGGCAATGAGGAGAATGGAGTTGGGTCGGACAAGGTTGAGCTGCCAGAGTTGACGGCCAACTGGCTGTCGATTCTGACATTCGACTGGCTCAAGCCCGTTCTAGGAACAGGCTACACCAGGCCCCTCCAGGCTGATGACCTGTATGACATGCCCAAGAACAGGCTGGCCCAGGACCATGCCGACCGCCTTGAGCAGTTCTGGGCTGCAAGGCTGGAGACCAACAAGAGTCGGAAGCCTTCATCAGGACTTTTAGGATGGCGGCCATTTTGGGCAAGGCAAACAAGTGACACGACCGTCTTGACCCTCGCTCTCAACGATGTCTGCTTCCGGTGGTTCTGGCTCGGCGGTGCTTTCAAGCTGGCTGGAGACATGACCCAGATGATCTCGCCGCTTCTCATCAGATTTCTCATCAAAACCCTAAACGATCCCTCTCAGCAAGCTCTTCGCACAGGTTTTGGCTATGCGGTGGGGATTTTCTTGATCCTCGTCTTCTCTGTCACGTCCAACGTCCATGGCTTCTACCGCTCGTACACCACCGGTGTCTTGCTGCGAGGCGCCCTCATGCATGCCATTTATCGCAGGGCAACAACGCAGCTCACTGAGAAGGCCAAGCTCAAACATGGTCTCGGCACAGGCAAATTGATGAGTCTCATCAGCGCCGATGTCACCCGCATCGACTTTTGCTGCGGTTTCTTCCACTCGGCATGGACCAGTATCCTCCAGATGTTCCTCTGCTTCGCTCTCACTGTCTGGACGATGGGCTACAGCGCCTTGCCTGGCTTCGGTCTCCTGGTATTGCTGTATCCCCTGCAGAGCTTCATGATGGGTCAACTCCTGCGCCTGCGCCGAGGCAGCATGCCCTTCACCGATGCTCGTGTCAAGGCCGTTGTGGAAGCTGTGTCAACCATCCGCCTCGTCAAGACCAACGCCTACGAGAAGAGTCTGCTCGCAAAGATCGGAAGTCTGAGGACAGATGAGGTCATCTACATCCGCAAGAGGATGCTTCTCAGGGCTCTCAACGTCTCCGTATCGTACACCGCTCCCACGCTGGCCGCCGTCGTCAGCATCATCTGCTATGGAGCGACACATGAGGGTGGCATGGAACCCAGCGTCACCTTCTCTGCTCTCGCCTACTTCTTGTTGCTGAGGACGCCGTTGCAGGCCCTGCCTACTGCCCTCTCGGCTGTCGCAGATGCCCGTGCAGCGCTCGAGCGTTTGGCCGCCTTCATGGTCGCATCTGACTCTGGTCCTGCTCTCAATTCTGGACTCCGTTCTGGTTCTGACGAGAGTCCAAACGAAAAGTCACCGGCTGATGTTGTGGTCGAGGTTGAAGATGCTACCTTTGCTTATCACGATGACGAGGATCTTATGGATGAGGATGCCGATACCAAACCCCAGGAAGCCAAAGATGTGTCGGCAGCTGCACTTCAAAAGGCCTCCACAAGTCAGAGACTGCATCTTGACTCGCTTGTGGTCAAGAAGAACCAGCTTGTCTGTATCGTGGGACCAGTGGCATCTGGCAAGTCATCGGTTTTGGGTGCCCTCTTGGGAGACATGCAGCTTGTTCAGGCAAGCAAGTACCGGCTCAACCTTGAGAACACATTGTCATCATCCCAGCTCGCTTTCGCCCCCCAGACAGCCTGGCTACTCAGTGAGACTGTGCGGGAGAACATTGTCTTTGGCAGGCCCCTGGATTTGGCATGGTACGACGAGGTGCTCACCCGATGCTGTCTGCATCAGGACCTGAAGAGACTTCCTGATGGCGACATGACTGTTGTTGGCGAGATGGGTGTGTCTCTGTCAGGTGGCCAGAAGCAGCGTATCAGTCTCGCCAGAGCCATCTACGGCAGAAGCCCGCTACTGTTCCTTGATGACTGTTTCTCTGCTCTTGACGCCCATGTCGGTGGCCGTGTCTTTGACATGGTTGTCAACAAAGCACGGAAGAACAACGAGGCCACTACTGTTCTGGTGACGCATTCTATGGTGTTTGCCAGACAGGCGGATCATATTGTCTACATGGAAAAGGGTCGCATTGTCGAACAGGGCTCTTACGAGCGCTTGGCAAACCGAGATGGTCCCTTTTCTCTCTTCGTGAGGGCCTCATTGGCCTCAGACTCGGACTCGGAATCAACTGAAGACGGCGACTCCGAGAAACTACAGGATGAAGAGCCAAAGGAAAAGGAGGCAGACGCAAAGGAGCAGGAAAGTGCCGACGAGAAGCAAAAAGACAAGAAAGACGGCCGCGGCAACGAGATCATGCAGAAGGAGGAGCGAGTTGTTGGTTCTGTCAGTGGTAGGACTTACATCCGCTACGTGCAGATGGGCAACGCCTGGCTCACTGTGCCGCTCTTCATCACGTCCATCGTTATCTACCAAGGTACCAGCATTGTATCACCGCTTTGGCTGAGCTGGTGGCAAGACAAGAAATACGCTGGAATCTCAGAAGACGCATACATGGGAGGTTTCGCAGCGTTTGGTATCGGGCAGTCACTGGGTCTGTTCTTTATGAGCGCGACCTTTGCCTTGTTCTGCTTCTGGTGCTCCAACAAGCTTCACCGCATTGCCATGTCAA
Source organism: Fusarium sp. JS1030 (assembly GCA_000966855.1). NCBI lineage: Eukaryota > Fungi > Ascomycota > Sordariomycetes > Hypocreales > Nectriaceae > Fusarium > Fusarium sp. JS1030. Next base: position 1,032,142 of record JWIW01000101.1, read on the forward strand.
GCGTGCTTCACGCGCCAGTTGCCTTCTTTGACACTACGCCGCAAGGACGCATCACGCACCGTTTTAGCAAGGACGTTGACGCTGTGGACAATGTCGTGGGTGAGACGCTGCGACTCTTCATCTCGACGAGTGTCCAGGTCTTGGGCACCATCATAGTCGTCTCCATCGTTGTGCCGGCCTTTGTTGCCATCGCTGCTGCCCTTCTCTTCGCTTACACTTGGACGGGTATGTACTACCGTCCCTCGTCGCGTGAGCTGCGTCGCCTCAACAACCTGCTCCGTAGTCGCATCTACGAGCACTTTGGCGAGTCGCTGTCCGGTCTGCATACCCTCAAGGCCTTTGGTGCTGTCTCGCGCTTCGTTGAAGACAACTCCAGCAAGATCGACACTGAGAACACCGCGTACTGGCTCTCAGTTGCTTGTCAGCGCTGGCTCAACTTACGTCTGGATCTCTTCGGAGCCACGCTTGTCCTCGCCGCTGGTCTGCTCGTCGTGGGACTCCGAGACACCATCAACCCATCATCTGGAGGTGTGGTGTTGTCATACGTCGTCACGGCGCAGGCTGTCTTTGGAAACATGATTCGTCAGAGTGCCGAGATCGAGAACAACATGAACTCGGTGGAGAGACTGCTTCATTATGCGTCCAACATTGAGCAGGAGCCTGAGCACGAGGTCAAGAATGTGGACAAGGGGCTGAAGGAGAAGAAATGGCCCCACGCTGGCCAGGTCCAGTTCCAGAATCTGACGCTTAGCCATCGCCCCGGTTTGCCTCCGGCGCTCAAAGACATCACGCTGGATATCAAGCCCGGCGAGAAGGTTGGTGTTGTGGGCCGCACTGGAGCAGGAAAGACAACCTGTAAGTATCTGTCACATCTTCTCCTCATATACTTGACGCTAATCGTGCATCAGTGGTATCTGCTTTGTTGAGAATCACAGAGCCTACAAGCGGCAGGATCCTTATTGACGGTGTTGACATTCAGACCATCGGTCTGCATCTACTCCGCTCAAGCTTGTCTGTCATTAGTCAAGACGCCGTCCTTCTTGCCGGAACCATTCGCTACAACCTGGATCCTTTCCAGCAGTACGGTGACGACTGGCTGAACCAATGCTTGAGGAGAGTCGGACTTGCCGCCGACCTACCCAAGATCAGCGAGGCGAGTTCAAGTGGGCAAGATGAGAAAGAGGTTGACTCCGAGTCCAACCGAAGTGGCCCAACCCTCACTCTGGACTCGGAAGTCAAGGAGAACGGCTCCAACGTCTCACAAGGCCAACGGTCTCTCATCTCCATCGCGCGTGCTCTTGTGCGGAGTGCCAAAATTGTCATCTTGGACGAGGCCACCGCGTCCATTGACGGCCGAGCCGACAAGGAACTCCAGGCCATGCTGAACGAGGTTCTGGGCGATGCTACAGTCATCACGGTGGCCCATCGACTGGATACCATCGTTGCTACGTGTGACAGGGTCCTTGTCATGGACAGCGGCAGAGTCGCCGAATTTGACTCCATTCCGGCACTGTTTTCCAAGCCAGGTAGCTTGTTCCGGGTACTTTGTGATGCAGCCAAAATCACCATCTAGGGGGGACATTCCCAAACAAAAGCATTACCATAGAGATTTATAATTACTAGACATCATAATTCCAGATTGACACTGAGAGTTTTCACTTCTACTCAGGTACCAGTATCCACCATCATAACTTTAAAAAAAGTGAAATTACCATAAGCACGTGTCACACGACAGTTCATGATAATTTACTGGGATCCATCCATTGCTTACTCGTATGTTGGTCCTGGTGCTCCCAACAGCATGGGTGAGCAACGTTGCAGCACAGCGGCCATGCGGCGCAGAAAAGTCAAGTCATCCGAGGGACCGAACGGAAGAACTATGGGTCAGTCACCTGAAAGTCAGAAAAATCAGTGATTGATATGATAATGGGATTGGCGGCCGAAAGGCCAAGCGTTGGGCCTTGGCACTTTGGTGAAGCCAAGCCAGCGGCGATGTAACCGCTCGGTAGTACGGGCGGCCCAAACCGGCCTAGCAGCCTTGCCGTGGGACAATTAACTATGGGGCACAGTACCTAAACTTGGGTCCTCTTGGCGGCGAGAATATCCGATGGCCTCGTGTGAAGCTTTGACTAAGACGCGCCGCGGCGTGGTCGATCGACGGGTGAAGCTACGGGTTGAGAAAAGATCTGATAAGCCACCCCCACTCGTGCAACCCGAAAGCGATGTCGGCATAAAGCTAGCTAAGCAATTTTTTATCAGATCCCGTTGTGAGAGGCTAAAAGGGCTCGGAGGCGGTCCTGTAATCAGATCCGATCATCCCTGCAGCGTCTCAACCGGGCATGCGACCGAGGACGGCTTCTCGGCCATGGCAAACGGGCACAATGTGGGCTTCTCCCGCGGGATGTACCACGGATTGGTTACGGCACGGGCGGTTCCAAGGCACCGGGAGTGACATGCGTGGGATGGAAGATGAAGAACAGGAACTTGATGGAAGATATCGCGCCCTACCCGCACACAGACATGGAGAAACTCCATCGCAATTACGGCCCTAGTCCCTCACACGGCCACAGGGTCCACCCCTTCTGTGCCCCTATCACCAACAATGTACCCCACGTCGGCTGGCTGGAACCCTTGGCGGTGGTGCATGGGTTGCGGGAGCCACATTTGTTGGTTGGTTCTGCATTTATTCTGGCCTAAATGAGCAGTTGTATAAAATCTCGAGCGATCTGCAGTCGCATTCTTCCCGTTTCCCTTCTTTTCGCTCTAACCCTCACTTCTGTGGTTACCGGGACACAATCACAAGTCTCCCCCGTCCATCAGACAACATGTCGACGCCAGCCGGAGCTCCAGACGCCGGTCACGCCAAGGCCAGTGACGCTGGCCTGGTTTCTTCCGCGCCGCCCTCCAGGGAGAACGGCGACCACTCCAAGGACGGGCCCACGCAGCGATACTCGGTCGCCGGCTCAGACGCCGAGACCCCCTCCGGGACAGACAATGAAGGCCACGCCGAGATTGGTGTCAGCAGGGTCGAGGCCTTCAACAAGGTCCTGTACCAGTCGGGCAAGTCAGGCAAGGTCCTGCTGTGGCTGCTGGCCGTCTCGATCGGCCTGACCATGTTCGCCTATGCGCTCGACCAGGGCATCACGACGACCATCTTCACCACCATGGCCACCTCGACCTTTGGCGTGCACAGCTCGCTCGCCGCCGTCAGCACCGCCAGCCAGATCATCCGAGCCATCAGCAAGCCCTTCATCGGCAAGCTGGCCGATATCACGTCGCGTCCCACCACCTACACCGTCATCCTCATCTTCTACGTGGTCGGCTTTGCCGTCGCCGCCAGCTCCAGCACCTTTGCTGCTTACACGGTCGGCATCTGCTTCACCGCGGTCGGAAAATCTGGTCTTGACCTTCTGAGCGACATCATCGTCGGTGACTTGACGCCTCTGGAGTGGCGAGGTTTCTTCGGTGCTGTCCTGTCGGTTCCCTTTGTCATTACCGTGCCCATCAATGGCTTCATCGGCGATGCCTTTATCGATAACTGGCGATGGGGTTTGGGCATGTTTGCCATCCTCGTGCCTGTCCTGCTCCTGCCAGCCATCTTCACCCTCTATGCCATGCAGCGTCGGGGCGAGAAGATGGGCATGGTCACCATGGCCGCCTCGAAGCGTGTGAGAGTCGGAGGCGCAGACGACGAGCCCAACAAGTCGACGGGCCCGGCCTACTGGGCCAAGCTCTTCTACCAGGGCCTGATCGACATCGACATCATGGGACTCGTCATTCTTGGTACGGCCTTTGCCCTCATTCTGCTGCCCTTCACCCTCGCCGAGACTGCCGATGGTGGTTGGGGCAACGCCAGCATCATCGCCATGCTTGTCGTCGGCTTCGTTCTGCTTATTCTCTTTGTCCTCTTCGAGATGTACCTCGCCCCCAAGCCCCTCATGACCAAGCGCATCCTCAAGAACCGCACCTTCCTGGCTGCCGTCAACGTCTACATCTTCAACCAGATGGCCTCGTCTGTCCGTAACACCTACTTCGCCTCGTACGTCTTCATTATCAAGCAGTGGACCAACTACCAGTGGATCATCTTCCTGGGTATCACCACCATGGGACTCAGTCTCCTTGGTCCCATCGTCGGTCTCATCCAGAGGCGCACCCACCGATACAAGTCCATGATGGTCTTCGGCGCAGCCATGAGAATCATTGCCTACGGCATCCTGGTCCAGGGCAACGGCAACATGGTGCAGGACACTGCCCGCCTCGTCATCGCCCAGTTGCTCTACTGCCTGGGCTCTTTCAACGTTGTCGGTGTCCGTGTCGGTAGCCAGGCTTCCGTGCCGCACGAGGACATGGCTTCTCTTATCTCCCTGCTCACCCTTTGGTCGACCCTGGGTTCGTCCATCGGCAGTGCCGTCTCTTCGGCCATCTGGACCAATGAGATGCTTAACCGTATGTATAAGGAGATGCCCGATGTCCCCAAGGAGACTATCCTGGAGATTTACGGAAGCATCAAGACGCTGCGCTCCACTTATGACTTCAACGACCCCATCCGACAGGGTTCCATCCGTGCGTATGCCTTTGTCAACGGCCATATCGCCATCACTGCTCTTCTCCTGGCCGTTGTGCCGTTGATTGCCAGTTTCTTCATGCCCGACTTCTACCTGGGCAAGCAGCAGAACGCCGTCACCAACACTGGTCTGGATGGTGAGGCCGTTGAGGTGCCGCAGCGCGAGTCTGAGAACCAAACTGCGGCTCAGGAGGGCCCCAAGCCTTTCCACCGCAAGTTGCTCGCTTTTTACTACAAGGACTCGTAGGCGACATTAGGTCGGATGAGGGTCAATGTCCAGGCAGTAAACATTGACACAACAATGGAGTTGCTCAGTTCATTGCGCCGACTGACTCGCCTCAAAGTAAACCCTCTCGGGTCTTTAATAATCTTGAGTCACTCTGTTGCTTATCTCAGCAGAGATACCTCGTATTGTTACATAATAATGCAAAATTGTCATCATATTCAGCCTTGAGTATCTTCTCAGCATGGTCAAAATATCCGCATTTTGTGAATACTTGTTTCGTTGTCGGATCGCGACGTAGTTTACATGTTCATTAGGTGATCTATTCTAAGGAATCGCCATGGGAGCCAAGACAATGGGAACCTGACACTCGATAGTCTGTGCAAGTCCGAAACCTACCGTCTAATCTCTATTACAATCTTACGTTATAGCATCATGGAAAACGTCACCGACCTCATAGATCATGGCAGCTCGACTATAGGGGTCCGCTCCTTTTGTCACCTAGTTCACAGATTCGTTCATATTGTTTTCGAGTGCGATCCTGGACTCGCCTCTTTGGCTTTAAGGTGAACCTTGAAATAGTAGTTACAGTGGTCAATTTACCAGTTAGAGCAGTAGATGACGATGATGATTTACTTTTATCTCAAGTCATGCAGAGCTAACTACACAATCCCCATGAAGGAGGAAAAGGATGTACTAAGGCGAGCTATTAGAATATGGACGAAGGTCACTTAATCCAAGACGCAACTCTTAGCCTTTCATAGGCCTGGCTTCCTTGTCCCTTAACATTACAGCCATCTAGAATATCGGGGTGAACGAAGCCAGGAATCATCAATGCCACGTGCCATCAGCGGCTCTGCCGAGAGAGTGTCAGTACCTGGTCATTCCAGAGTCCGATCGATACAGATTAGGTAGGCTAGGCCGCTGACAGCTTCAGGCTGAGACAATCCAAGGCCCTTGTCAAATACTGTGTTTCAATGCGTCTACTTAGATGGTTAGAATAGGTAACAGGGCCGGAGAAGTTGGTTGGAAGGATGGCTATGGCGACGGCGGAAGAAGCAACCGCATGAGAGAGGCCTGGCGTAGATAGAAATTCTGGTCACAAAGAGTATCCTCTCAACATAAATGAATCGAGAATCGGGTAATTAGATTCGCCCTTGCAGCGCCCATTGTGCATATCTATGTAAATCCCTTGCTTCCCATCAACGCCACATACGTATAAACGTAAAGGTGTCTCACGTGCAGCATCCCAGTCTGTCTTCACTGTGGCCCTTCGCTTCACTCCATGGAGCTAAAGATAAATGGTATAATTGCAGCAGACAACAACGAACAAAATTGGTTACAACTCTAATATCCCATACAACCGTCGCGGCTACCGAGTGGACATCCTGTCTTTTTGCCCGTTGGCCATGACGGTGCGCATCGAAAGCTGACTTACCCTAGACTCCCATACTGATCCGTGTTTGGTCGCGTTAGAAGCAGTCCGTACTTCTCTGGAGCTGACTCATTTTGAGGAATTATGAAGTCCGAGATAGGTATTTTGATCTAAGCTGTCTTGTAAACCCGTTGGGATTGACGGTCCTCAAAAGAATTCGCGTAACGCTCATTCCGGTCGGCAGTCCATACATAGAACGGCTTGACACCAAATAGTAAATGATTGCTGAGCGATACAACTACAACTGGGTTGGCATTTATTTGTAAGATCTTTCTAATGCAGACCATGGGATGATTCTTAAAGTTTTAGGTGTCGTCATTAATTTACAAAGCTCTGATGGATGTCCAGAGGGTCCTCGGCTAGAAACTTAAAAGCAAAACAGGGAGCATTCAAAGACTTGGTATTGTTTCCCTTATGGGCCACATGTGAGCAAAGAAGCACAAAAAACTTGATTGAGCCTGTTCGGCAGCACGTTGGCCGCTTTTAGAAGACACGCTGGATGATTTCACCTTTCCCGACCGGCGGGTGGTGAGTGGTGAATCCTGGGATGACTTTAGCTGGGAGACAGTTGAAACATCCGTGCACAATCTTACGAGTGTTTCACCCTCGCTTATCCCTCTCTGCCATGGCCCCTATAGTGGAGCCGCCGTCACCAATCATAATCTGTCCGTATGAATCTCTAACAGAGGGCTGAGAGCAGGTCCACTGTTGCATGTGAGCTTGCATGTCAGACGGAATCTTAGGATCCTACGCGAAAATTGGAATCTCTCCTTTTGCAATCTCTCAACGACATTGCAATATGAGGTCCTGTCTTTACAGTCCAGGAAAGCCTTCCATACTGAAATTTCTAGGCGTACTCATAGTTTTGACCCTGTTGCTTGCGGCGAGCCGGCAGTATGGGTCCTCAATTGAGCAGCCTCCGCCCCCACAATCGGCGCTAACCACGGCAATCAACCAAGCCAATGCCAAGGTCAATGAGAATGCGTATGTCTTCTACGCGACCAATGACGCCTATGCTTGCTCCATCTTGGTCAATATCCATATATTGAGGATGACGTACGAATCTAAACACCGGATGGTCATCTTTGTGTCCAAAGATGTCTCCTCAAAGTACCGCTCTGCTTTCAAGTCTCTCAGTGCCGAAGTCATCCAAGAAAAACCCATGGATCTTCATGCCGAAAGTAATCCCGAATACCATGGATGCTTGCTCAAATTAGCAGCTTTCAGAATGCATGAGATAGACCCGAGTCTCAAGCGCGTCCTAATAGTCGAAGCGGACCAACTCGTTCTCAAGAACCTCGATCACCTCTTCGACCTTCCACCGGCAGACATTTATGCACCAAAGGCCTACTGGCTCAGTGAAGGCCGTTTCAGTAGCACCCTGATGCTTGTTCAGCCGAAGCCGGAGATGTGGAAAGACATCCAGGAGATGGTCCCCTATCTTCAACCAAACCAGTATGAGGCGGATGTTGTCAACGATATCTTTGCAGGCGAAGTAATTGACCTTCCCGACTCATACGTTGTACTGAACGATCACTGGTCCGAATGGAGTCTGCCTCCATGGTTCACACCAGGTGGCTCGGCTACAGCGGATGCTGCTCCCGCGTCGGCAACACCCTCACAAAAGCCTACCAATCAGGAATTGGATGAGCTGTCTCTTCAATCGCATCTGATTCATTTCTCAGCCGTCGGGAAACCGTGGACACATGACCTCTGGGAGGTTGGTGAGCTGGAATTCGAGGCGCATGAGGTTTTGCATCTGCAGTGGGAGGAGTGGAGAGTTCGGGCCCTAACGTTGTGTCCGGCCGGGGTAATTGACCATCTGTAGAATGTGGGACACATGTTGACGAACGGTGTCGCAATATAGGAGCAAAGCACCTGAATTGTAAAGAGGATGGGGAAACACAGCACTTGACCATCAGCTGAATTCTAGCTGCTACTTGCTTGAATGACTTGACTTATAGAACGTCCCTAAGTTCGCGCCTATGCCGCGTTGTGTTTTACGCATACTCTTCTTAGATGTATGGCTCTATCCAGTCTTGAGTACGTCTTGCTTGGTTAAAGAGCGGGACGAATAAAATTGACGTTATCACCGTTTCACGATGGGCTGAATTAAGCTTATTTTCTCTCGGATCCACATACGTCAACGGGCCTTTGAGATAACCGATTTGGGAAATGTTGGCTAGAGACTATAATTGGTAACTGCAATCTTGCTTCTCGAATTTAGTTGGTTTGGAAAGCATTACGCTTGCAAATAAGTGACTGTTCCTTATCATCTTGGGCTGAGTCACTTGGAAGAGACCGTGCCAATCAAGAAGAGGCCATTCTACATTCGTAATACCACCAAGCCGGTTTGAAACGACCTACAGATCTAACTCGGACTTCAGCAGTTGGGCCCAATTCTTCCACATGTCCACGCAATACACTGTCATAAACATGGTAAATTCCGTCTCGAGTGCGAAAATTGGAGCTTGAGGAGGGGCTCATGATCTGATCTTTTCGCGCTTAGGGTAAAGACATGGAAATGTACGATCGATGATCCGGATTAGCAGCCTGGATTGCCTCGTCAACACAGCCACCCATCATTTATCCAAATGTAGAAACACATGTCTGCCTGAGCCGCGTTATCTAGGTCGGGTGCTGCACCCTGGGCCACGACCAATTTCACAATCGCCTTGCAAGGATGTGTCCTAGATCTGATCACCAATGAAAAGGCTTCAAGTTGCTAACCCCTGCTGGGTGGCTTGAATCTAGGCGCACGTTTATAACCCTCACAGGCGGAAATATCAAGTAGCATACTATCCCCTGCCAGAAGCTGAAAAAAGGCTGCATACAAGGCATATGATGGGTCGCCCATAAAACCTCGAGCAGCCCAAGCCCAGTCTCTATCCTGTTTCCAACGCCACTCATCACCACCAAGATGCAGGCTTCTTTGCAAGCCACGGTTCTGCTTCTTCTTCTTCATTTTCGCCCCGTCGCTGCCAGGCGCGGTGGCGGCTCCAGGGGCGGCTCTAGCGGCGATGGAGGAAGTTCTGGAGGAGGGGGAGGTGGAGGTTACGGGGGCGACAGTGGATCTGGAGGGAGTAGTGGAGGTTCTGGAGGCGGCACAGAACCTATTTTCCACCCTTACAATTATTACAACAATGGTATTGATGATGACTTCGACCCTGACTTCACTTGTGGCCTGGGAACCTGCGGATGCCAGCAGCTCACTGAGCGAGAGATTGTTTATGGCATTCCAGGGCTCTACTACAACGGCACCTTGACGGTACGCCACCACATTACGAACAGCACTTCCTGGATTGACAAGGGCTCCGGAGCCTGCGGTATGTCCGACGACTCGCCCAAGACGTACAAGTATCCAGCTCTCTTCTTGGTCGCCCCAACAGGAAATAAGACAGATACAAACCCCTTCCACTGGAGACTGTTCGGGTTCCAACCGGCCGACCAGACCGCTGGGGCTAACGGGCCCTATCTCGACGTTTTCCAGCGGTGGATAAACCTTAGATCGAGCGATTATGTGTTGTCTAACACACCGTGGTCCGGAAATTACTTTGAATACGAACAAGAAGGCCGTTACACTCTGTCAGATGGCACCAACGCTCATGAGAATACTACCGTCTACTGGTCGACCAACATCACAGATGACAATATCGAGAACCTCTCGGCTCGTGCTGTTTACAAGCGAAGGCCACCTCCACTGAATGAAAACTCTTATCAGACCGAGGTCGCCTCAAGCCAGTATCTGACCCTCAGCGATGTGTGCGCATGGAACTTCGAAGTTCAGGATGAAGATCCGGTCACTCTACCGCCGAGCAAGATCCCGAAGGGTAACGATTACTTTAACACGACCACGCCTACATTCTGGCTCCAGCCGGGTGCTGTAGCGGAGATGAAGGGAATAGGCGCCACCGAGATGACCTTTACGCTCAACCAGAGTCTCAACGCGGCCAGGCCATTCCTGAGTCAGCGTCAGGCCGTTTGTGGGAAGGGACGCGCCACGGAAGACGATGACTATTATCTCAACGAGCCGTTTGAGTTTGTTGCTTTTTGGCACCTGCTCCACGCGGATGGCGTCCCTGAACTTCCATATTGGCTACTCGATTTGTCCATTAGTTTGTCTTTCGAGGGCAATCTTGTAAGTAAGAACAGTACGCGCATCAACGGAGCAGACAAAGATCACCTCATTTTCGAGTCTACATATGAAACCCCGCCGCCGGACTACACGCAGACTTCTAATTCTGGAGGCTCAGGTAGTAGCTCAAATAGTGACTCTAGTGCGGCTAGTTTGTTGCTACAGAGCTCAGATACTTTGATGACGGTTGTGAGTCTCTCTGCAATGTTTTCACTTTTGTTGGTTGGTATGATGTGAGGAGATGATGCGGACAAAGGGCAATTTGTATACGATGATTGTAATTGTTTCCCGAGGCGGTTAAATCCGAACTAGGATTGACTTAGTGGGAAGATATTGTACGATAGATGGGTTTTTGGGCGGACGGGATGCGTATCTTCTCGCGGGATGGTTGAGTGTTTGATACCACAAATTTCGCAGTGTAATGAACAATGAGAAGCGTTTTTTTTCATTTGAGATATAATACTCCAGACTTTCATTTACATGGTTCGCCCATTAATTTCCTGTCTCGCTCTATTGGAGTCTTGTGAAGTCATCCCGGATTCAATCTCGAGCAAGCCATAAATGCACGAGCCAAGAGGCAATTGCTATATGGACTCTTTTTCATGCAGATAGATCTCAACCACTATTGGGAACTGGAAGTGGGATTTCACGAGTTGATGCGATTGTTCGTTATCGGATGCCCCAAAATGGTCTAGCCGATCTCTTGTCGGCTCGACATTCCGGGCGTCGGGCATCGGGCATCGGAAGAAGCGTCGGGGGTGGGGCCGGCGTTTATCTGGGCGTTCCCGGCATACCCGGCTCCCAGCAAGAATCAGGCTTCCACTTGAGCCTGCATTGCTAGACTGCCATTTAAATAAGAAAGGGTGCTGGTGTGAGACTTGAAAGTCAACTTTCACGAAACCTCGCGTGTAGACTACGAGCGCGGTACCTGCCCAACCCGATTCTACAATGGATGTCGACGTCAAGGCACAGGCTTCTGGGTCTTCTCTAGTCGAGGACACCGCTTCGAATAGTACGGTCGATCTCAATCATGACAGCGACACCAGTCCGTCAGAAGCCGGTGAACCTACCCTCAAACCTCCTCCCCAGCCTTTGACGGCGACACTCTCGGATCTATACGACGACAATATTGCGGCCAAAATACTGCATGCAGCAGTGACAGGACTAGAAAACAACGTGAGATTTATCCCTGAATTTCTTTTCAGTCATTTTCTTACCGTCAACAGACTCCCCCGGCTGCCTACCCAGAATATGTTCCCCAGACGGGGCCAGAAACAGGCAAATATGTTCTTCGCGAAAAGAACTTTTGGACTTGCGGCTTCTTTCCTGGATCCATTTACTCTTTGATCGAGAGGTCAATCAAGTTCCCAAAAACTACGCCTGGAGGAGAAAAGGGGAAAAACCTTCGTGCTCAACTATTGACGCTTGGGCGAGCGTGGTCGGACCCGCTTCACGCCTTCGCAAAAAGAACAGACACCCACGACATGTCGTTTATGATCCAGCCGTCCATGAGGGTGCGGTGGGAGGTATTGCACGAAGAATCGGCTCTCGACTCTATTGTTACGGCCGCTCGCTCTCTCCATACCAGATACAACCATACTGTCGGAGCGATGCGTTCCTGGGATCTCCTGGCGCAAGACGGTGTTGAAATTGCTGACATGACGAAGAATTTCTTGGTCATTATCGACTCCATGTGTAATCTAGACTTGCTGTATTATGCAGCGGCACACACCGGCCAGACCGAACTCGCCGATGCCGCGACTACCCATGCCAAGACTCTGATTAGAACTCTCTTACGAAAGGAGGCTCTTTCATCAGTCGGCTCTCCGATGTACAGCACATTCCACGTCGCCAACTTTGATCCCAGAAATGGAGACATTAAGGAGAAGAGAACAGGCCAGGGTTACTCAGCACCATCTACCTGGGCTCGTGGTCAAGCTTGGGGTATACTCGGATACTCTCAATCATACATCTGGACCAAGGATCCCGAGTTTCTCGATGCGGCGATCGGACTAGCCGAGTATTTCGTATACAGGCTTCTTAACTCGCCGACCTGTGTCGAGATTCCTATTCCTGGACAAAACCGCACAAAAGGACGCTATGTGCCGTTGTGGGACTTTGATGCTCCGATTGACACTGAAGCTCCACTGAGGGACTCCTCAGCTGGTATCATCGCGGCAAATGGTCTGCTGGTTTTGTCGCAGGCACTTGCTGGCTCCGGATCACCCAGCTTGAGCTCACGGTACCTGTCCTTGGCTATCCGCATCGTCCAAGACACACTCGACTTTTCATTAGCACAGGAGAAGTCTGGCTTATCACTGACAAGTGAAGGAACGGTTGTCTGCAAGGATCTGGATCCTAATGCCCACTTCGAGGCCATCCTGAAGAACGCCACAGCAAACCACAACGCGAAAGACTACAAGAGATACTGGGACCACGGACTGGTTTATGGGGATTACTATCTCATTGAGTTCGGAAATAGACTGCTAAAGATGGGACTGGTATAATACAGGAGTACAGGAAATGGTAACACTAAATGTACAATGTTTTGACAGGATTTTATCACAAATTCCAGTTGTCAACTGGCAAGCCGGATGTCTGATCGGTTGCAGTTTGTGCAGTGAATATCATGTCATCAAAGCTGATGACGCGATCCAGCTGCATGAACCCTTGGTCCATTAGGACGGTAGAGATTGCCGATAGTTCGTCTGGCGAATGATGCTCCAAGGCCTGGTAGGCTGGGGTTGTTTGCATCAGAGAATTGAGCTGATCAACCGGGATGTGCCGCTGAGTACTGTTGTCTGTTGGTTGCATGTCTTGCGGGCCCAGAGCTGTGACAGATCCGTTCGCACCAGATGGCATCTGATTAGGACCTTGAGGGGTTTGTTGATTAGGTGCAAACCCATGAGACTGATGATCATGTGTTTGGCTAGGCAGTCCATCTGTAGAGTATCCAAGAACATCTACAGTGAAGTCGGGATTTGCATCACATTTTTCGTGAAGTGCCCGTAGCTGAGCACTGTACTTGCCTGCCAAAGAAGATTTGGTCTTGTCCTTGAGAATGGGACCAGCCCACCGTTTAGCCATTTCCTCGAGACTCTCAAGAAGAAGCCAGAACTCAGAAGCGAGATCGGTCTTGTAATATCGCCAGTGCACTTGGACTGTTAGCCATAGTGGCGTTACTAGGATTGTAAACTTTACCAAGAAGTGCTCGAGCGCTCGCGAACACGCAAAAAGAGAATTGGCTATTTACCGGGCTATTCTCTGGGGTGTACTTGAGATATTTCTGCGTGATGGTGGCTGTCTCAGCAGCCGCATTCTGGCACGTCTCGGCGCTATGTGCACTGGGCATTCTGACTATCGACGTCCATTGAGGAGCTGGGTATGCAATCTGCTGGTGGAGGAGAATCATGGAGGTGTTGTGTGTGATGTGTGCAAGGGTCAAATTTGGGTCCATCGTGATGATAGTCGGACGTCGGGAGATGTTGGAATCTCTCCACTTCTGAGGCAGGAACATCTTCCAACTCGAAAGGTTGTTAGACCATAGACTGTTTGGAGTAGGGTTAACTTACTGAACAAGTCTTAAATCCAACTCTTTAAATCTTGTAAGCCAATTGCTGACTTCCTGGCGGTCCTGGAAGTTGATCCTTTGTTGAAGGAAATATGTTGTTACCCGACTCAGTGACTCGGTAGCCTCGATGCAATAGGCAAACGCTCCCACGGTTGTCATATCTACAGTAGATATGCCCTTTGGAGCTATCGGCGTGGTCAATGGAGTCTCGGGCGGTGCGTCGGTGGTTTGCTCGGGGCTGGGATAATGCGCGGGAAGAAAAACGATCGAGTTGCCGATTCTCGCTGCAGAGCGATCCCATATACCGAAATATGGCGTCAAGACGGTTTCCTCTTTGTGCCATAGACCTCCATCGGCAGGTAGTCTTCTACGGACATCATCCGATGTCAGGCTGGTGTTCCATCTATAGAGGGCCAGTCAGTATCGTATTAGCTTGATAGGAAGGGGGGAAAGACCCAGTCATCACAGAGCAAAGTCTATATAAAATTGTCAGCGTGATTCAGCATTCTTGATAAAAAGCGATGTTACCTGTCTAGGTTGAAAATGCTCCAAAAGACCCTTCGGCGTTCTTCATCTTGGGTCCAGTTCTTGGATGGCGGTATGGACGGCAAAGGCTTCAGAAGTGGCCTTTCTTGCCGATCATCAGCCTCCACACTTAATTGAAGATATTCGACCGTCCTTGTAAGCGACCCGATGATAGGCCATGCCCTTAATGTATCGCCACTTCCCATCTATCTGATGTTAGCGTCATGGCTAGCCTAGAACAAAGTAACTCACATCGTTGAAAGCCACTATACTTAGTGCCTGCAAGTTTTCGACGGACAGTCCATCCATAGCCGATAAAATGACAATGCTTCTGGACCTCGACATCCATAGGTCAACTTGTTGCGCAGACAGTCGATGATTGTCGGGGTCAACAAAGCGGATGGCTGCGACAACAATCGCGTGCAATAAAACTGTTAGGGGAGGTAGTTGCTCATGATTGTAGAAACGGCTTCGGAATCGGGTTTCGTGTAGGATGGGAATCCATGGCTGAATCAAGTTGAAGTATGCGTTGATTATATCCTCGAGAAGCTCAGGTGGTGGGAGTTGACTCGAACTGCTCCCAAGTTCACCAAGCTGGCTTGCCAACTCGATGTTGGGGTTACCGCAGCTGTCAACTCGTCTTCTTTTTCGTGGCTGGCCGTGAACATGGTTCGACTCGTGATGCCCATTTGTACCGTCTTGTCCGTCTACAGGCGACGTTAATCCGATCGCGTTTGGGGAAACTTGGTGGAGAGCTGCTGGCGACGAATGGAGGCCTTGCAGTGGCAATGGGGCCTTTGAACTTGAAACCAGGCCACGGAGTTCCTGGATCAGACTGGAAAATGCTCCGATGATCTGTGGTGTCTCTAACGACAGGTCTGTTGATGACCCTCGTGCATCTTGTCGCGAATTGTCATAGACAGTACTCTCTAAAGCCTCTGCATCTGTTAAAACAAGTCGCAATTAAGGGGCTTTTCAACATACCGACTCTTCGATTCAAACACTCTATCACGCCTGGCTTTATCCCCGGTTTGTTCTTTTTCGTGTCATAAACACAGGGTGAGTCTGGTCGTGCTGTCAGCATCAGTAGCAAGATATCGTGACAACACGCAGAATACCCACCTAATCTCTGACAGTGATTGCAGGTCGGCTTGTCTCGCGAGCACCTAAGCTTGCGCCGACGACACCCCTGACAAGACGGTATCTCACTGTCCATAGCCCCTGAGCCAATGCCCATTGCAGAGGCATTGGTGCCTGTTGCGTCATCCTGCTGTGTTGCCATTGCTGTTTGGAGCTGATTGTTGGATCAGAGGCCGATGGATGACCCGCTGCCCGATAAGATGTAGAACGGTGGATTCATAGCTACAAAACTCGGGCTGTGAAATTCCTGATCTTCGGGTGCTCTGACCCCAGATGCTGGTGAACATCCCCCGCACGCGGGGAAAGCTCCAAGCAAGGCAAAGATGGCCTCAGCTACAAGCGGACCAATGGCTTGGGTTGGCCTCGGCTGATCGGTTCGGCCCTGACTTACCCCGATGCCCGAGGCTCCAGACTAGCGAGTCGACGCATCCGGTTAAATGCCCGAGTCGTCGACTAATTTCGTCTAGACTGTTGTCGATAGAACAATGCTGGCATCAAGCCATCGTTAATCCCGAGTATTACTCTTTCTGTCAAGTTTCTGCCGTCTTGGTCGATGTTGCAACTATGCCGCCGCTACCAGGCTTTTCGGACAATCCCTTCCAAACTCGAGATGACCTGATTCGGGCCACGGTCGCGGTGCTCAAGCCATTGACAAGCTGCTTCTCTCCAGAAAAGGCCCGGATCAGAGTCCCAGTTGGAACTGGCGCACATTTCGACGAATCAGCTGCCCAGTTGGAAGGTTTCGCACGGCCTCTCTGGGCAGTCGGTGCTCTACTCTATGGACGTGACTCAATTACAAGCCAAGACTTGGCCGCCGAAGTCGATGAACTTGTGCAGTCATGGCTAAAGGGCTTTGTCGCTGGGACCGACCCTGACAATTCCGAGTACTGGGGGGCCGTGCAGGATACTGATCAGCGAATGGTTGAGGCCGAGATCCTCGCCTTCTCGCTGCTGAGTGCTCCCAGCAAAATCTACGAACCACTCAGCGACAAGCAGAAGCAAAACATTACAGCATGGTTTAAGTCAATGAATGGCAAACCGATGCCGCAAAATAACTGGCGGTGGTTTCGTATCTTTTCCAACCTCGCTCTCGTGAAAGTCTGTGGAGTGCCACTGGAGAATGTACAAGACGAGATGAACGCCGATTTACAGATTCTGGACTCGTTTTACCTCCAAGATGGATGGTCGGCGGACGGCCCGTGGCTGACGGCCGAGAAAGCGGAACTAGAACATCGAGATGCTCTCGCAACAGGACGCCGCGATGCCATTGGGGTAGGAAGACAGGTTGACTATTACTCGGGAAGCTTTGCTATCCAGTTCAGCCAGCTTCTTTACTCGAAGTTCGCCCACGACATTGATAGCAAACGATGCGAGATGTATCGACAACGGGCTCGTGATTTTGGCGCCAAATTCTGGAGATATTTTGACTCACAAGGTATGATTGGCCTTGGCTCGAACATAGATATTATACTGACTCATCTCAGGATCCTCGATACCTTTTGGCCGCTCTCTTACTTACCGTTTTGCCTGCGGAGGATACTTTGCTTCTCTGACATTTGCAAAGGTCCCGAATATGCCATCGCCGCTTGACTCTCCTGCAGCGGTCAAGGGCTTTTTGCTTCGTCACCTCCGATGGTGGGCACAGAATTCAGCAGACATCTTCAACACTGATGGTACCCTCAACATTGGATGGCTATACCCGTAAGTCAGCAACATGATGCTGGGGATGTGAGCTAATGATGGATTAGAAATATGTATATGGCGGAGGACTATAACTCGCCACAATCCGTGTACTGGGCTGTGAAGACGCTTATCACCGTAGGTCTGGCAGGCGACGACGAGTTCTGGACTTCAGAGGAGCTGCCATATCCGGCATTCAATCCGCCAGTGGAGGTTATCCCTGCTCCACAACAGATTCTGTGCAATCACCCACTGGGAAACCATCATTTTATGCTCAGTCCCGGTCAATTTGTTGCATGGCCAATGAAGGCCAACCAAGCCAAGTACTGCAAGTTTGCATACTCATCAGCCTTCGGCTTTTCGGTGCCAACTGGGCCTCTCATACAGCAGATTGCCCCCGACAGTCAGCTGGCACTCAGCAGAGATGGTGCCGAGACTTGGGCAGTGAAGTGGAAATGCGGCGAGGTGCGCTTCGACACTGCGATCATAAAATTGCAAGACAAGACGCAGACGACTACTCCTATTGCACGCGTTCGCTGGTATCCCTGGGGTGATCGGGCCGTCTGCGTCGATACCATTTTGATCCCGCCAACTGATCGATGGCCGGACTGGCACGTCCGCATTCACCGCGTCAGGTGTTTGCAAAGCATACCGTCCCTGCACACTGTAGAGGGTGGATTCGCCATATATGGTCGGAAGAGCGCAGATGCCGTGGCCCTGCCAGTAACAGAAACTCTACAACCCGCTGCATCTGGCCTGTTTGAGGGTGTCGTGTCCAACCATGATTCTACTGTGATCGGCTCACCGGACGGCATTAGCGGTATTGTGATTAACAACCTGTCGAGTCATCAAACAGTATCGACGTCGAGTAATGCGTTGAAGCCGGATGCGAATACCAACCTTATTCGACAGAGAACGCTGATTCCAGCAGTATCTGCTGATGTGGGTGGAGGTTTGGCACAAGGTACAGAAATGGTCTTAATAAGCTCCGTCTTCGCGATCTCGACTCGTAGCAATGGCGGGCTGCCAATCAAGGGTTCTCTAGTGGAAAGATGGGTAGACCGGCCTTCAGTTGATCATGAAGCGCTGAAGGGAAGCTTCGATCAGGGGGAGATCATCATGAATGGGTAGGAGAGGAGAAAATGGAAATAGGCCCATTACGGCTTGAAACTGTTTCACGAATGTTGCATTCCTCCGACAGTGACATCGTGTATCTTTGTCAACTCACCTGGGATCCATCAGCGGCTATATCAGTGAGTAATTACGCACGTAGACATTAATAGTTGCAAATGAGAAGTAGGCTGAAGTGACAGTGAAAAATCTCCACCGGTAGCGGTGATGGCTTGACATTCGAGTTAGGTCGTCCGAAGCGAGTCTGGACGCATGCCAGCGAATCCCAGATATCGTCGCAGTCTCGATTTGGGGAGGCTGGTGTACTTCGAGGGATATGCATGGGATAGAGGGCTTCGAGTCCCATCTGGTCTCCCAAGGACGATCAAAGGCAGCCGTTGAATAGTAGCCGCGTGTTTCGACACTTAGTGACGAGGAAATAGAGCTGATGTGAGTAAGTCAGTCAATAACGAGGTAGACATATCTGACGAGGGAATCAGAGCCTGAATAGCAACCCAGAGACCCTGATGAGAGGCTGAGTTATTTCTATAAGTAAGATACCCTTTCGTGGTGAGTTATACAAGCCAGTAGTGGTGAAAGTCAATCCACCCAGTAACCGAAGTCTACACGTTTCAGTCTCTTCTCGGGAACCAGAACTGATCATGAACCCATCAAGCCCTGAAAATGTTTCATCTAGCGCCCAGGGTGACAAGGGTAATACAGTTGGCGGGCCGCGCCCAAAGTCGAATGGACCTCGAAGCACATCTAGCGCTATCGAAATAGCCCAGAAGGCACTTGCGATGATGGACAAACTAACAAAACTGCCATCTACCGTAACGGCTGATGAGGTAGCCCCCAAGAAAACAGGCAGGACACCCTTGCCGACTGGCAAACTAGTCATTGACGACCCGACAATGCATGAATGCAACGGGTGTCACAAGAAAATTCCCGTTGACGAATTCAAGTGCGGTGCGTGCAAAGCTAAAGCCAGAGAATATGCTCGGCAGAAGTATCAGAAAGCCAAAAATGAAGGGAAGTGTCCCAAATGCAACAAGGCCAATTCAGCAGAGGGATATAAGTTGTGTGCTGAATGTTTGACCAAAAACCAGGAGATCAATAACCCCCATTAAAGGGCCAAATATGATGAGGCAAAGGAAGGGCAAAAATGTACAATGTGCTTCAAGAGGGACGCGAGGGAAAACAAAACGCTCTGCGCCCAATGTGCAGCACATATATCCATCGAGCAAAAGAGATTGAGCAAGGCTTCATTTGAGAAGAGCGAAAAGGATTAGCAAACGCCAAATGCAAGAGAAACGGTGATAGAAAGGGACAAAGAAAGGGCGAGCATTGCGCAACCTTGCCTGGCAGACCACAGATGGACTTGGATTTAGGTCTAGAAATAGCACACATCTTAACCGATAGCAGACCCATCAAGGCCCCCTAAAATAGCATGAAGTCGATTAACTGATCTTATCCATAACTATCAATGGGATACAAAGTTTCACTTAAAAATGATCACTAGCGCTGCGTTGCGCTTGTTGTACGTCGAATCTGAAGGGGCAAGCCGCAAGTTAGATAAGCGCCGGTGATACTACGCAAGGGTTCGCTGAACCATCGGTTTCAACTGCTTCTGAACAAACTCAGGGTTCCTCCAGTCTGACCAGTCGTGGTTCAAGAGACCCCATAGCTCATCGTCGTCCTGTAGTCCCTTGCGAGTGTAGTAGCTTCCCACTACCACCCAAATGAACCAGCCGGCCTTGATTTCAGGAAGATATGTCGCCAAGCAGGTAGAGTAGGGCTGGTGCCATGTGGTGGCATCCATCAGGTGCCCAAACTCGGTGATCTGAACTGGGAATACCTCCTTCGTATCCGGATCAGAGACATTCATGCCTTGGAAGCCCTTGGTGTAAAGGTTATGCTTCAGAGAGGCACAGCTGCCAATTGATCGCTCATAATTGTGAATCTCGAGAACCAACTTGTCGGCATATCCAGAAAAGTCGTCTTTGTTGAAGACCTCCTTCCCTGGTGTCAAGGCGGTCTGTTCGAAGACTGGGGTAATCCAAGTGTCATACCCGAGTCCAGACAGATAGATTAACGTGTCGCGATTGGCGCCGTTGATAGCTTCAGTGCCTTGCTGGATGTACTTGTACCAATCCTGCCAGTGGTATGATGCCTTGACCAGCGTGGGATTATCAGAGGCCTCACGGAGCTCGTTTCGTAGAGACATGGCAACCAGTGCTTTCCAGGATTTGCCCTGATCTATGTAAGTGGCTGGAGAGTTTAAAGGGCGTGGTTCTTACGTGTTTGGCCATATAAGCTAGGCCTCGAACCCACTTAGCGGTATCGAATTCGCGGTCATTCCACCAGGTGTTCCCGTCCGTGCCAGAGCAACACCATTTTGCCTTGGACATGTGATTATCCAACAAAATGTAGATCTTCTGCCTTGCGAGCTCTGCAGCTATCGCATCATATACCTGGGCCAGTTAGTAAAGTTACTGCGGTTAAAGAGAGCTTTTCACTTGCCTGCAGGCG
The DNA here is from genome assembly GCA_000966855.1 of Fusarium sp. JS1030. Lineage (NCBI taxonomy): Eukaryota > Fungi > Ascomycota > Sordariomycetes > Hypocreales > Nectriaceae > Fusarium > Fusarium sp. JS1030. The sequence goes on from JWIW01000101.1 coordinate 1,053,057, forward strand.
AGTGGTCTTCTTCTTGAAGGACGGGTTATGCTTAAGCACCTGTTGCAAAACCTTGGTACCATTCAATTGCCCGAGTCCTTCAATAAAGGTCGTCTCTAGATCGACATCTTTGCCGTCATTGTCGTAGATCTGATCAATCATCTCAATGGCGTATGTCAGGCGAACGGCGTTCATGCCCAAGCTCTTGATCTGTGAGACGATCTGTGCAACAGAGCGGTATTGCAACCCCTCTGGTACCATGACCTCGCCATGCCCCGGCCAGTTGGTACCGGCAAAATGGACGGTGTTCCTGGAGGCATCTTTCACCCAACGGCCATCGACAGTGAATGGGCCGTTGGGCCACGGTGCCGCGTACTTTGAGGCCTGGGGAGCTGCCAAGCTTGGCAAAACACAGCTCAGTGCAATGGATAGCGAAGACAGAAGTTTCATCTTGACTGGTCTTGGTATCTACAGAAAAGTCTTGGACGTACGAATCGTGTATCAGGACCACTAAGGCTTCTTATATCCTGATAGAAAAGTTTCAGATAATCTGCCTAATACGAAGCGGCCCTTTGAAGCCCCACTGGGAAGTCCGAAGGGAGTATGATACTCCGAGAGTCAAGCTCTTGACAGCTGTAAGACGATGCGGGGATTTCGGCAACACCCAGATCAGCGCCCGGGAGGATCGATAGCCTACTGCCAAATTGAGTGGCATGCCGAGGATCATGGCCTGATGACAGGATCACCACGAGTCGGTGGTGCAACTGTTTGAACAATGACCCGCCCTCGGCTCGAACCGCATCAATGGCAGAGGCTGGCTTGAACATCAGTTTGCACAGACATCATCAGGCGCGTCGGATAATGGCAGTCCGATGCCTGCACCACGCTATGAAAAAGCCTTAGCCCCAACCCCACACCCTGATCCCCAGAAAATGCAATCGTTCTCGTGAGGTCCAAGTGTGGCGGTAGACAGATCTTGCCCCGAAAGGAAATACGCCGATGCCCGTTCCCCGGACTGCATGCACTCCAGAATATGGCAGGCCTACAACATCTAGAATATACCTCTAATACGAGGTAGGAAATTAGAGAAGAAATTATGACTCCAGCGTGTGCCTCCACGACTGGGAGAATGTTGGGTGGGCAATGCCATCTTGCCCAGCAATACCATTTGTCTTGGCATAATGTAGAATCGTTGTGTTCCTAGGTATTAAAGTGCTGCGCTAGAAGAGCGATGACACTATATCACTCTCCTTATCTTTATCCTTGCATGTTCCATGTGGATGAGCGTCAGCTTTTTTCTTTATAGTTTGGGTTGAGAAAAAGAAAATGGCGTTGGACATTGACGGGGCTGAGACAAATCTCAAGATACTCCCGGGTTATGATAAGCATGTGGAGGATTGTTGTAGAGGGATTCCCACTTTACCTGAGGTTATGCATGTTACCGTTGGTCTATCTTATCTGACGTAGCACGTCTTCTTAACTGCATGTGGCAAAGTTCATTCAACGTTTGCGGATTGCGTCAATTTTTTCCAGTTTAGCTTCACCGTCTCAAGATTAACAACCCTCAATCCCAGAATCAGTAAAAATGAGTCCATCGCGGACGGCAAAGAACTTAGAGCTTGAGCTCAATGAGTTTCTGTCATCATTTATTCCACAAGAAAGTCATTCTTCGATACGCGATTCCGTTATCCCCGAACTTCTGCGTGCCGTTTCCGCCATCGGCAAAGGGCTAAGATCTTCACACGACGTGGCGATTGTGGGCACTGAAAATGCCTTTGGAGATGAACAATTGAACGTCGATGTTTTGGCTGAGAAAATTCTTCGAGACTCAATTGCCAAATGCCCTTCAATCTCTACTGCCAGCAGCGAAGAAGACCCTGTCGAACGCTCGACGGGCACTGCCCCAGACGAGAATAGCGGCGCCCAGAGATATACTGTCGCGTTTGATCCACTCGATGGAAGCTCTATTATTGGACCCAACTGGTCTGTGGGAACCATTGTCGGCATCTGGGAAGGGGAGACATCCATCAACCAGCCATCCGAGAAGCAAATTGCTGCCATCTTGGGGGTCTATGGACCGCGCACGCTCGCCATCGTCGCTCTCCGCATTCCAGGGGCCCGCGACGTATGCTTCGAGGTCAGCCTGGATGACAGTGAAAGCATTCAGGTCGTTCGTCCAGAGATCCGTTTTGCAGAGCCCCCGTTCAAAACACGATACTTCGCACCAGCCAATCTGCGAGCTGCTGCCGAGAACGAAAAGTACATGAATCTCGTCACCAAATTCATTAGCGAGAAGTGCACTCTGCGATACTCTGGTGGCCTTATTCCCGACCTATTTCACGCCTTGGTCAAGGGTCAGGGAGTCTACATATCCCCGGTCACGGCAACCAGCAAGGCCAAGCTGCGAAGGCTCTATGAGTTGCTGCCTGTGGCGCTAATGATTGAGTGTGCGGGCGGCCAAGCCATTGACCCCGAGACTGGCTTGAGAATCCTCGATACATCTTTGAAGGGCTGTGACGACAGGGCAGGGCTAGTTTGTGGGACGCCTCAAGAGGTTGAGGCTGTCAAAGCAGCGCTCTTGAGCTAGTTATTAGTGATAGGCACGGAAAAACGAGTCTTCGTAGAGATATGTGAGGGAATTCACTTTAGTATAGAGAAAACTGCCCCCAGGCCATTCTGTTTAATCGCCCACCACAATGTTCCTTACTCATTTAACAACGCATCAATCCGAAGACAGTGCTGGAAGAGCAGGGAAATTTGGGCTTTCCACCTTGACTCCCTTTGCGTGTTTGGCCAACGGCATCCAGACCGCAAGGAGTACGCTGGTACGGTCAAAGACCAACTCAGCGTTGAGAGCATCAGGGAAGACATCCCCAACAGATCTTCCATCTGCTATGGATACCAAGGACTCTCGTGTAGAGTCGTGGCCCTCCTCTTTCGGCTTGGGAAGGGACATCTGAACAGCAATCATCTTATCTTCCGGGCGATGTAGAAGCCAGAAAGAAGTTGCTCCACGGCTCTCTGCGGCATCTTTCATGACTGGATAATGCTGGCGCAAAAGAGACTCAACGCCTCCACGGATCATAGCTGGGCTTTGGGGGTCGTAGGTCCAGCGCTGAAAACGTCCGAGGGCATGCTCATCAACAGGTGCAAAGTTGTGAGCGCCGATGACTTTCCAAGCCCAGTGGCTGGCTGACTTGAACAGAGGCTGCTTCCAGAACGTTGTCTTCGGTTCGCCTACCTCAAACTCGTTGCTGGTCCATTTCTGGTAGTTCTCAGCGTCTTCATATTTGTCGAATAAATAGGAACCTCCGACGAGCATATCACCATTGACCTCGTGGTAGCGGGAGGGCAGGTATTTTATGTACATTCCTGGTCGCTTGCCCATGACTTGGCTGCCGGCATACTGGTCATTCCACACATCTTGGAGAGAAACACGGGCTGCGATAAGAATCTCTGCGGTGAAAGCGCCTCCGACTTTGATGGGTCCCGCGTCATAGCTCGGAGTCTGGTTGTCAGTTGTTTGGGCGACTATGTTTCTAGATTTCAGTGCCTAGAGCTGCGATAAAGAAATTCTGGAGGTGAAGACATGTCAACTCACCCATATTGAGCTCAGTGCTGGTTTAAGATGCTATGCGTATAGTTTGGTTGGTAAATTACTACCTTATACCAGTGCCTCCGTGACGCGGCGGAGGGCCTTTTATATGTTGGACGCCTGAAGTGCGCCTCGGCGCATGAGTTCACTATGACGTCATTAGCGGCGTCCTCAATAAGCCTTTTCAAAATGTCACTTCGAATGACAACTGCCACTTCATAAGGTGCCCAATCAAGCTGACATGGCGTTGCTCAGTTGACCGCAACAGGGCTGACATAGCGCAGCCAAGCTGTCTTAGCCGTGGTCAGAAAAGGCGGAGATAGACCCTAAAATGCCACAACAGATCTAATAAATTCATGCTCATTCTGGAAGGTCAATAACTGTGTGGTAATTGAGGTTCTGAATCCTCCTACGACGTGTTTCTATCGATCTCATCCTGACAATGGTCAAATTGCGAGTTCTAGTCATGACGACACATATGAACTGGGCCTGTGTTTATTGATCTCTGGAGTTGTCTTGTAAACTCTCCCTCGGCGACTTTTTGTCTTCTCACGTCAGATTGAGGGCGAGTGCCTCGGCGCTTATGCCCAAAGTACCCTTGCTAAATCTTTGTAACAACTTATGTCCATGATGAGCCTACGCCTTCAGCTGCAGGAAAAGACACGCGGCGCTTGGGTAGGTATCCAAGGCAGCCAGAAATCTTGACTGTGGAGGAGATGTTTGTGTTAGCGGGTGACTGTCACTCTACGGATAATCTTCGGATTACGTTCCTGTTATGGTCTCTTGGAGTGTGACTTAGACTCATGGTGGACCCACGCAAGCATCGAAAATCGTGCGTTCAACACAGCGTTGCACTCCTAGAAAATATCTATGTAAGATTATCTCACTGAGTCTTATTTCTAATAGCTTGTTTTCAGTTTTGATCTAAGTGAAACAAGTTTAGTCTCCTCTCAAGGTGGCTTGCGGTAGATTCGTGGAAACGACCTAGGTGAAGTATTGATACCAAATTTCCATGTGAATGAAAGTGATACGAATAAATTAAACGAGTAAACTTATGCCCTAAAAGAATACTGAAAAAGGTGCATAATGCCTTTCCCTTCCAGCTCCAACTCCAGATCGGCCATGTCTTGCGTTGTTTGCTCGAAGACGCGAGCCCTTCATGCGGCTTAGAATTTCTTTCCCTACGGATTGTCGTCTGCATATTCGAAAGCACGCCTGTTGGGCTTACAGACAGTGCCAATATCTGGCAGCTTGCCCTCTATAAAGTACTCGGCAATGGCTTGCAGGGTGCAATTCGACGGATGTGAGGTTGAAACGTGCTGTTCAGTCGCTCGTTAGCATATGGAGCATCAAGGGACTCGTCACAAAACTTACACCGACACCTTCATGCACCAAGACTCTGCTCCCTCTGAACCGCGCGGATGCCTCCCAAGCATGACTCAGTGGAGTCACAGGGTCATATTTTCCGTTGACAAACAAGATAGAATAGCTCGTGTGAACATTTCGGAGCTTGTTGGTGTTGATCTGCTCAGCTGCATGAAACTGCCATCGGGCGCAATGCAGCCGCTTCATCAAAGCCACGCCCATGTCCGAAAAAGAGCTCTGCGATAGATGGGCTTGTGTAACTGAGTAGATATCTTCGGCAGACTCGGCACGGAAAGATGAGTCGGAGTAGCCGATTCCGAAGAATGCATCTGCGTCAATGTTCCATTGGCTTGTGGGTGATGTGGGCTCTGGTGCGGCACTCAGAGCTTCTTTCCACGGCTTTAGGGTATGTCTTTGGGCCCAAAAGGCATGAGAAGATTAGACTTTTGAGGGTAAAGAGAAGCGAGGTGCCGCCATGGGGCAATGGAACTTCGGGAATACCGATATCCGGCGGGAGTGCAGGCATGTTCATTAATTCCTCACAGAGCTTCTGAAGCGCCACTCTCAGGTCTTTGGTTGTTGTCTTTGGGCCAGCATAGTTAGCGAGGACGCAAGACTTGGTCCCGACGTTGACACATTCTGAGAAAACGTGCATAAGAGACTCGTCGGCGTCGCGGAGAGTTCCAGTTACGGCGTTGATGAGGAATTCATCCGCAAGCATGATGGAATCGAGCATGAATCGGTCGATTCGATCCGGAAACATGGAGGCAAACACCTGTCCCAGGATGGAACCGTAGGAGATACCCCAGTACCTAAGCTTTCCATCTTCATTCAAGGCGTCAACGATGGAGAGCATGTCTCGTGCCACCGCTGCTGTCCCGATATATCGACCGGTCTCTCGCTGTTTCTCATAGCATGTGTCAGCGTATTGTCCCATTTCCTGCCAGATCTCGTCTCTTATGAGGGGCCATGGGTCTTCCTGCGGCAAAAAGCCATTATCCCGCTTGGACAAGCGGCTAGAAACCGTTGCTGTGGAGTTTTCACAGCTGAAGGGCATCGTTCGGCCAGTACCCCTTCTGCGAGTCAGTTCTGTTGATGCAGTTATTACAAGTTGGGGAATAGCTTACCGTGGATCAAACCCAATGAAATCGAAGTGTCCGCCGAGGCGACTTTGCAGAGTTAACGACCATCATGTAGCCAAAAAGGGTATCACCTACTCTCGAAAGGCTGGCCCTTCTTCCGCAACCCACTCAACCGCGGAGCCCCCAGGACCATCAGGATTGCCTAGTACACTGCCCTTGAATGGCTTCTTATTCGCTTTCACACGAAGTAACTGAATGTCAATGGTTTGGCCGGTGGCCTTGGCGGTGTAGTCAAGAGGAACCTCAAGGGTTGCACAATCCATATCTTTCATCATCTTCACTTGCGTTTCATTGGAAAAGTCCAAGTCGCAAGGTACCCAGTTCAACGTGGAGTCTGGTGGGGGCCAGTCGGGCCGCTTGACAAAGCTAGAGTGTTGGCTATGTCTATGCCGAAGGTCAGCCCGGTCAGGATGATGCTGTGCGACCTCATAATGGCAACATGGATTTAATGACAATCCGAAAGGACTGGTGTCTGGAGGAGCATGTTCATTTTGCTAGCGCCCTATCATCCTTTTATGAACAAGTCCACTTCCGAAAATATACTCATGATCCACTACAGCCTTGTTGACATTCTGATTTCAGACTTCGGAGAGGTCCCTACACGAGGATATGAATACGAGATGAATGAACAAGGGCAGCGCAGTAGCCTTGATTGGCCGATCAATTGAAGGGAGAAGTCTTGGCTGATTGTTTTGCTCAGCCGTGGTTGGTTGTCTCGCCGTTTGGCTTGTCGATCCCTCGTATTCTGTACTTACTTACTTCCCTCGCGTAGGACAGGAAACAGGGGAGGGAGCAAACAATATTTATGAAATTTTACTTATAATATTATTCGGACCTGAAGCTATTTTATAACCTTGATCCGCCCCAAAGTAATCATACTCTTTGACTTGCTATGGCATAAGGAGATATCCGCGTCATGTTTATAAAAGAGATACTATATCAACTCAGCAAGCTGGGTAGAGCCTGTAGACCTAGTTATCCCTATCTTATGATATTCTATAGGGTTGCCTGTAGCTAATGATCTTAACAGCTTCTGACCACACAATCTTAAACATTAGGACAGGGTTACGATGACCCATAGGCTCTGCCTAACTTGCTGAGTTGAAACGGTATTGAGGGGTTGGTACTATCGGAGGTTTTGCGGACGCCTTTCATTCGTGCCGTAACGTAATCCTTGATCTGGAAAGCGTACCTGGTCAGCGCTGATGAGTTGACTTGAAACGGAACGGACCCACGTCTCAGCCGCTTTATCCCGAAGATCGCCTGATCTACCTGGATGTCGTTTATTCTGCATGTTGATGGCGTAGCTTCAACTAAGCTCACACTACAGTTTATATACACGATTGGTATGGCACTTGACATGCCTTAAGTCGACAGTAGTTTGGTTCATTTTGGAGTCTTTTATACGATTTCACGTTGTTATAGCTGAATGAATAAGTGCTATGAGGGTGCGAAAGCTCAACAGTGATGAGCCCTCACCTAGCCTGTTCCGGAGGCTATGACTGTTCGGCTGACTGTACCCTCGTCGAAAACCATGGGCTCCCGAATCCTCCAGCCTTCGTTGGCCTGTTGATATCTGAGTCATGTATTACTTTGGCCGTAAGAAAAGTCTGACTTTCGCAATAAAAACGTTATCGCCCCTAATCTTCCCCACTCTGAGTCTCTTGTCTGTCGAAATATACTTAATCATCTAAAGCTTTGCCTCCACAACGTCTCACCAGGCTTTTTACTACCTGAATACATTATAATTCAATACCAGGCAACTCAATTCGCCTCATAGACGACTCTTATGACCAACAAGGCCTGTCGTGACTAGAGACTCTACTATTCCCCGAAGCTCTAGTAGATGCTGTTCACAGACTCCTCGAGGGTTCATGTCATACTTTCTACACAGATGTGCCGCCACCGCAGTAGCCACCGCGTGCTGTGCCCCATTTCCCATGAACTTAGTGTTTGATGAAGCTACATGGGTTGCACTGATGTGCTTCCCAGCCATCATCAAATTGTTGATGTTGGATGAGTAGAGGCAGCGAAACGGAATATCGTAGTCCTTTCCGTCGCGTTCATCCCACTCCCAGTCCTTCAAGCGAAAGTCGTACTCAGGATCCCCTGGGTAATGTAAGCAAAACGCTCCTCCATTCTTAACAACGGCATCAGAAAATTCCGCATGGTTCCGGATATCGTTTTCAGTCAGAATGTGGTCGCCCTTGTACCTGCGGAACTCTCCTTGCGCGGCAACATGGGCTACCCAATCCAGCTCAAGATTGGCATACTTATCAGGCTCGAGGTTCTTGACGTTGGAGAAAGTACCGTAGATTGCCCGCAGTAAATGATCGCGGATGTGTTCTCCCTGTGCATAGGGATCAAGGTGCTGGCCGTACTCCCAGAAATGGGTAAGGGGTCGAGTCATTCGCCTGCGGACCGACTTGTTGACTGCCTTGTGCTCAGAATACACAGCAGGGCCCTCTCCGTTTTCGATGCCAGGCTTAACCAGTTGGCCTCCAAGATTTGCAAAGTCCTTAGCTACTTCAGTAGCCCAAGGGACCAATGGAAATGAGACTGTCGAATCAGCCATGTGGGTTCGGAAAAAGACGGTGTTCCCATGATGAATCTGTGTCTTCTTCACTGGAGCCAAGCCCTCTCCATGCTCGTCTCTCGATTCCTCGCCGAACAGTGTTTCTGCACCAGAATAGCGTCCGAAAAGAGCTCTCCCGGAGCAATCAATGAGCACAGGCGCTGAAAGGCGAACCTCGCGCCCGCTGCGGGCATCACGAGCATCGACCGAGACGATGGTTGAGTTTTCGGTTACCGCGGCAAAGACTGTGTGCTCAAGCAATACAGTCGCGCTGGGCTCGTTGTCAAGGAGCTCCTTCGCGTACAAGTCACCGCTTGTCTTCCGCTGGTAGATCTCGTCGACAAGAGGCCCAGTGACACCTCGTGGTCGAAGTCCAATCTCGACACTTGCATTGCCGCCCAAGAAAGGCCTATCTTGAATAAGGGCCACGCGCTCTCCTAGTCGCGCGGCGATTAACGCAGCAGTCGTGCCAGGTACACCACCTCCGACAATCACGACATCAAAACATCCGCCGTCAACCGGTGTATCCGGTAGGCCGCGGAGTTGGCGTCTCCATGACCGCGCTATATCATCTACGCCATTTGGTGGAATCGCATCGTCAATGCAAAGGAATATGGCGTCGCACCGCCCGTTGAATCCGGTGAGGTCGTGCAGCGTGAGGCTCGCATTGCCCGCCAGAAGTTCAACTTGACCTCCATGCTGCCAAGACCAGTCTTTATCATTAGCGCCAAAGTCTGAGTCCAGGATCACATCGTTGATCTTAACGGTAAAACGACCCGGGTGGTATCCTGGTACCCAATCTTTTGCGCGGACCCATATGTTGTAGCGGCCGGTATTAGGGATAGAGACCGTCGTTGTTGCGTCCGCAACTGGAACGCCGTTGCCGTGAGCCATCAAGTATGGAGAACCCATTTCGAGATCGAACTGTGAGTCCAGGATCCATCCGCCAAAGTTGGTGAAGGATTCGGCCTCTACGAGGATCCCCGATGCAGAATGTGGCATGGCTGGCTGGACAAGTACTTCGATGTAAGAACTCTTGTTTGGATAAGTGCTGTACACACTAGTTCGTCAAATTTCGAAGAGATCCAACGGAGGTGTGCTGACTTTGAATGCAGCAGAAAGGACGTTTGCGTCATCATGAGAAGAGCCCACATTTACCCGAGGTCGACGGAGGGGCATTAGTGTGTATAAAACGACCGCGCGCCTATGCCTCGGTACCAAGTATGGGGAGCAGTACCGGCTTGGTGGTGGCGCGAAAGCCTACCAGGGTTGTAGACTAGCCCGTGGTGACATTGTAGTTGATGTCTTGAGGGAGAAGAAAGATCGGCAAGATCATTATCGTAGGGATTGAAATGATTGAGGAATGGGCCAATGTGCCCGTGTTTTTTTGGTGGTTGCCATGTGTTCGTAGAGTCCGGGGGCTGGGGGGAATGTTGATACTGCCACAGGCGCAAGAGATACGAGCATTTTTGTTCATCCAAAGGGCCGTTCTAACTCTGACTTTAGGATACGAAGCTTAATTATTGGCCGCATAAGGTAGTTATTCAATTTAGGCACCTAAGCAGTCGACCGTCGGCTACCCAGATACCACCACTGCCATATCATGAATACTTCATGATCGCAATACCACGTAGACAAGCAAGCATCCCCACCAAACCCTCACGAGGTTAAACGTTTCTTGACTCAATGCCCGGCTGTTGAGTTGAAGGAATTCCACAATGATTTTGGCTCGTCATGTTCAACTTCCGATGAACATGGGCCAATGACAACGAAATCCGGCCTGCCCGAAGGCTAACGCCGGCAATGGTATCTAATGTCCCCACTCCCACGGAGGATTCTCCAATACCAACGAAATCCGGCGGCGAGGCTGCTACCAGAGGCCGAGTCCGATGCTACCGCCGCGGAAGGACTTTGATGTGCTGGTGATGGGCGTCCGGAGGCTACCACCGAGGTCCGACCAGAACAAAAGTGTGTAGTACATGTAGTACCATATAAGTAGCAACTCTTAACCACATTGAAGCACATATTGAGTGTTTTTACTTCTTTTCAGACATATATCAGATCTCGAATGTTCTTGCGAGGCTCGGTTTTCTTCGTGAACTACGTGCAAGCCAACTGAACCGCAACAACTCAAAGAACCTTACACCGCTTTGCAACACATCATGTTCTCCTCAGCATCAGCCCCCTCTCCCGCCCCAAAACTCAATGGAGAGCCTTTACGATCCAAAGAGTACTTCGATAAGCGCTCCGCTGAGGAGATGAAGCGACACCTGATAATCCCAGAGCGCCCAATTACCGAGACTCTAGCCTGTGCCTGTAGGCTAATTGCACTAAAGCAAGAGGACGCAGGTCTTGCAGGCCAGATCACCGCACGCTCTTCTCGTGGCGATGGTTACTATTGGACCTTACGATATGGCCTTGGCTGGGATGAAGCAACGCCTGAAGATTTCATCGAAGTTGATGGCGATTTAAACACCATCTCTGGGACTGGGATGCCCAATCCAGCTACTCGCTTCCATCTTTGGGTCTACGCAGGGCGACCTGACGTGAACAGCATTATTCACGTCCATTCGGAATGGGTTCAGTCGCTTGTCGCGGCTCGGCAACCTCTCATCGTGGCACAGATGGATATGACTCCCTTCTTCGACGACTGCGCCTGGCTAGGTGACTGGCCTGGCCTGCCAATTGCAGACCAGGAGGGTGTCATTATCACAAAGGCACTCGGGAGCAACCGTTCCATCTTGTTAGCCCACCATGGGCTTCTGACGGCCGGGAAGTCTGTGCAAGAAGCCACCTATCTTGCTGTCAAGCTAGAGCGCGCGGCGCGCATACAGGTGAGAGCTCGCGCATTTGGACCGCTCAAGGAGGTAGATGGGGGACTAGCTCGTGAGGCCCGAGACTATTTACTCCGAGACCAAGTCGTTAATGCCACGTTTGAGTATTGGTTCCGTCAAACTCAGCCCATCAAGCCGCTGGTGCTCTAAGGCTTAAGGGACACCAGGGGTGGAATTAAAAAGTCTCAAGTCGAGGGACGTGAGACGAATTGGAACCAAGGTACGACAAATGTCGAACAAACGACGGGAGCCACAGCTACTTGTAATTTAACGTCATATTCTACCAATTTGGATAACTCGGTGCATCATTATTAATCAATTACTAGTGTCTGGACAATCATGTGATTATTGGAGCGGGGCCAGAACCTTCTCACCTCGTGCGGAGCAGATCACTCAACCAACAGTTTGACTCATCGCCTACCAAGCAGTAAACTGGTTGCAGAGCCAGTCCCTAGCCCAGAGTCTTAGGAACACCTCCAAGCAATGTCTAACCGGGTCAAAGTTTCTACGGCTTGTAACAATTGCCGCAGGAGAAAAGCAAAATGTGATGGTCGATTTCCCAGTAGGTTCTACCTCAGAACCCTACGTCGTCGCTGCGAGACTAACATTTCGCTCTACTTTTGAAAGTATGCGGGCCCTGCTCCGAACGAGAAGAATCACAATGTCTGTATAGTCGGGAAAGAGACCAACGAAGGAACAAGTCAACATTGTCCTCGTCACGGCCCCTTCCAAGCGGCATCACAAAGATATCATCCTTGAGCAAGTCGCTATCAGCGCCCTCTTCATGTCTGGCTGTTACAAACCGCCACAGAGAGTCTAGTTCTTTGGGTAGCCACCTCGTCGAACTCGCGACAGCATCCCAGGTGCAGAGCACTTATTCTGGCGCCACCAAAGGGTCTATTTCAACAAACCTTCACGAGAGAGCCGATGTCGGTCAGTCGTTGGTTGTAGGCTCACCTATGGACACTGATTTCTTCGGAGGGAGTAGCGCTAGCTCCTTCTTGAAGCTGATCAACCTGGCTATTGATGCTCGACTAGGACAATCGCAAATGGCAACAAGTAACCCGAACCATTCCCTATCCCCACAGTCAAGTCGTCGTTATGCCAATACTTGCTCGCAGCCAGAGCTCAAAGACCCTCTAGCGTATACTCTGCCTACTAGAAGGTTGGGAGATAGCCTTTTACAAGCTTATTATGATCTTGTATGGGCGACTTTCCCCATCCATGATCGGACTGTATTTCAAGAGTCTTATGAGGCTGCTTGGTTGGGAACAACATCAATCATTCCCGAGAGAACTCTTTACTGCTTCATCAATTTAGTCTTTGCTCTGGGGAGTCAATTTTCTCAGGTTATAGAGCCCAACCAGAGAAAAGAGGTAGGGCAGATGTTCTGGGGCCGGGCTTCCAAGCTATTTGGTGCCCCGTCCGACGACTATGCCTGTGTCGAGAGAGTTCAATGTATGCTCTTGATGGGATTATACCTACAGAGTGTTTGCGAGATCTACGAATGTTGGATGATAACCGGTTCTGCCATTCGCATGGCTCAGAGTCTTGGTCTTCATCTACCAACAGCTCAAAATTTGAGTCGCCGCGAGACACAAATAGCCCGGAAGGCTTGGCATGGATGCGTATATCAAGATCGGTAAGTTCTTGTGAAAGACTGTAAGCCGAGAAGCTGACTTGATTGAAGTGTTCTGTCCATGACATTCGGTCGACCGAGTATGATTACCAGAGGTCTCCCAGAGCCCACACCATTACCAATCATGCTCGATGATGAGTTTTTAGACGCCGAAAATCAGCCTGCACCAATTCGTCCAGATGGGAGCGTGACGATTATAGCTTTCTTTGTCAAAAGTCTTGAGTTGTTCGAGATTGTCAATGATATTCAGTATGAAATCTATCAACCACCACAGGATACGAATGACCGAGATATAAACCGCCTCATTTCTGTTCTTCGACTGGACACTCGTCTGGTAAAATGGGCTCAGTCTTTGCCTGCTCATCTTGGCTACAACACAACCGCTCAGGAAGAGGGTCTAGTATTTCGGAGACAACGTGTTGTGCTACGTGCTCGGTAAGTAACAACCGCACCTTTGGTCATGGCAAAATGATTTATGTTTAATATCAAACTATAGCTACCTCTACGCCCGAATTAGCATTCTACGGCCTGTTCTTTCAGACTGGTATCTGAAACAGACGAGTCCCGGAACCTCTCAACACCGAACTGAGAGATCATTGTCTCAGCCTTTGGTAGAAGAGTGTGCGACTCTTTGTTTCGAAACGGCGCATGAGATGATTGATGTTTTATTTTCCAACTTTAACTTTGATACAGTCACTGGTCCTGTTCCGGCGTGGTGGTTTGGTGTCCTATGTAAATACCCCTTTCCCATTAACACTGTGGATTATCAAGTTCGACTGACCATAGCAAATAAGTCATTTACACAGCGGCAACAGTACTCCTTGTAGAGATGTTAGTCCCAGAATCTATGGCTTCTGATTCACGAATTGGAAACGAAGCTTGGGAAAAGGCGATTGAACTACTTAAAGCCTACTCACGAGTGAGCCAGTCTGCTCAACGTTGCAAAGCAGCGCTCGAGATACTTCTGTCCAAGATCCGGAGCACCCACCCAAATTTTTCACACGAAGGAGCCGACGAAGAAGAGCCAGCCCCAGGATCATCACTGCCGGGAACCCTTGATGATGTACAATTGCCTGTGGACTTTGGGGGCGCTGACTTTGACATTGACGATATGTTCTGGCTAAATGCTCCGGCTACTGACTTTCTGTTTTAAATTTCTGATCATCTTCTAATCACACAGAATTATCAACTTTCCTAGGTGTTTGTTTTGTTTAACAGTGCGATCGTCTTCACTGCGTTGCCCAGGCCTGGCGAGGCTGTTGATAATTCGAAAGGACTCCAGGTACTTAGACCTGCATTCTATCAACGTCGAAATTCTAAACCTTGTCTTAATCTTCCTGTAACGCAATAGACCAACCGACACTGTCGCGTCACCGCACGTGGTGACAGCTCTCTTCTGGCTCAACACCCTTGCAGAACTCTATTTCGATGTCTACGGTGACGAAATTACCAAGAAAAAGCAAAATAAAGTCTAGAACTCTTAGCTAGCACTTGGTGCACGAATACATGCCTCAAATCCCTTCCGAACTGCCGGCGGCGGGCGCAGATCCGTTTTTAGTGACGAGAAGATTGTCATGTTCGCCGCAGTTTCACGCCTTCTTTATCGTTATCAAATCTGGAAGCCTCAAAATACTAAGGGCATGGTACGTTTTGGACGAATGAGAAGCGTCGCTCGATTGCGTGATGGCCATTACCAGCATTGTGAGGGCGAGTTGACATGTTGCGAGATCGGCTCTATGATTGCGTGCTCTTGCAGGGACTCCCATCCCTGGCAATCTCAAGGTAAGCGATGGAGCCTTATCAAAATGATAAATGGCGATTTCGGGCCCCCAAGCTTTTACTGTAATTTTTGAAGCCGAGACTCTCCCATTGCTCCAGCTTGTTGTGCATCTCACCAGTAGATCGTCAATTGAAACTGGCCGTCAAAATGACAGTCCAAGAAGCCACCGGGCTCCTCAAAAGGGCCTCAGACTCAATCGAGCCCCCACTGCCTCAGTCGGCTGGCTACGTTGTGGTCATCGTCATCGGTTTTTTGATCGCATTTTTCATGATGTTTGCGACTCACATCCTCAAGAAGACGGTGGGTGAAGACAACAAGACCACCGAAATGTTTATGACAGCGAACCGGCGAGTTGGCACCGGCTTGACAGCATCTGCAGTTATTTCGTCCTGGCTTTGGAGTACTGCCATGCTGGGAAGCTCTCTTGTTGGATACAATTTTGGCGTAGCTGGTCCTTTCTGGTTTGCCGCTGGGTAAGATTCCCTGAGTGGCGCGCTTGGCCAAGAATGCTTGCTCACCACTTCACTCAGATGCTCACCAATGATTGTCTTCTTTTCGTTACTCGGAATCGCATGCAAAATGCGCGTTCCTGAGGCGCATACACTTCTTGAGATAGTTCGCATCCGCTACGGAACGGCTGGTCACCTCGTTTGGATAGCGCTGTGCCTGATTAACAACATCATTGCCATCGCAAACATGCTGCTGGGAGCGAGTGCAGCCATCACAGCCTTGTAAGTTCATCAGCAAGAGTGAATTAGTGCAGATAATAACTCTAGTTAGGACTGGCATGCATATCATCGCAGCAACCTTTTTACTCCCTGTCGGTGTCGTCTTGTATACTTTCGTCGGTGGTATCAAGGCAACTTTCTTGACAGACTACTTCCATACCTTTGTCATCACCATCATCATCTGCTTCTTCACAATCAAGACGTTTTTGACACCTGAAATTGGGTCTCCATCAGATCTCTTTGAACTCATCATCGAGGCTGGCAAAGCCCATCCGGTGGCAGGCAACGAAGATGGCTCGTATCTGACAATGACCAGCAAGGGGGTGAGTAATTTACATCAGCGTGATCTCAACAATGAGACGCTAACTCTCTAGGCCATCTACTTTGGCATCATTCATATCCTGGCCAACTTTGGCCTCGTCATCATGGACACTGGATTCTTTGCCAAGGCCTTCAGCGCAGCTCCCCAGGCGGTTGTTCCGGGCTATATCATCGGAGGCATTGCCTACTTTGGCATTCCATGGTGTCTCGGAACCCTTATGAGTCTCTCTGCTCTCGCGCTAGAAGGTACAGAGAGATTTCCAACCTTTCCACGTCGAATGTCCACGATCGAGGTATCTAATGGTCTGGTCATGCCGTATGCTGCCATCGCTATCGCAGGCAAGGGAGGCGCTGTGGCCGTGCTTCTCATTACGTTCATGGCTGTGACCTCGACTATCTCAGCTCAAGTCATTTCGGTATCTTCAATCATCAGTTTCGACATTTATCGGCGGTATTTCAACAGGAATGCTACCGATGAGGATGCCATTCGCTGGAGCCATATCGGTGTCGTCTTTTTCGGACTCTTCTCTGCCGCCTTCTCTACTGCTCTCTACTACGGAAATGTCGACCTGGGTTGGACACTATATATGCTCGGAGTTTTGACGTGTCCAGGTATCTTCCCGACAGTGTTTACTATTTTATGGAAGAAGCAGTCCAAGGCCGCTGCCATCATCTCGCCTTTGCTGGGATTGGCCACTGGCATTGCTGTCTGGCTTGGAACCGCCGCAGCATTGCATGGAGAGGTCACGGTATCATCGACTGGTCAGACACTTCCATGCGTTTACGGGACTGTGGCCTCCGCACTCAGCCCAGGTCTATACTCTGTCGTCATCTCTCTTTTGAAGCCCGACAATTACAACTGGGCCGACTTCCGCAATGAACGCCTGGCATTCGAGCAGACAAAGGTTGCTGGACAAACCGACGAGCCGATTTCTCACGAAGAGCGAGTCATCAGCTACAGTGCAGACAAGGCAAGACTCAAGAAATGGGGAAGGCTAGCCGCCATCTGGTCGCTAGCCACCTTTTTTGGACACTGGGTTCTCTGGTAAGTTCCCTTCGATGTCGTATGTCGGTAGATACTCACCATTCTAATAGGCCTTTGCCCATGTACGCTGCCAAGTATATCTTTGGCAAGGGGTTCTTCGATGCTTGGCTTGTCGTATCCATTATCTGGGTCTGGATCACCATGTTCATTGCAGGATTCTACCCAATCATTGATGGCTGGGGCCAACTGAAATACGTTTACCAGCATGTGACCAAGGGAGGAGTCGAGATCAAAGGTGAAGGAAGTAGCTCAGAAGCTCCGACGATCAGAGAAGATATCACTTCGGACCCTGAAAAGTAATTAGATTACGCGATAGTTGGGATAGCTCAGGCTGCTCTGTGGGGCATGTAGATAGAGCATTCAGTGATGATCTGACTTGAGTCTACACATTTAAGTGAGATTATTAGGCCAATAAACCCAATATTTAAAAGCCTGATACTAATCGCAGTAATGATAAACGTCATTGTTACTCCATAACGTGAATAGTCTTGCACAACTGTCCCTTTCCTTCCCCTCTCAAAATGCACGGCGTCACAGTTAAGCATACTCATACAATAAGCCGTTCCAAAATGGCTTGAAGAATAATTCGCCATCTTCAAGTGAACAATAGATCGAGGCGTCCCTCTCAAAATATGACCAGCAAATATGTATCACATAATCAGTAGCATTGATGGGTGACAATTCACAGCCATTGCTAGCATTCAAATCAGGCTTTTGGCCATCAGTGAATAAGATGGAGACAGATACAGCACTAACATGATGACCAAGTCGGTTGGTGATCATGTGAACACTGGAGGTACAAAAGGCCGAGCGAGTAGAGCCACTTTCATGTACATCGCTTCAAAGCTACCTAAGTACGAGGCCAAGCAAGCAATTCCGAGAGCCCAAGATCGAAGCCCAACATCCGAATTCCAGATCCTCCGCATTAATTTTGCCTATCATGCCAGAAGCAATTGTCCACCACCACATCCCTTTGAGATACCTCTCAAATAGTGCAAGGCTTGCACCAGCCTTGGATGAGATCTGCGGGAAGGGAAACTGGAGCTTGAGAATGTTCAATGACACAATCGACGTCGCGACAATGAAGAAAGAACCCCAATGCTTGCTTACGGATCTCAAAGAGGCAGGATGCTGAGGTTGATGATTGAGGAGCAATACCGTAGCGGGAGGACCCGGGCGTTGATTCTGAACTTTAAGATCTAACGGTAGCTGTCATCTATTCTTTCTTTAAGTAAATCCTGGCAAGTAGACTCCTTAGCCCAGAACAATTCCAGAGAAATGGGACCGCTCATAACTACCCTACCGGAATCTCAGACTCTCCGTGAACCCTGAATATGTCCAGCAATTATAACGAGCGCACCTCACCGACTCACCAAGGCCCTTTAGCGGTCTGACAAGCATTAACAAACAGCCGATAATGGGCGATGTGACATGTGTCAAACAAAGCTTATTGATTAGAGGCATGTCAATGACCCTTGTCCAAAGGCCCGCCTCATACTCTATTCGCGCCCCTGCAATACGAGAAGCGTTCGTCCCCTTTCCCACGGCCGGCTGATTCCCACACGGCATTTATCTGCTCAACACAATGAAACGCAGCCCGAAAGGCCACCACTGATATTCTGACATTGAAAGTCGACAAGGTAGTGCAATTGGTGGAATCACCTTTCTGCCGCACCTCGGAGTGGGTCCATCCGTCCGCCTCATTTGGGTAATACTACTATCCGGATATAAATCAGAGCTGGACCTCATGTACTGGGCATGATAGAACTTGTTGCAGCAGCTAGTTCTAGAACATTGGCAGAGATGATCTCCCCGGCTGTTTTCCTCGCATTCCTTGGTGGCGTCGCTGCCAAGGACATCTTTGTCTCACCCACTGGCTCTGGATCGGGAACTATTGACGCTCCCTATGGCTCTATTCAGTCCGCTGTAAATGCGGCCAAGGCTGGAGATACCATCTATCTTCGCAAGGGCACGTACGCTCCTTCGGCCAACATCCAGTTCAAGACGAGCGGCAGCTCGGGCTCGCCCATCACCGTCCGGCCTTACCAGAGTGAAAAGGTCATCATTGACGGCGAGAACATGCCTGGGTAAGTGGTTCCGGTTTGGGAACAACATTGTGAATCAACTAACAGATACTAGAACTCCCAAGGCTCTCGATGAGGCTCTCCCCAACAGCGAGCGTGGAATCTTCCACATTCAGAATGCCAACTACTGGTCATTCTACAACTTGGAGTACGTTACCTGCACTAAACATTTTGAGACTCATGCTCACATCTTGATAGGCTGATAAATGGCCCTTACGGCATCTATGCTCGTGATGCCTCCAACAACTACTATGAGGGTCTCTCTACCCACGACAACTACGAGACTGGCTTCCAGCTCGAGGGTGCTTCCTCCAACAACGTGGTCGTGAACCTCGACTCGTACCGCAACCGCGATCCCCGTAAGAACGGAGAGAGCGCTGACGGTTTCGCCTGCAAGAGCGGCTCCGGTACCGGAAACGTTCTTCGCAACGCCCGTCTCTGGGACAACGTCGATGACGGTCTGGACTTGTTCATGTTCGGTTCTCCCGTCACTCTGGAGGAGGTCTACGCCTGGGGCAATGGTGTCAACCGCTGGAACTTCAGCCCATTCGAGGGTGATGGAAACGGCTTCAAGCTCGGTATCACCGACAACCCTCCTGCCAACCACATTGTCAAGAACTGCATTGCCTTCGACAACCTCAAGAAGGGCTTTATCGACAATGGCAACCCCGGCTCCCTGACCTTTGAGCGCAACACCGCCTGGAAGAACGGCGATGTTGGCTTCAACATGAGGAGCTCGTCCTCTACCATGAAGGGCAACGTTGCCGCCACCAACAAGGGCTCAAACCAGGTCAGCCTGGTCAGCTCCGTCAAGTCTTCTGGTAACTCTTGGGACTCCTCTACGACCTGGAACGACAAGTCCTTTGTCAGCGTTGATCCTGCCACTCTCAAGGGCGCTCGCGGCTCGGACGGCCGCGTCAAGGCCAGCGATTTCTTGATCCCTGCGAACGGCCAGGCTATTGGTGCCACCACCAAGCAGAAGCTATGAATAATGAAAGTGCTTTGAGTTCTTGAACGGATATAGATGCTATACAAGTAGCAGAGATGACGGAAAATAGACATGCGATGAATGTGTTCGTTCTCCTCCTAAACCCCTAGGCTTAAATGGAATGCAGTGACGTTTGTGCTAGAATTTTCTGAGATCTGCCGTTGATATATACCACAACCTACCTAACCAGCGAGCTGAGAAAAGCAGAGTTATCTCCAGGTCATATCGTTACATGAATCTTCTGACCGGAAGGTCGATCCGTTGCAACTGATAGAAACCTGTCAAAACGTGACAAAAGTCTTTGTACGTGCTATGGGCAGGCATTCTTGGCGAAATGCATGTTAACTATTGCCGACATGGGAGAGTCAATCTTTCTCTGCCGGCCGTTGACAAAGTTAGGACCCGCGGCAGGAAAAAACGGTGTTCGGAGCTGATCTCGGAGGAAACGGATGAAAACATCGGACCGCCGTAAGTGGGTACTCAGAGCCGTCAGAAAACTCGCCGGCTAGAGAGCTTAAGAATTCAGGCCATAACCCCTATCGGGATTTTGATTTATCCGGCACGTGTAGAAGTTTCGCGCTGGGCTCTGGCAGCCTCAGGCTTCAACCAGTACCAAGCTCAAGGCACGAAGCGTTAAGGCGCCACGAATCCGCAATAGGCGCGAGGTATTCTGGCAAGCTAGACACGCACTTTAAGCACCTTACCTCTAACAGTGGGGCTTCATAGAACGACATTTCTTAGCACGATCGCGTGTGCTCCATGTCCCCTGCTGCCCCTGTATCCATAGGCCCATTTCCATGAGTGATCACCCCCTGACATTGTCCGTCCATGAATGAATGGAATCCACTTGTCAAGATTGAAGCAGCAGACCCAAAACCAACCAAGCACTGAGCAGCTATCTTATTTATCTTAACCATAAGTATCCTGAGAAATACGATACGCTTCGTCTCGTCTGTGATCAATTGCGGCCTTCGACAGGCTGCAAGAGTGACAGTCAGCTACCCTACATACAGTGAACGAGTCCTGCACTTCTCACGTTTAAAACACTGCCTGTTCGCAAGGCTGCCTTTTCAGGATGCCCATCGACTTTGTCAGTTCTCATCATTGCACAAAGGACGAAACCTCAAGACAATATTACATAGCTCTTGCACGTAGGTGATGACCCAAGTATCTTGAGCAAGAAATACAATTACTATCATTCTGACATCTTGATTCAAAAGGTATTATATCGCTAAACTTTTATCGTCCTCACCCTTTGGCAACTAAAAAATAAGACAGACGTGTCAATCATGGAAATACCCGACACATTTCGCTCAGAAGCGTACCATTCCATCCAGCAGCATGGCGCCTCCTTTTCAATGTGACAAGCTTTCAGATGGGCTCGTTTACATGCAGGCATCAAAATAAGGATGATTGCGTGCCTGCTTGGCAGAGATCCGATGGGCTGGGTCATAGACGAGCATCAGATCGAGCAAGTCCAAACCATCGTCATCTAAGCTGGGACACAAGGCACGGCTGTAATCGCGCTTCCATCTGGGGAATGATGGTTTGAAGTCTGGGTATGATGTTACCTCGGGCCACACGTCTTCATCGGGTGTTCCAAGTATCCTGAACACAAGTTAGCTGATTTTGCCAGAGCCGTTGATAGGGGAAGGATTGAGGATATAAACGAACTGAAAGATCTTGAAAATTTCGTCGATTTCGGAATCGCCAGCGAATAGCGGTTTGCGTGTACACATCTCGGCAAAAATACACCCAACAGACCACATATCCACTCCCGTTGAATATTGTCTCCCACCAAGTAAAATCTCCGGTGCGCGATACCAGAGCGTCACGACTTCGTGAGTGTATGTCCGTAACGGCACACCGATAGCTCTGGCAAGACCAAAGTCGGTGAGCTTCAGGTTACCGTCCTTGTCAATCAAGAGGTTCTGAGGCTTGAGGTCGCGATGCAGCACGCGATGTGAGTGGCAATATCTGATTCCTTCGACAAGCTGGAGCGTGAACTTGCGAACAACCTCTTCACCCAATCCAAGGGTGCGGACAAAGTCTGATGAGCCCGACGGGAGGGGCTTACCACGACCCCCGTCACTGACAGGCAATCCATCCATGTACTTTTTCAGGTCAAGGTCAAGGAACTCGAGGACGAGAAATAGCTTGTGGCTACCGTCGTGAACAATATTCAGCAACTTCACGACATTTGCGTGGTTCATCTCTCTGAGGACCGAGATTTCCCGGATGGCAGTGCTGGGGACACCTTCATCCTCGGTCTCGAGACGGATCTTTTTCATAGCCACGATGCGCCCGCCATGGGCCAGGTCGCGGGCTTTGTAGACCACGCCGTACGTCCCTACAAACCAAAAACTCAGTAAGTCCGAAGGATGCAAACGGAGCCAAGGAGCAAGTACCTTCACCAACTTTCTCAATCCTTTGGTAGTCGTCCATGGTCAATAGGTGGTAGCAACAGGGGAGTATTCCCGAGACTAATGCGATGTGGACAGGTTGATGACTTTGGCTCCGAATGCGGGAAGGCCAATTGATGCAGCGAGCATCAAAGTTACTGCGGGTGAAAAGGTAACTTGTCACGATGGCGCAGGGGTGCGCTGGTGGGGAGAACAGAGGATCAGCCTGTTGGTCGCACCATCGAAGAAAGGAAAAAATGAGAGTGCAGTGATGATTTCCTGGTGGTCCGAGTGGTTGGCAGGTGTTGTTGCGGGGTCAACATAAAAAACGCGATCAGCAGTAAGCAGATTTGACTGGATATGGGGGACCCCGCAGGTTGGCAGAGAAACAAGAGTATATATACCTCCTCAAAGCTGATATAGCTTCGTCGCGTTTCTGGTCGGTTCATTGAAGAGCCGGCAAGGCCCAGATTGGAGGCAGGCAAATTTTGAATTGCACACTTAGCAGGAGTCAAATTAGGGCTCGAAGGTCGACACTCGTTGCAACCTTGGCCCTGGAAACCCCCGCCTTATGTGTTCGCATGGCTCGCGTCAGTTTCGAGTTGATGAGTCGTTGGAAAACCCACTAGAACTGATGCACGCGTTTTTAGATTGAGGGGACCACGTCTAGAAGGTCGTGCTACGTCAACATGTCGGGAAGCCCGAGCTGGAAGTGCATGGCTGCATGGAGCACCTACATAAGGATGACAGTTATCAACAATCGATACGGCGATAGCCTAACCGATTTGTAATGTAATTTGGGCCGCCTCGGTAGATCGGGCGTGGTCTTTTTGTTATCGGGAGCTGTACTGATATGTATTATGAGGTATCAAGAGAGACTTTATGCATGGAAGAGTCATATGGCTGCGTGGATGAAGTGTATCAGCATCCCCCCTCACGTGAATAATCAGCCAGAGGCTGGCTGACTTCTCAACATGCTTCTTGGCATGAATCTTTACAGCAATACTGCACAAAGTTTCAGATCGGTAACGTGTCGGCATCGTGTCATGATGCTATAGTGTGAGAAGACACGTGCTTTTGCTCTTGCCCCTCTCGTTGGCAGAGTAAACCGCAGATTCAATAGGTATCCAACGATCGGCAGGGTGTTAGCTGGACAGAGATGCATCCATGACTGGTTGGCATATAACTTAGTTCTGGAATTAGAGACCTCAAGGATGAAAATTGAAACAGCAGCCATTATTCTTGGCTCCTGTATGTGGTTTATTGTTCCTCAAATAGCAAGTCGTTTTAGGTTGACAGGATGGCGCCGATAAGCCACCCGGCAACGTGTGCCACTCCAAAGATAACTACGAGCATATAAAACTAGCAAACCTCCGTAAACGGTCCTGTTTCGGGACTCTCTTCTGGTGCAGTAGTCTAGAATCTATAGACAAGCAGCCTCCCGAGTTGGAGCCGACCGGCCGGCAGTAATCGCAATTCCACAGCTCGCTACTGGTCAGAGATGGTTGGAATTTGCAAGCAGTAGGCTCATCTCTGCACGGTAGTGGAACCAATAACCTTAGATAACTCAAAGCACTATATATAGAATGCATGTTGAAGTCTGCAACACAGGAACGATGGTAACAGAGAAAGAGAGGAGGATAAATGCGAGTGGTCTCAGAAACCAATATCGGAATGCCATACCAGTAAAAAATACTTTATATACTGACGTGTTGATGCAACTGCAGCGGAAAGTAACACATGAAACGCGCAAGTTATGGTACTAGGATTGAACTGAGCTGAGTTGACAAGACTTTCAATCTTCAAGCAAAACATGCAAGCCCTATGATACAGCTAAAGAAGACTGAATCAAGGCCTATAAGTAAATTGAGTATTGAATATCAAACAGTTACTGCATTCATGCTGGTATCTGGTCTGCAAACTGGATTGTAGCTACTTTGCAATTTGGTAAATCACTGGGAGAAGTTCTTGATCTGCGATGGAACCGCCATGCCGAGCAGGCTAGAATAATCCGTCGAGAACGTAGAATGCGAGCAAGATCCATAGAATTGGTAGCAAAGGAGTCTGAGTGAAGCTGGACTAGCTCATTGGATCGGCAGGTCAAATCACTTTCGCCCTACAATCTAATAGTCACACAACGTCAGGTGAAAGAATTCGGATGCCTGTAAAGAGATCGGTCCGAATTAGTAACACCATTTGAATCCTTCCATTTATCCTAATGCTGCGAGCTAAGGACGTGCTGAGTTGTGCTTTGCTAGTGTCTGCTATTAATTAACTGATCGACTGCGGTCCCTGTGTGGACCACTCTGCGATCCACATCCCGCCGTGGCGAAGCTATCACGCTATTTTGTTGGCAAAATGGGTCCGTGTAGTATTTTAAATAGAGCATGATGTTTCAAACGTCATAATACAGGTGAGGTATGGGGCCATGCTCTCAAGGCATCAGTATTTCGGACTTTCATCTCCACATGGCATATCTCGAAATGCTCCGGAGGGATCGCTAGATCAATTAGTCCCCATCTTGGCGTAAGCAGTAGTGGTTTGGGAGTTGCAGCAGAGTTGCCGACTTGCCGACTACCGTGGAACCATGATATCTTGATCTACCAAGCTAGTCGATCATCGTCATATTGGGGTGCACGTAAGGCGTACCCAGCATTGGCAAGGAAGAAGAGGGCAAACAGCGAATAGACCGTGTGCCATGTCGAAAAGTTGATGCAAGGCCAATGAAGCCATTGCGTATAAATGGAAAATAATTAGGTGTATGCACCGAATGTTTCCTCTTAAACGTCTGGTAATTACGCAGAGTACAACCGTTTCTAGTGTCAGGCCATTCACTACTTCCCCAATCCTCCGGACAACCCTGTCTTGTCCATAAGGCCGTTCCTGACCTGATCAAATCATCTCGAAACACGCTTGGGGCATTTCGAGGCTGAATATACCCAGCCTTGAATAGCTCCATCAGTGGACACTGAAGGGCCGGAGATCATAGCCATGATATGCAACCAGCATCCTTCGCCCCCAAACTCCACCAGGGCCAATAGGTGGACATATCTACTTCATACCAGGAGGAAGATATACATACGGTAATTGTATTTGAGAAGAATATAAACCTCTTTATCCCGTCTTGCAAAGTCATTTATTCTGCATCAATCTGAACACCTGTCCAGCACATCTCCACCTCTTTTCTCCTGCTTCAAGTCTTCTATCTTGATCAAATAGTCTCAGCCAAGATGGTTTCTCTTACGTCTGTCCTACTATTTGCTGGCCTTGTCGTCGCTGCCCCTGCGGGTGAAGCTGCCCCTAAGCTGAACAAGCGTTTCAACGGCGGATGGTGTGGTGTTCACGTCCACACCTTTGATGGAGAAAACGAGAAGGGATCTCACGAGTTCAACGTCTGGGTCTATGATGGCAAGCAGCAGCTCGTCTGGTCTAAGGAGGGTATCTGGGGTGATGGCCAGCTCATGGCTGAGAGTGAGGGTCTCCCTCAGGTGCTGAACATTAACACTCATGGGCCTGGTGATGACGTCGTAAGTCTCCATCACTTATGTGATACAATGCTCGTTCCATAATGATTCTAAATAATGACAGGCCACTTTCACATACGGCGACGATGCCTGGGGAAGCGGCAAGTGGGATTCCAACAACGGCCGTTGTTCGGTTGGCAAGCAGGACAGCCCAAGCTTGACTTCTAGCACAGTCACCATCGATCTTGACTGTGGATTCTCTTGTTAAATCAAGAGCGCTTTAAAACATGAGTGCAGGAATAGTTATAGTCTTGGTATGTACCATTCCGCCACCCATTCACGTATTTTTTATACTAACTACTACATGCCCCGTAGCTGCGATATATGTACATACCTGAGTGCTAGCCATCTTAAAGTAGATAGTTGGGGATAGCTTCTATTATGATATCATTTGTATATGGACTACAATAGGCACAGTGAACTTCTTTGCCTTACTGGGCATGTCAACACCCACTGGACAAGCTTCTTGGAGAAGATCTCCCTTTCAGACCATTAAGTCAGTGCGAGTATACTGCACATAATACATTACAAGTAGAAGTGCAGTATGTGACCAAAACTTCCCCAGAAGCGAGCGCGCAAGCGAAATATCCTTGACACTACGACCAACGGCTGTATGTGGGTGGATGATTCGGTGATCTAAGCCTGCGCTAATTGACCCGCTGGAGTTGTCATCTCGGACAGGTCCGATTGACGGTCGAGATATTGTTCCGGAGCTGGCCGATACCGGGCGTCCACTCACAGGGACCGTTCTGGCCAGTACTCCTCCAATAAGAAATGAGAGCTGGACCACTGTTTCTCCAAGTATAAAGGCATACTGGACCCCCGCACGGCAAAACTTGGGTTATTACTGACCGTATCTTCTCGTGTCAGTAGCGTTGACTCGGCTTGACTTTTCGAGCTGGCCCACGAACAAACCATTCTCATGGAAACTAAAGTGGCGAACGGAGCGCCGGCTCCTAAACCGGTCCTATTCTTGTAAGACGAGTCATCGGAACAAAATTGTAAGACTTGTCTAACTGACTTGTTTCCAGTGACATCGATAACTGTCTCTACTCCAGAAGTGATTAGGCCGATTTGCTCGATGCCTTCACCGACTAACTCGGGGCTTCACCAGGTCACAAAATTCACGACAGAATGGCCAAGCTGATTAACGAATATTTCGTCACGCATCTCGCCCTATCTCCAGACGATGCAAAAAGGCTATCGGAGGAGTACTATCTAAAATACGGTCTTGCGATTGAGGGTCTCGTTCGACACCACCAAATCGACCCTTTGGACTTCAACTCCAAGGTCGATGACGTTATACCGTTGGAAGAAATTCTATCACCAAACTCTGAGCTCCGACAGCTTTTAGAAAGCATTGACAGAGACAAAGTGACTCTGTGGCTCGTTACAAACGCTTATGTGAATCACGCGAAACGCGTTCTTCACCTCTTGGGTGTTGAAGACCTTTTTGACGGCCTCACATACTGCGACTACACCGAGGTGCCGTTCATATGCAAGCCATCTAAGGCAATGTATGCAAAGGCAATGAGAGAGGCGGGGGTTGAAAGACCACAAGATTGTTATTTCGTAGGTACGTCAAACAGATCTTGCAAATACTCATGGCACTCTGGTTAAGCAGTATTCGGATGTATGCTGATTCACGATAAGATGATTCGTACATCAACTGTAAGGGTGCAGAAGAGGTGGGATGGACGGCAGCTCATCTTGTTGAAGAGGACCTTCCGGTCCCGGAGACCCAAGCATCCAAGTTTCAAATTCGTCACCTCCAAGAGCTGCGCGATGTCTATCCGCAGTTCTTTAAAGTTGCCTGATATTCACTATTTACTAAGTATTCTGCGACCGAAGAACATCCCCATAGACAGATAGAACAAAAACATTGCAATTACTAGATGGAAACCGTGTAGTTGAGACACATATGAATAGGCGCTGAAGCGAAGAGGACGTTTTGCTGTACGGAAAGCTGAGAATGGAGAAGATAGGATGTAGTACAATAGAAGGCAGTCAATCGTGAAGAAAGAGCATATCACCAGCTTACATGTTCTCCGAGGTACCTAGGTAGTGAGTGAGGGAAGAACAGAAGTTTATACAAGTATTGTTACAATCGTTTATGCTACCTAAAAACATTCCAATTCCAATCTATAGTTATGTGCTGCGCAAACATGAAACAAAAACAACGCGATAGCCACCCATAACCACTCCCCTAGACCGAATACATGGGTAGGTTGTCGATCACAAACCCATGCTTCTTGAGCTGGCCATTTGCCAACACCCAAAGCTTGTCCACAGATTCCGGCTCATGCACCCATTTGTTGACCTTGGCGTCAACTTTTCCAAATGGAACGTGGTACAAGCCCGCGGATGCAATTGCCTTGGGGCTCGTGGCGCAGAATAGAGAGGTACGCGACCCATCAAGCGCAGTGGATGAAGGGGCAACCTTAAAAGCCGCGCGGGCCATTGTCCCAAGGATGGTGGTGTCGTGGCTCTGGAGATTCGACTTAATAAGGCCAGGGTGCAGAGAGTAGGCTGTGACACCGCTGTGCTGGTAGCGGTCGTTGATTGCCTTGGCACCCTTGATGCTGGCAAGCTTGCATTGGCCGTATCTCTTCCTAGTAAAGGGTTAACACATGATTTCATCATTCGAGGAAGCTCCAAACCCATAGAGGAAAGGTATACAGAGAGCAAGGGACACGACTTACCATGGAGCAAAAGTACCACTAAGTTCTGTCAGGTTAGGGTCCTCGTAATTGATGCTGCCCGATCCCATCCTAACAGCAGCATCACTAGCGACGTTGACGACCCTCACGCGATTCATTTCCCCACTAGCCTGGACAGCAGCAAGTAGGGCTGGCATTAGCGACATTGTGAGAGCATGATGCGAGAGGAAGCATGTCTGCCATTGGATTTCGAAGCCGTCCTTGGTTAGCTCCCATGGGCTTGCCATGATCTTATACAGCACCCATTAGTTATTGCCCAAGCCAATTGGAAATGCCAAAACTCACGCCAGCGTTGTTGATCAGAATGTCCAGCCGAGGCTCTTTTGACATGAACTCTGCAGCGGTAGCCTTGACGCTTTGAAGATCTTGCAGATCTAGCTTGAGGAAGTGGAGGTCTAGCGAGCCAGCATCCTGCTTCATTGATGTGATGGCCTTGTTGACACGTTCCTGCGATCGACTGGCGATGTACACTCGGGCGCCTCGTTTGGCGAGGTTCAGCGATGTTTCGTATCCGACTCCAGAGTTGCCTTTGAGGAGTCAGCTTGATGAAAATAGAGAGGAACGAGGCTTCTTACCGCCTGTGACGATGATAACGTAGCCATACAGACTGGGGATCTCGCTGATCTGGAACTCATATTCTTGTGTCTTGCACGACATGTTTGCTGTGTGGTAGATGGGTAGGTACCTAGGTATATGAAGAGAAAGGCTAAATGGATGGATGGGGGAGGGATTCAGAGAGGTATGATAGTAGGAAATTGGTTGTTGATTGTATTTTGTTTGGGATTAAAATCTTGGCTGCAGTTGGAATGAAGTCTTATATAAATGTTGAAAAGAGTAGAAAGGGACCGGCACTTGAAGACATCTGGGCTGTGTCAATGCCGATCATGGAGATGTCCGCGGACATCTCCATGGCTGCCCTACGCCCCACTCCGGCCATGCTGCCCCACTGATCGACAAGCTCATAAGTATGAGTCTACCCAGCTGCATCATGGGTATGATGAAAAGAATAATTCAAGGAAAATATTTCTGATCAAAATCACAATGGCAATCGCAAATCTTGACGCTTCGCTGGACTTGACCAGATTGGCCGGCAAAGGTGTTGTCATAACAGGCGGCGCATCGGGCCTCGGGGCTGCCATGGCTAAGGCGTTTGCCCAGGCTGGGTCCGTACCCGCTCTGCCTCACCGATGCAGTAGCTGAGCTGACGATGGATGCATCTCCGCAGGTCATTTGTTACCATTTTGGATATCCAGAAGGATCTTGGGGATAGTTATGCCGCTGAACTGGTGGCAAAAGGTTATAAGTAGGTTGCTTTCTCATCACACGGAATACTAGACTGATAATGCAGCGTCAAATTCGTCCATACCGATGTCACCAACTGGGCTTCGCAGGCCGAAGCCTTCAAGACCGCGAGACAATTTTCTCCATATCACACGATCGACGTCGTGATCCCATCTGCCGCCGTCTTTAGTGAACCATTCTTGGACCTGAAGGCCCCGACCGCTGCCGGCTTCCCAAAGCCGTCGACCACCGTCTTCGATGTCAATATTGTCGGTACCTATTTTACCGCTAAGCTCGCCGCGTACTACTTCGACTCGAGCGCCGATATTACCGAGAACTCCTCTCCGCGTCTGAAGAGCTTGATCTTCATGTCATCGCTGGGTGGTTACGTCGCCGGCGCCCGATTCAGCGCCTATGGAGCCTCCAAGTTTGCGGTTCGTGGCCTATGGAAGTCTTCACGCGATGACCTCAAGACACTGGGAGTTCGTTCGAACTTGATTGCTCCCTGGTT
Organism: Fusarium sp. JS1030; assembly: GCA_000966855.1. Lineage (NCBI taxonomy): Eukaryota > Fungi > Ascomycota > Sordariomycetes > Hypocreales > Nectriaceae > Fusarium > Fusarium sp. JS1030. Next base: position 1,083,570 of record JWIW01000101.1, read on the forward strand.
CATCCCTACCCCGATGAACCAGTTCCAGGTCAAACATCTCGAGGGTAAGGTCAGGTTTGCCAAAGCGGGGGATGTGGTTGATGCGGCACTGCGATGTGCCACAGATGAACAGATTCAAGGCATGCTATTGAAGACTTTCCGACGAGTTACACGTGATCACTGACAAAGAATAGGACGCGCAATTGGGATTACTCCAGACGGAAATGTTGATCTTAGAGACGACATAGAAGGATTAGATGCAGGCGTTGAGATGTCTCGGATTGGGGCTGGGTTAGCAACGTTGATTGATAATGTCTCTACCATGAAGGACTGAGAAGCGTTCAGTTTAAGAACCACCTTTCAATCAACTGGGGTAGTTCTATAATCTATTGCAGTCATAAGTAGACAGAATCGATCTACGGATAGTTAAGCACTGTGCAAGTAATAAACGAATTCACGTATCAAAATGCTCTCCATAGAGAATTATGTTCAGTACCTAGGTACCATGAACTTCAATAGGCCGGGAGCGATAGCTCTTTCAGTTGTAGAGCGTCAGACATACCCACCGCAACCGTTCTTACACACCACCGTCAGCGAATTTATGCAGCCCTACCAAGGCCAAGGTGCTGTGCTAGTGTCATCAATTTGGCTGTACGCTACCAATGCCAGGTCAGTGTGGCGCTTGGCGATCATCCGCGGACATGTCCGGTTGGTCAAGAATGCCCAGCTCCACTCTTCGCCGCGGACGTGTCCATGGGTAGACTAAAATATCACGACCCTCCCTATCTGACGCAAAAGCATAATATTACTACGGACTTAAGGCAATTGCGGATGCTCTATCTCCTAGGCTAACGGGGGGCCGTGTATCTTTATACCCGTGGACAGCCATAGCTGGTTATTGATCAGCAGGGCAAACAGTTGAAGAAACCTACCGGAACTGAATCTACACCCACGACCTTAGAAACCATGTCTAAATCAGAGCAAACATACGACTACGTTATCATTGGGGGAGGAACTGCAGGTGAGTTGGAAAAGAAAACAAATTCCGTGGGACTATTAGGGAACTTACAGGCTGCGCTAGGTTGCGTACTTACCAGTCGTCTATCCAAGGCATTGCCGGCGGCCTCTTTACTTATGATTGAGCGCGGTGTTGCGAAGGATGATCGAGTCTTACCGGCATTGGGATTCGCCCCTGGTTTCGGGTCAAACATAGAGACGAATCTCCGGTCTGTTCCTCAACCCGCATTCGAGGACATTACCGTGTCGCAAACATCCGGATCTATCGTTGGAGGGTCGTCTGCCGTCAATTATGAAACCTGGACAAGAGGTGCTTCAGTCGATTTGTTAGTAAACAGTGACCCGAGGCCATGAGATCAAAAGTTGACATATGAATAGTGCGCAATGGGCAGAAGTGGCGGGAAACAGCCGTTGGTCCTGGGATGGAATGCTGCCATATCTCAGGGCTACCGAAACATTCATCCCATCAGCCACCCAGAAAGGCTTTCTCAAGGGCAATGGGAGCCTTCACGGCAGTAGCGGACCTATCATAGTAAGGCCTGAACATGTCATATGCATGATATCCTCCGACTGACAGCAACAGGTTTCTCATCCAAGTGACTCGGGTCAGCCTCGAAATTACCCCCTCAAAGAGGATATGGCTCGTCTTCACGAGGCTCTCGGTGCCAGTTTGATCCCAGAAAACAACGGCGGGACGACCATTGGCTACACAGAGGTTGCCCAGTCCAGCTATAATGGCGAACGTCAATTTGCTGCCAAGGACTACACATTTGGCCCCAACGTCACAATCTGGACTGAGAGTGAAGTTCATCGTATCGATATTGAGGACAGGCGAGCTTCATCTGTGACTGGTATAAGCCATCAACGAGGCACAGATGGAAACGAAAACGGGTCTTTTCGCGTCATGGCCAATGTTGAGGTTATTCTTTCTGCTGGAGCTCTGTTCTCCCCAAAGCTGCTCATGCTGAGGTGAGAATACTACCCTCAAACATTTACAGAAGCGAATTCTGACTTTAGGACAAGCGGCATTGGCCCAAAGGAAGAGCTAGGATTGCACGGTATTCCGGTCAAAATCGACCTCCCGGTTGGTAAAAACCTGTCAGACCACCCATGCGTTGTGACGAAGTGGACAGTGAACAAGAAGGATGCCAGTATCGGCCTTGGTCCAATGGTGACTGAGGTGTGCAACTGGGCTGCTGGGCCACCGACAGACTGGATCGCGTTCCATCGGGCAAGTCCGTCAACCTTACAGGTGGCACATCAGCATCTCAAGGAGGAGGAGAAGAAGTACTACCTATCGGAGGAAAAGGCACATTGGGAGTGTTTCACGATGTCAGTTCCATGCAACATGATATCCACATGCGACGGTTGAAGCTTACTTATTCCCTAGGTACGGGCCATTCGATACCTCCGAGCGCGAGATCAAGATAGATCCTCCACCTGGAGAATCCATCGTCAGCGTCTTCAACGTGCTCGTAACTCCATTATCCAGGGGATCATTGACGCTTCAGTCAAGCAACCCGGTTGATCCCCCGATTATCGACCCCGCACTCCTTTCTTCACCGATCGACAAGCAGATACTCTACGATGCCATAAAGTCTACTACGGCCGCTATGAAGGGACTGGCAGGTCTGGATGCAGTCGAGTATACTATTAACGAAGAACTGAGAGATGACCTGTCAGACGCAGCGGTTGCAGCGAGGGTCAAGCAAGGTGGAAGCACGGTTTTCCACTTCTCTGGGACATGTGCAATGGGCAGCGTTGTTGATGCCGAGTGCAGGGTGAATGGGGTGAAAGGACTGCGAGTTGTTGATGCAAGCGTCTTCCCTATGCCCCTCGCAGCACATTATCAGGCGGCAACTTATGCCTTGGCAGAACAGGTATGCGTGATATAACGATGATCGTCGTGGTGAGCCTTGGCTGACTGTATACAGGCCGCTGACTTGATTCTGGAGGCTGAGCCGAAAAGTTTGCAGATGTGAGACGGGGTCGCTTATCGTCGCAAGATAGCATACAAAACAGGTTAACGCCGATGGCGGGCCGCTTATCACCGCGTCGGCTCAGCAGTCAAATTTTAGACTTAAAAGGAGAAAGACCAATGAACTGCACGTACTGGGGCTTCGTTCGACTGCCTGCCGGCGCTTTTACTCAAGGCAGACAAGCATAGGTTGAGAGGGATGAATTCATCACTTGGCTACTGCACCAAGGTCGCACCCAGGCTGACGTGTGCCGAAGGCTTGTACTAATCACGTGATGGCGATGTCGATCACAAGAGGAATGATTACGCGCAACATCCTAGAAAGTGACGCGAGTCATGTCCTCTTATTAGCTTCTCCTCCCCTGTCTACCGCTCTTCAACTGTACTTCCACGCCCAAACTCATCCATCATCAATATATTTGAAACTGCCCAAAACATGCAACCTGCACGAGGCATCTTGTCTTGCTCATCATGTCGGCAGAGAAAGTGAGTCCCCGTCAGTCTTGGCGTGTTATCTACGGTGTTCTCACAACGGACTAGACTAAAATGTAATCGCGACGAGCCATGCAGCAACTGTGTTGCAAGGAATGTTGACTGCGTGTATGCGCCATGGCCACGAGGCCGGGCTGCTGCACAACGGCGAGAGGGCAACCAGCAACATCTTGATTCCCGTGTGCGCCACCTTGAACAGCTTCTCAGTAATATCGTGTCGCAGATGCCAGTTCAGCAGGGAGGGTCCTCAGATGGAACATCTCAAAGCGTTGGAAATCTCGCTAGCTCAGGCGTAACCATGATCAGTGACACATCTCCTCAATTCCCAGGTTCCGAGTCTCGTCAGAACGGAGAACTTGTCATGAAGCCTGGCCGAATGATGTTGAACAGTAACGAGATGATCTATGTTTCTGGCAGCCACTGGTCCGCCATATGTAATGAAGTAGGGCTTTATCTGGTCTTACCAACAACCACCGCTGACAGAAGCTCTGTATAGGTTGGCAAACTCCGGGAGCACCTCGATCAGGGTGATGGTGTTGATCACGGGCAACGAACCCAGGATTCTGGACCGATGCTTCTGGAAGGAATTGGTGAGGTGTCCAGCATCGAAGATATAATGGCCGATATCCCGCCGAAGGCAGCTGCCGACAGGCTCATTTCCCGCTACTTCAACTCGCCGATGCCAGGGATTGGTAAGTCCACCAGCTATTTCAATGCCTGAACACGGGCTCACCACCGGCTAAGTCATCATACACGGACCTGCCTTTGAGCAAGAAGTATGGGATCGTCTAATTTTACTCTTGTCCATTGCTGACGGCCATTGCTAGTACAAACAATTCTGGCTCGATCCTAGCGGAGTTTCTCTCCCGTGGATTGCCATGCTCTTCGGGGTCCTCAATGTAGGATCTTTTATGTACTTGCGATCTCAAGAAGGGTGGCCAACCGAACTGGGAAACCTATTAGAAGTGATGGAGTTATTCCAGCGACGTTCCACGGAGTGTTTGCTGATCTCCAAGTATGGCACCGCCCCCACCAACTACACAATGGAGGCACTACTGCTCAATCTACAAGGAGAGTTCGTTCGACGCCGTGATGCTCACTTGGGACTGTGGGTTTTGGGAGGTGTTGCTATCCGGGTGGCAATGAGGATGGGATATCACCGCGACCCAGACAATCACCCCCGAATCACGCCTTTGCAGGGGGAGATGCGACGTCGAATATGGGCAGTCATTCAGCAGCTCGATGTCCTAACTTCATGCCAACTGGGGCTGCCGTGTTTGATCCAGGAGTACCAATGCGATACACGGCCACCAAGCAACCTCCTTGACGAAGACTTTGGCCCTGAGACCACTCAGCTCCCTCCATCTCGGCCCGAGACACAGCTGACTCCAGTGCTATATACTATAGCCAAGTCGAGGTTGTCGCTCATCTTCCGCACTATCTTCAATCACGTCTCTTTGGGTAGAGTAGAGGCATATGAGGAGATCATGGCCTACGACCAGCGCCTTCACAACGCGTATCGACGCCTCCCTGCAAAATTACAGATAGTCGCCCTTGAAGACTGCATCACAACCCCCCCTAGCCTACTCACGAGACGTTATAACCTGGAATTCCTGTTCCAGAAAGCACGATGCATGCTTCACCGTCACCACATGTCAAAGTCTTATGAAGACCCCCGGTACAACTACTCCAGAACAGCCTGTGTCGACGCGGCCATGACAGTTCTTACACATCAAGCAAACATCTTCAAAGAAGTTCAAGTAGGAGGTCTTTTGTACGCGGACAGGTGGTTCATCTCTTCTCTCGAGCGGCACGACTTCTTGCTGGCGGCGATGATTATCTGCCTCGAGTTGAGCTCTAGAACCAACGAGCAGCCAGCGGCTTCGAGTAATGATGGCTTTTTGAAGTTTAGCCGAGAGGCGATGATTCAAGCGCTTGAAAACTCGCAAAGCTTCTGGGCAGAGCTTAAGGCAAGCTCAGTCGAGGCAAAGCAAGCTTTCGATATGCTGTCGGTGATGCTAGGCAGTGTGGCAACCAGCGGAACCACACACAATGAACACATATCGATCCCTCCGAGCACTGAAGTTCTACTATCAGGTAGTTGTAAGGTTCCTAGTATTGTCGTCTGCTGACCCTTCACTGACAAGAGGCGAACAGCGAGCATGCCTACCCAGGCTTCATTCTCTTACGGCACACCGTCGGTGTCAGACCAAAGTGGGTTTGCCACGAGTATTGAAGGTATTGGGGCGATGTTGACGAGCCCTCACATTGATAATTGGGTATGTAGATTTATCTTTGGCCGTTTGTTCCATTGCTTTGTACCTTCTTGGGGTCAAACCGCTGACTTGTGTTACCAGGACTTGTGGGAATCCTTGATTCAAAGTCCTACTATCCCAGAAAACTTTGAACTTCCTGACTTGTCACACTGAATAATGGGTGTCACCAACGATACTGATTATGGTTGGGAATATTTTAACAAGATATTGACTTGATGTGGGAAAGTTGGCGTCTATTCCTCTTGGCTACACCTGGGCGTCTTCCGGAGCGTCAGAATTATGTCGAAAATGGCAAAATTACTCTAATAGCCGTAACTATTATTGTCCAACTACTCATCTTACTTATCTATTGGTCATATCATTCCGGCCCTACCCATCTTACCGGCTTGAAGCGGACATGAATTCACGTAACATTATTGTAGGTGATTAAAAGCACCTACCCTATATGTGAGTGGTGAGTCTTCAGTGCAGCAGAAAGAACATCACTATTTAATAACAGCGATTATTCATCAAAACTGAGAAAATATTATGCGTAACTCAAACATATTCTCTCCGTATACTCCGGCGAAGGACACCGTCAGCCCCCCGGAAGACGGCCAGTCAGCTTTCTCTTCGGTGCTCAACTCTAACAACACGAGCTTGTGCCCTTTACCCTCTTGTAGAGACGTCCAGGCTCTAAGCACTAATACAACAACACGAGCTTCATTTAACGTCGACGCGACCGATGAGGTGCGCATAGAGGCCCGTGCAACGCGTCATAAAATGCATGTCACTTCGCGGCATGCGACCCGAGACGCCAATTTCTGTATCCGCCTTTGTGTCATGGTCCAATCCTAAAGAGATCTGGTAGGTCGATCATGGTGGAGACTGGAGGGGAGCTTCCTTGATGTGTCGCGCGACCCAAGACCAGGCCCAGACGCCCCGAGTCATAATTTATAGTTTTAGTTTGCGAGATTTCGACATCAAAGGCTGGACAAAATGCTGTATGGGTACCTAGCTTGAGGGACGATGGTCAAATGCGAAACTCGTGCCAACAGGCAATATTGAGGTACAAGCAACGGGACTCTTGAAATAGGCTTAAGTTAAAACAATTGCTTTTCTATATCCATTATAATTATGCAATATGCGATAGTGTAATAAAGATGGTTGGAGATACTCAAATTGTCGATTTACGAAAACGGCAAGATCTCTTCTATGCTGATTCTCGACACAACGACAGACAATCTTCTCATAGACCCTAGTCCCTCCCGAAGAAACGACGGAAAGATGGCTTGAATGATGGCCGAGAAAGTCCCCTTTGTTGACACAATAAAGCATGGTATTCGTCAAGCTCAGGGACTGAGTTGGAACCTCCGTCGTCTTCTTCCCAGGCGAGACCGACGATGCCAGGTTCAGAACGACTTTTGTTTGCATAGGAGGGCCTTCGTGCCTCTTTCGACCCTGCTGCACTTGTAATGGCATCCCATGACTCTGAACGGTTGATTGAAGTGTTATATTTAAGTACTCGCCATAGAGCCACTTGTTCTTGGTCGGTGGGTGCCCGATGGAGGAGTTCGCCCAAGAGAGCACTCTGGGCTGGAGAAGCACGGGGTTCATCAAAGGTCTGATGAAATGTACCGTACTCTTCTTTTATCATAGCTGGACGGGGATCTGGCATCTTTCGGTTTGGCTCGGGCGGTGGAGAGAGGCCGGCATCATCGGCTGAATACCAGGTTGTCGGCGAACGCGGTGGTGATGAGCATAGCAAGTCATAGGTTTCATCGTTCTGAATTGCCAGGCAAGTATGTCAGTGGATGCTAATAACTACAAATACATGCTGGGTCGCACGAAAGGTAAAGATAAATTATATTCAGGGTAGTAGCTCCTTACCTTGAATCGCGAATGTTCCGGCCAGACTCGACCCTGTCGTTTTGGCTCCTGACTGTCGTCGGTATGGGGATCTTTAATCGCCTGTTAGCGACTGAAAAGAACGGAAAATAGCGGGATATTCCCACCTGTTGCAGGTTTTGATCCTTGCTCCACGATCCTTGGTCCAGCTTCCTGCGTTGTCTTGCCATCAAATACTTGTGCCATCGAGGCTACAAGCCCAACCCCCTCCACGTGTCCATCGTGCTTTGGCCCTCCAAATGTCTGTCGGCACACGTTGAGTGATAAATGCTCGGCACTCGAGTTCTGTGAATGATAAAAGCTCTTGGTCGTGGGGCTCGTTGGATCAGGATCGACACTCGTCGTAGAAATCGACAGGCGGAGGTCAAGACTAATGTCTGCGTCGAGGGGAGCAAGCACTTCAAATGGACTATGCTCTTCCTCAATGTCCCGAGCCGCGCTCGGCTGTGACGTAATATGGTCAAGTGGTTCGGGCATGACCAAAGAGGGCGACCTCTCCGGCACTGCTGGACAACTAGTGCTCCTTGCCATCTTCGGTGCTTCTTCCGTCTTGAGCCAGATTAGCGAATCATATCGACATTGAATGCTGCGCTTACTCGTGAACCAACGTGTGGTGGCCGGAGGATTACAGAGTCGATGTCATTGGCTGTAAGAGAGGTTTGCGATGGAAATAACAAGAAGATAGGGCTTCAAAACGAAAGGATTCTATAGTCTTGATCTAGTAGAAAGTATCTTTGCCTCATCTACCACGATTGACAGTGGCGCAGCTGCTGGTTATATTGTCCTCTACGCCATCACATTTCCCAGTTTTCTACGTCCTTCAACGGATGCCCAAAACGTTCCAAAATGCCAATGCTCAATTTGCAAGGATCCCATGTCCTCTTAAATTCTGAACGCACTGTCCAAAACCGCCCGCCTGCCCTAGAACGTCCCTACCCAAATGGAGAGATTTATCAAACTGAGAACCACTCGCGGGATTGCCGGCGACCTCGGCCAGTTTTGAGACCATCTTGGCCTCTTCTCTGATATCATGTTTCGTAATGAAGTTAGGTATCAATGAAAAGGGGCCGATGCGTAGGCCTTGGCAGGCAAGGTCGTTACACGAAAGGTACATGCGAAAGCTTACGCCATTCGATGCATTCCACACATCTGAATGCTGCGAGATGTATCTCCATGTTTAGATCTTTTAGCTCATCGCTTATTCTTGACATGCTTCCTGAAACAAAGCGTGCAGGTCGCGTAATAGATTGGTGCCCTAAATCGTGAGGGGAAGGATTGGACGGCGAGCAGTCTTAAGCTTAGATGGATGCTGGACGACACCAAGAACTGCTTAGTCTCCACCTGAAACCGTTGAGAGATATTATGTGCCTCTCTTGAGCGTCGAACGCTTCTCTCACAACCCTAATTCAACTTAGTCTTTAGGCATGTGACAATCTCCCTCCTTCGATAACTCGTAGCGAGGTTTCGTGGGGAGATCGCCGCTAGGTTCACCACAGTGGAGTTGAAACGATGTTCCGACCGGCGGCGCAGTGACCCGAGGAGCCCGACTACAGGGTTGAAGAAAGTCTGGATGAGTCCAGAAGTTGTGGGGAGACCAGGATCCGGATGGTGGAAGCTGACGTGGGATTGTCGGTCCGACGAGAGAACTGCGCCGTTCTGTCACAAATGCCATGATTTAAAGGCAGGCCGACTCAGTATTCTGTACAGGCTCAAACCCAAGTCCTTTGGGCTGCTTTCACTCGGGAACTTTGGAAGCTTTGAAGCGTAAAGGCGTCGAACCCTCCATGCCGCTTCGCAAACTACCTACCTTCGGGACAAAGTTACGATCGGGACTGGGTTAAATATTGGCGCGCTAGTTAAATTGCGCTGATTTCCAAGCTCCATGTCAAGAAATCCCAGCTGTCAAAACCCGCGCAGTTCGCCCGGGTTGTGGAGCCGGCGAATCATCGTCTCCAGCCTTGCGGGCTCGTATGGGGGTAAATAAGGTTCAGGTGAAGATGGAGGCTAACTGCCAAGTCGGTAGTTGTCGGCACAAATCCTACGACTGTCTCTGAATCGCCCGATTCCCGTGGCTACGAACATCAAACACGCCGATCGAGCCGAATGGAACCCCGGTGAGTTGAAGACGCACGAAACACAAACCCCCATGCGCTGATCAGCCGCACACTTGGCGATAGCCAGGTCCAAAGTGGCATCCCGAGATCAAACTGGGCACCAAATGTGGCCCGATCATTTCGCCTGGTGGGACTGAAAGCTAAGGCGATCGAAGAATTCTATGTATGACAGACCTTCAGCACTCGGCCCGAGCCGGAACAGGTGGTCCCAAGACCAAGGGTTTGACGTGCTAATCCTGCAAGCGAGACCGTTTCTGTCTGAGACGGTGGCAGCTCGGAATGAGCATGGGACCTGATTTGACAGCCCATTTTAGTCTGTGGTAGCTCAAACTTGTGGCTACCGGCCCCCTCATCTGTCTTGCAGGGAGCAGATACGATGGCGCCCCTAGAAGTTTTCTAGCTCCAGCCCCTTTGTCTCGCTTTCTACGTTCACCAAGTTCTAGTTCAGCGATATCGGCGCTAGACACTTCGCTCTTTACATTTGCCCCATTGAGGACTTTGGCTGCTCTCCATAATGAAAGTGTTGTGAGCTTAGTTAGGCAGTCCGTCTTGCGCATCTGTTTTCTTACGGACCAAAAAAAGCGCGCTTGAGAACATCGCAGAGCATCCAACATTGCCAGCGCACTACTAGCCCGTATTAGTCGAATAAGAATCGATCGATCGCCTTGAAATAAATATGCAGAAAATAGGAGAGAAGTCTTCTTTACTACGTAGTAAACCCATGTTCTCCATAGCCGTGGGGGCTCTCCTAGACAGTCATAAAGATCTACGAGAAGCGCAAATCCAATATGGGCTGTTAGATCCTAGCTCCTGGGACCCAGATTGTGGCGGCCATTTATGACATCAAGTAAGAGGAGTCATGCTTGGGTATTCTACGCAGAAGTTGTCCGGGGACGCCTTGGTTCCAGGGCCATGCGCCTGTACAGGGACCTTGCATCATGGCCTGGTAAAACGAGGGAACTAGAAGACAAGTGCCTCGACAAAACGAGAAGAGATTCGGAACTGTAACACCGTAAAACCACCATTTTCGTGGAATGGATGCCGTGGTTTTAGACCTTCCCAGGTTGGGTCGGGGCTTTTCCATCCGACTCACCCCAGGCTTCGTCTAAACACCTTTCCGGCTGCGTGCCATCCTTGGAATTGAGATATTACGCCCTATAATCATTGGGGCATTCTAGAACAAGAAGAGTGTCTTGCGGCGGGCTAAGCTCAAAGATTGAGCTCTATATTTTGTGTAGTAATTCAGGTAAAGGGTTGAAAAGGAGACTTGACCCTTGCGCCCGCCCGGCGAAGCTAACTGACTTACGAGTGCGATGCGTCTACTCCATACTATGAGGACAGACTTCAAAGTCAACAAGTTCAAGATGACCTTTGCATTCACTTCTATATGGCAATCAAAATTGGCTTCCTGCATTAGAGCCGCCTTTTTCCTGCCTGCGGAGTTTCATATGCAGATGCGTGGATTCTCACACAGGAGTATTGCGTGTTGACCGGCTTGATCAACCACCAATTTCATCTCTCTATGAGGGTATATAATACTTCATCTGCTTTTGGCATACACGGATATTCGGAGCGGACCGAAGAAGACAACTCTCTCAATAGTCCGAAGCACAGCGGAACGAGGTGATACTTGATACTTGATACTTGATACAATCCGAAGAAGGGTGGCATTCTCACATTTACTCCTCATTTTCCATGGGCTGCGTGAAACACTTATTGGATTACCGATTTGCAAGACAAGTTGCTCACTCTTTAATGGTGGTAAAAAATGAGACAATGTTTATAACAGACTAGTGCTAAACTGATGCCTAAGTTAGAAAGAACTAATCATATGGATCAGGCCAGGCTATGAACTTGCGATAAAGCCTTATCCCCTTATCCTACAGCCAGTTATTTGAGACTTACTGTTGTGATAGGGTAGCCGAGTCCTTTTTTCTCCGACCTCCATGGGACGGCTCATCTTACGGCCTGATAATTACGCCCGAGCTGATTCCCCTCCTTTCCGCGTCCAAAAACGCCTCATCGTCCAAATCTCCTTCTCAACCGGGAGATAGCCTATCTACTAGCGCTAATTCTAGAACAAAACGTGGCTGGGCTGATGCAAGACGCTCGCTCGCTTTCGGTAAGCCTCTTGTAGCGGAATGTATAGACTGCGCCATTTTCTTTTTCAAGACTGACTTGAAACACAATAGGCGGCGGATGGCTTTGACGACGACGGCCCGACCAATTCCGCTGTATGCTCCGACTTCCCGTACTTACGATCCGTGATCTCGCCGGTGCTGACGTCTGGACCACCATCGAGAGCCCTGAGCTAGTCATATTTCACCGAAGTCAACCATCCGATGGTTCCTACTATCCATTGGGCTCTGACAGAAACAAAAGACCTTCAAGTCAAGAGCAGCATAGTTCTCATAGGCGCATAACCGCCCCCTTTCATTCCATCTGAACAATGAGGTTCTCCTGAATGCTAGCACTCTTCTAACCTAGTCTTGTTGCTTGCTCGTTCCGTATTTGGTGGCCAAATACTCCTTAATCTGATTTAGCAGCTATCATTACTAACAATGGCGTTCTAGTTGCCTTGTTCACTAATGGGCTGACTTGGATGTACGGTTATCATCATCACCGAGTGTCACCTGGTCTCGTCACACACCTTGATTGTTGGGCTCCTGGACACCACTTGACAAGCAATCTCCACGAACATTGGCTGCGAACGGGGCAAGATGCTTGCAATAAACGCGCAGATACGAGTCGTTATCGTTGCAGATCCAGATGGCCGAGTTGTAAAAGCAGCCCACTCTCGCGCACTTGTGCGGACCGTCGTCCGGGCCGCAATACCCGTCAAGGTTTTTGAGGCACTCAATGGACTCTTGCATAGCAGTCATACACTCCGCTACCAGACATCGACACCCCTATTCTCTTCCAGGGGGCATTCCAAAGGCGCCGTTCATCTCCTTAGTCTTTGGCTGTGATTGCATGTGGGGATATTCAGTGCCGACCTTGTCAGAATGACAAGATCCGCTCACCTCGAGTGTGCCTTCAAATGTCAGGTTCTCATTGCGTCCTTCGACCTGACCCGTCCACTTCATGGGCGTGTTTTCATAGCATCGAGAGGAACGCTAGCTATTTCTTTCGTGGAAGGTATTGCCTTTGAGAGTGTTGAAGATATCGCGTGCTGAGGAGTACTTGGTGTAAGCTCCCTGAAGCAAACGCTGTGGTAGAATAGAAGACGGCAATGAAAGCGCTGATCTTTATAATGACTCTAAAAGTTGACGATAAGTGAAATGTAGTTTAATTTTTACGGTGTGAGTCTGACGATTGCGATGTCTTTGGTCTTTAAGACGAAAGCCAAGTTCGCCGATGGAATAGCCTCCCTTCACATCTTACAGCTCAATCTTCTTTCATCGTAAAACTTCGGGCTTGCCATGCAATGCTATCGATCCTCGACACACTCAGCTCTGTCCCTGGAGCAAAACACTTAGGTGCCCCATATTAAGTCTGCACCTCCCACGATGCCGCAACTGCGCTGTGCCTGCCAGCTCACTAGGGCGCATGGCCAACAGGTGGGTCTAAAATGAAGCCATCACCACATCTCAAAATGGAAGTATAGGCTTGTCAGACCTGTGGGTTACAAAATACCGGACTCTTTATCTTTCTACCACTATTACTCTTAAATAACGACAATTAGGCTATGGGCTTAAAGATACTATCGTAAAAGAAGTTTAAGTTTTATCTACTATATACTATTAACCCTTTATAAGATATACAGTTTAGCCCTACTGTGGTCTAAGGATTTAACTATTATGTTTTCTTGGAACCCCAGTCATCAACATAGCCCCGGAAGTGGGATGTCTCATGCTTGGAAACCAGGGTCACTCGACAAGTATTGCTCTAAAAAGCGGATAATTGTCACTTGCTATGGATTCTATAGACAGTAGGCAGTAGGCAAGGTGTGTCCTTTGACTTGTGAATTATGTCTTCTGGCTTGACACGACCTTTACGCTTACTCTGACAGTCGCGACTCGGTTTAACACAAGATCGGTTCATGGTAACATTAACGTGGTAGCTCCCGGCCCCGTTAACCATTTTAAAGTACCTGGTAGCCAGTCACCTGATATCAGTTCTACGCGATGCGAAGAGATAAGATATCTTACGTCCATCCTAGTATCGAGCTCAAATCCCATTACATTAGCGAGAGACTACTTCACGATGTTCTCCTATGAATATTCATACTGATGTAAGCATATTGAAAGATTTATTGTTAATACCATAGAATCTTCTGATTACCTAGCTACTCCGGATCTGGCAGGGACTCAATGAGCTCGATGGCCTTGTGGTCAACGATTGCGGCACCATACCGCTCACACATGGCGATGACACGCTCCTTGAGCTGCATATCGTAAGGCGTCAAGATCCAACCCATACCAGAAATCGTTGACTTGGAATATTCCCTTCTCACGTCTTCATCCTGGGGCGAGAATGTGGGGCCACCAAACCTGGCCAAAGACTCGAGATAGTGACCAAGTAAATCCATCTCATGGGCTCTCCGGTCCTCGATAGATAGGGCACCAACCACGAAGTATGCAAAGTCATGGAAGGCTGACCCAATATGCAAAGTCTGCCAGTCGAGGAAGCGCGGGTTGCCTTTGTCATCGAGATATGTGTTGCCAGTATGAGGATCGCCATGAAGCAGACAGATGAATTTGGGGTTCTTGGTAGCAAAATGCTTCTTCATTGCCCCGACGGTGCGCTCCCGAGAACCTTTGATTACATCAGGGCAAGGGGGTCGGTCTGCGCCCAATACCTGGTTGTCCCACATCATGGTGAGGCCGATCATGACATGCTCATAGGCGGGCGTCAGCCATGGATGATCCTCCATCGAGTAGCCCCAGGTACTGGCATGGAGAGCAGCGAGTTGTTCAATGCCCAGCTTTACCCGCTCCACAGACCAATTATACTCCGGATTTCCAAACGTGAAGCCGCCTTGATTCAGATCCTCCATGACCAAGATGGCTTGCTCGCTGTTGGAGCCGGCCCACCACACCTTTGGGAGAGAAACATTGTGCAGTTTTGGGGCAACGAGGTTGAAGAACTTGGCCTCACGTGTAAACATGGTTATGAGAATCTCCCTGTAACCCTCTATAGCGAGCATGGCTGGGTTGAAGCCGCCCTTGAGGCAAACGTGGCTGGGCCGGGAGGTCTCATCGCCCTCGTCCTCATACTTAATTGTGACAAATAGCTTGCTAGCAGTCGCATTCAAGATGCTGCTGGTGAGGTCGATAGATTTAACCTTTTGTCCCAGTACCTCGCCAAGCCACGAGGCCGTGACCTGCTCCGGGATGGTAGGAAGGGAGTGGGTATTAGAAGTGGACATGTTGCTGAAAAGAGTGTCCAAGAGGGAGATGGTTACCAAACGAGGATTGCAGCCTACCCCCCAATTCTCCTTATATAATTAGGCGGCTCGACTGCTAATCAAAATCACATCTTGCCCCTGGCCGGGGCATCACCGCCTGAAGCTAAGACCCCTGTTTAGTTATCAAAATGGCAAACTCCTAGCTCTGTGTCTAGGAGCTTGTGGACAGTTGGGGCAAGCGATTACCCCAGGCGCCAGTGCTAGTACACAGGGGTCAAGGTCTCCCCGGCATGATGCATTTTCTTTTAGATGGCTAGTGACACACGGAGTGGAAGATAGTCCCGTGCTCAACTCCTTGAAGGGTTGCTCGTACGTTCAATTCAGGTCCTTAGATCATCAATCTGGCTGTAGAGAGTCGACCGACAATGTTTCAAGCCACGTTTCCTTAGTGCAGGGCCTTCAGGTCTTCAGCAAACGCGTGATGAACCCAATAGCTCATTCCCTGCAGGAACTTGGTCACAAATGGCGAGCCCAAAGACTTGGGAACGGGACACGGGACAAGTCCCGGTAATCGGTCGATGAACCAACAAAAAGGGGCCAGACCCAGGAACATGGAGGCTGGTAATGGATGGATGGCTGGCTCCAGCAGATCCTTCCGGTTTCACAACCCACGGCAACAAGGGTATCGTAAGGCCGGGGTCGCTATCCGCCACCACAAGATGGGGTTATTGTGGACTATTTGCACGGGATGGCCCGCTTAATCTCGAAAATCATGGTAACATCGGGCTCCGTCCAATGCGAAGATCAGTACATCTATATCTACCAACGCAGCTTCTCCGTCAAGCATTACATTCGCAAATCAAGGGCTTATGAACTCAGAAGGGTGTCTCAGAGCTTCTAAAATTATAGTTTGACACCTACACATTACATGCATAGCCGCGGAATGAATGCAATCAACGGTGCTGAAACTGTCTTTTGCAAACCATGACCATCGCGAGATCGATGAGGAACCTTCATCCAGCTCATGCCACCAACTGATGGTTCTGTAAGTGACCAGTGATAGGTCATTCATCCCGATCCCTGAGAACAAGGTGGATCTGGATCAAGGGAATGCATGTGCCCTCTCGACTAGAAAAATAGCCATGTAACGTCGCTTAAGGTCAAATTCAACAGCTGACGAATGCAGCTTGGTCCGACGGTATCCCGTACAGACATGCCTTTCAGCTCTGGGATCTAGAGTCGTGAAACATCCAGGATCTCAATGGTCGTACGACGGCTCTGCGTTTGGGATCCTGGCGAATAAGTTTCTGCAGGTCCGCGAGACACGCATTTTAAGTGGATAAATCCCAAGATCTAGACCGTCGGACATGTTGTACGGAGTAACCTCGAAATTTATCGAGTAACTTGTTTCTCTCGTTCTGTCGTTCTCGTTCTCGTTCTCGTTCCCTGGCAGGATGGCTGTGAGGGACAGCTACTATCCTGTTGTCATCTCATTCCTTGTGGTCGATGGCTTTGCCGTCGGCCTGAGATTCTGGGCCCGTGGCATCAAAAAGGCCATTGGTTACGATGATGTTACTATGGCCTTCTCTCTGGTATTTTAAGCCGTCGCTATGCCCATTTCTGGGTTCCTTGGTTAACAAAGAGTAGGTCGGGTTTATTGTGTTCTGCGCAATGGAGCTGGAGGCTGTCCGGTACGGCGACACTAGAAGATGGCTTCGACATGATCAAAGCGGCGATGGTAGGTGCATCTAACCTTTTCGGGGAAGTCTCTACTAATTAGGCCCGTTGACAGTTTTTCACAGTCGCCCAGATCGTTTACATCCTTACGACCGGTATCTCCAAACTCGGCGTGGCACTGGTTCTCTTCCGACTCGCAAGCGGCGCCGACATGAAGGCTGTGCGGCTGATCCTGATAATCACCATGTTCATCGTCTCGATCTGGAGTCTAGTTACGGCCTTGATATACGCCCTACAGTGTCGTCCGTTGTCAGTGGCTTGGGGCGTTGGCAAAGGCACATGCATTTCTACAAATGTCCTTGGGAATAGTGGAATCGCTTTGTCGATTATGGATATGACCATGAGTTGGTTCTATGCGGTACGACATGCCAAGTTCAACCCCAGCCTTATCTTGATACTGACATTGGAAAGCTGTTGCCGGTTCATATGCTCTACAAGACGCAGTTGCGACTGAAACTCAAGATCTCCATTCTCATTCTGCTAGGCTTGGGTGCACTGTACGTGGCCCTCTCTCTCTAGACCCAGCTAACAGTCTCTAACATCTTTGCAGGAGCTCAATCGCCACTATCGTCCGTCTAAAATTCGTCATTTCAGTGGCCAAGTTATCAGCAACTGGTGGTCTTGCCAACCCTGATGTCATTTCCCAAACCCTTGAAGGGACACTTTAGTACGCGGCCTTCTGAAGCACTCCATGGCTATTTGATGAACACATTCTGATTATTGGTCTCGCTTAGTTCCATCATCGAAATTGGCCTCAGTATTCTTGCCGCATCACTAACTGCACTCCGTCCTCTCCTCAAGAAGATGCCATGCTTCAGCGACATCAGTTCTGGTGGCCACTCCAATTCACGCGCGTTCGGCTCAATAAACACATTTGGAAACGATCCTCATCATAAGGGACCGGCTTATCGACTCGACGATAGACACGTTTCCGATGCCGACAACCAAGAGAATATTATCCCATCCCGCCCAAGCAATATCCAGAAACGAACAGACATCAACTTGAGCTATTCAGCGAGAGATCCCAAAAAGGCAAAGGCGCGAGATGGGGAGAATTGGTAGCATACCAAAATCTTTTGCCGACCCTGTCACCCTTGTATAATGCATAATACCACAGTTATAGTTGTAATAATCCGCACCCTATATCATGGGTAGGTGGAAGCTCCTCATCATCAGGGCTACAATTATCCAGCGCCCTAGAGAGGTTAAATCTATAGCCCACATTCGTAGCTATCACGTAGCTAGGGCCTAACAAGGCTCCAGGTCACTAATGTGGTAAGGGATAAGGAAGCTCCGCTAAGGAGAGCCTAAGAGTTATGTCTTATATTAAGCAGCCCTCTATATACTGAATAACCTGTCCTATCACATCCCTTTACAATGCTACAATACTGTTTAGCCTAGGCCTTAGGATAAATATAAACCATCCTCATCCTCATCCTCATCTATTAATACACTTATAGTTGATTTCTTCCTTTATAGCTTCTTTAAAGCTTCTATAGTCTTTATACGCCCCGCTTCTTGCAAGTCGAAAGTACTAAACGCCTATTTAAGATAATAAAGACCGCTAATGTTATAACCATCCAGAAATAGATCTAGGAAACCCTTTCGTTCTCAGGCGTAAATCTAAGCGGCGATAGCTACTACCGCCACGTGTAGCGCCATTGAGACAGGTAAGTTGATAGAAAGGTCAGCCTCGTAAGCAAACGACGCGGCTTGCACCAAGATACCACTGAGAGTGGCAACGGAAAAAATGCAACACTAAGCTATTTCTATAGGTTCACCAAAGCTAGGGGAGACCACTAGCCCAAAGATGACAGAGGCAGACCAGCAGAGCGCCGACATGATTCAGAGATGGTGTATAAGAACAGGAAAGCAAGCCTCAGTTGCTTGACCGGCTTGTTAGACTGGAAAGGCAGCACTGAAATAAGGATGTGGCTGATGTTGGTGCTGTGAATAGAAACAGCAGGGGATTCCAACGGAAGTTTGGTCGGATGGTAATGAGGGAAGTGATGGCAACTGTATTGGCGCTGGGTTTAATAGATGGTGCGTAGAGGAGGGTATCGGTAGGGTACCACTGCTAACGGCCCCCCTGCTGATGATAAAATCATTACATGACGGTGTACGGGTGCTGGAAGAGGCGTGGGTAAGCCACTGGCGTCCGGCAAGAGCGAGATGGAGGCCGTTGCAGAGTTAGAGCTCTTACGCGCCGGCCGGAGCTTGAACCGGCTCATCGACGAGCTCAAACAGCGCCGCCGGCGGGTCCAGGGCCAGGGTCGGGTACAGATACAGGTAGGGACCCCCGTGCCCGATGACCCAGACCCGGGACCAAGGCCAACTCGGGGCCGGGGCCATCGGGGGCGCTGGACTCGGCTAGGGAGGAGGTAGACCGCCCCTCGTCGACGGTAAGCCAGCCGTCAGGCAGGATCTTTATGTATTTGTATACCGGTAGCCAGTATGTATATAACTGTCTATTTATAAGACGTATTTTTGAAGATTTAGGAGCAGCAGGATCAGCGCATTGCAATCTCGTAGTCCTTGCAGCGAAGCCCAGCCCCTCCGGGCGCTACACAAGCAAATATCTGGGCGCCCGATAGCCTATATGGCGATGCTCCTGGACTAAATGCACTGCTGGAGCGTAGCAGTCCTCCAGGGCGGGAATGACCTCAATTGGGCTACTAGCCGTCGAGATATTCGCATGCGTCGTCGGGCACTTATCAGATGGTAGTTGTGTACCGGTAATCACATACGATTTCCCGAAATTACTCCGCAAGACGATTGCACGATAAGTTCTGCTTATCGTGCACGTTTAATACGTTATTACGCCCGGGAGGATACGCCTCAAAGGGCCTGTGATGTCACATCTTGTTACATTTGTTTCCCTTACTTCTATCTTCTTAGACTACCACTCTCTTTGCTCATCACATCTTGCCACCTTTTCTCTGCCTCGCTTGTCCCCGCGACAAGCCTTCAACCACGTCAGGTGTATAGAGGTCGTTGTCAAAAGTCTTTCCCTACCGGTCCCTGAGCCTCGGACTCCATAGGTCGGACTCATATATTAGGTAACAGAGCTCGGACTCTAAATCTCGGACTCCATCGGTTGGACTGGACCTGTGGCTTGGAGTTCGGACTGACCCCACAGGCCCGACTCTAAACTTTAACCTCGGTCTCCACAAGAGAGACAGGAACGATTGCACGCGAGATAATCCCTCAGAAGTCCAGGGTGATCTATTTGTATAGTACAATGACCATACATACCATGACCATGTTATTGGAAAGCTAGAAGCGCAGCCATGTTGTCCGATGGTTTTCGCTTACGTGTACAAGATGAAAACGAAAAACAGGTAGCTCGTTCTTACAACTTGGAAGAACAATTCCACCTATCGTAGTTGACCAGACGCTTTAGGTTTCCTACCCGCAATGGTTAGATGCGTAGACTTCGACATTGATGATAACCGAGAATTCTTCCTCGGGATCTTAGCCACTAGAACAATGACGTCATGCCACGTAAATGCCAAGTTACATAGATTCATAAAACGTAATCTATTTAGTTCCTTGCTCAGCAAAGCTTCTGTTATTTCACTAGCTTTGAAGTGATTCCCTCAATGTTGCCGCGGAAAATGCCTTCCAGATTCGGCTGAATCATGCGTCTCATCTCTTCGTTTTGAAGATCAGTATATGCCACATACTTGACCCTCGTCTGGCTCCCCCCCAACACCTCCATCGCAACTTCACATATGGACGCCACGCCCACAAGATCGTCTCGCGTGACACTATAGCGGATGGTGTGATTTATGGGGTCCGCAGCTTCGATCTTTTCTTTTATAACCACGTCAGGTTGAGGGCTGAGGACGAGGCTCCGTACGGCTCCCAGACCAAATCCTTCGAGGGTGCTTTTGATGCAGGTAGGCATCCACAGCGATTCTGATCCAAACGCCGCGATAATAGCCCATATCTCCTCCACTGGGGCGTTTATCGTATCGGAATATTGCGCGAGCATATGCATGGTCTTTTCCTCTCCCATAGCGACAGTGATAGACTGATAAAGAGCGCAAATGATAGCGGATTAGATGTTGAGCTGGTAGGCGACTGTTTCTCCGCGCCAAGGGCGTTCTCAGTGTAGGCGATGATATGTGCAGGTTGCCAACAAAATTGTAGACTACACATTTCGAATCGTGTTTGCTGGGAGCTGAGACAAGAACTTTATAGTTTGATCTCTTCCAACCGTGGACAATAGATTGAGTCCGGGGCGGACATTTCCAAAATTCCGAAATGCGTGATGACAATTTTCTTTACTATCGAACCAAGCTAACAGTGGCGCATGCTTGGCAGGGGCCTGCATTTGAGGACTCGAGTCTTGGAAGACAACAGGGGGACTATGGGTCTAGTCCGAGGTCTAGTCCGAGATGGCTGACAACGCCTTCTGTTTCCTTCTAACCATGATGGGAGCCTCGTGAGTCACGATGAATCTTTGGTTAAGGTTCCAGGTTTTGTTTGCTTCGAGCTGCCCTTTTGGTGCTAGTGTGACAATCATACAAGTATCTATCGAACGCACGGATGGACAATCAGGATCAAATGAGCGCTTAATTCTCCATCCAAAGGGGCGACGAAAGTCGGTCTCTTATACTAATATTCATTCTGCCGATTGCCAAGGCAGCAGGATGCTGCCTGCAATTTAGAGTTTATTGCAACCGTGAAGTTATTCATGATAGTTGTGATCCTTACCCTTGACAGCTATTGCCTCCAGTTTGGCTGTATATGGGTTCTGGTCGTCTCACGAGCCTAGAGTGACCGAGTACTTGGCCACTACCTTGTCAGTCTTCCCTGTCGATATGCATGATACGATACCGCCTATGCCACGGTCGTACAGTGTAAGCTCCGATTGTTTCCATCCTCTCTATACTACCTCGGTCAGGGTGTGACACTCACCGATAAGCTGCGTTATCGTCATCCCAGCACATGGATCGTCAACAGGAAGCTGTTAGAACGACGAGTCTTGAAACGTAGACAGGATATCTCTAGAGCATCGAATCCGTGAGATAGAACCTTTCCGTAATGGAGAATGTTTCTGAGTTGATTACATGGAGTTTTCAGATATGTAAGGAGTCTGAAAGTGTGTTTTTTGCCATTGAAACCTTCGTGCTACCTAATTATCCGAAACTCAACCTCCGCTGAAACCCGAACCCGATTTCCATACCAAATGGTGTTTTCTACGACCAGGCCCGGCAAAGTCGCTGCTGAATTGTTGGTAGGCGTTCGCAGCTCTATCAATTACCCTAGGAATGACGTTGTTAGGATTAGGATCGAGCCTAAAGACAAGCTCCTGATAAAGGTGCTATAGCCGTTTGTTCAAGACCTTGCTCAGACTCAACCTAGACGCAACGATGAGAAGAGTGGCCAGCGAACCAACTCCAGCAGCATAGAATATGGCTGCCCTATATGGCTCAATCGAAGAGGCCTCTGATGCACCGGCAGAATCTATCAAAATACCTGCCAAAGGTGCTCCCATCAAGTATCCCGGGGTCCAGAAAGAGGTCATTAAACTGATAGATGCCGCTGCTGACCCTGGTGCAAGCGCTGCCACAGCCGTAGGAAGTGCAACGAAAAAGCTTCCATTAGCACATCCGTTAATTATGGCGAAAGCGAAAAGTGGCGGCAATGACGAGCTCACGGGCCATATAGCCAGCATACTCACACTATTCATGAAAGCGGCGAGTGCTAATGAGTTGAAAGCGCCGATATGATCACAGAGCCAGCCACCAAAGAGTCGACCAACAGCTGTCGAGGCGCCAAATCCTGCGACAAGCCCAGCGCCTGTAGATGCTGAAAGTCCAATGGAACTAGCGAAGGTTGGTAAAAAGAAAGGAGGCACGAACAAAGCGAACACGCCAATAGCCCCTGACATAGTCAGAGTCAGAAAAGGTATACTTTTCAACTGTGACCAGTCAAAACGAGACGTTGAGCCACTGCGAGCACGATCCTTGAGAAGCAATGCACAAGGAACTCCAGTGGCCAGAATCATTAGGCCAAGGGCTCGAAAAGTCCACTGCAATCCGGCCTTTTCGATCAAGGCTTGTGTTGCTAGGGGAAGAACAGTAGCACCAACGCCGCCTCCAGCCTTGATTATGCCATTGGCTGTGCCGAGCTTGCTACTGAACCATTGGATAGGAAGAGTGTTGGTAGCCGTGTATAGTAGCGATGTAGATAGCCCGACAAGGAGTCCAGCTATACAAAAGAGACCTGCTAGATGTTGAAGAGTAAAGCTTGTAAGGATCAAGCCAGATCCGAACAGAACAGTAGCAGCGAGGCTGGTGTATCGGATGCCAAATTCTCTCGTCAACCTAACCGATGCCAAACCAAAGGCGACCATGCAAGCCATGTATAAACTCCCAACGAAGGTGATGGTGCGGATGTTGGTTTGCAACTTGGGTGATTGAACTATGGCAGCTTGTAAAACGCCCCATGCAGTGGTGTAGCCGTTGATCCAGAAAAGCAAGACGAAACACGCGGCCACAACAGTCCAGCCATATCCACCATCGGGAATAGCTTCTATGGCGTGTTCTGGCGCGTCATCCTCTGTGCCATCCACTGTAGTGATGAGGGGATTCTGGCCGGTCACGGACAAATTGATGCTTTCATTTTGTTGGCTTGTTACAGAGTTGGATGCCATAATGGGTCTGGCAATTGTGCCTGTAGTCGTGGTAGATCCTGAGTGAAGGAGCATTCGCGAAGGTCGAGGGAAGTCACAGGATCACAAGTTTGATACAAAATGAGCTGAAAAGGACCGCTATATATCAGCCGCAAGACGGTCACATGAAGGGCGCACTGGAAAGGCGCACATCTGCTGCGCCTCCCAATGTTCTTTGGCAGAATAATCAGCTTCCTAATCAAGTAAAGCCCATGTCAATCTCAAGGAGGCTTTTCCTGATTTGGGACCAAGGACAAGAAGCAGTCTAACCATATATCTAATAGAGCGGCTAAGCTAAGGGTAAGCAATTAGTGAGGCATACCTAAGTAGTGTCTAAGCAGCTACCCTAAAAGCGGCGATAAGTCTACGTTTAGATTTTCATGGCATAATACATAATATTACACTTGGAGTTGCAGTGGCCCACATCCTATATCTTGAATGAACGTAAGCTATTCATGGTCACTGAATGGGGGCATTCTTCTGCGTGGTTTCTATGGACAGAAGGGACAGTGATTGCCTAATTCACCGACGTCGACAGCCTAATTGTCAGTCAAAGAAACGATCGAGACCCGTATACTGGCTCGCAATAAAATCCTTATAAAATCAAACCGCCTAACTGCTTCGTCTCATAATTTACTGCCATCTTACAAGTCTGTAATGCTCTCCCTAACCGACTCCTTCAGGCCGACCCACCCTGGTCGCCCGAGAGCACGGAGCATTTTTTCCGCCTCATCACGAGGAACCTCATTTGGGTCAATACCACTAGAGAAGTTATCCGGATACACCTGATTCGGCTTATATTTACGCAGAATGTCCAGAACAATGTCCCAGTTAAATCGCTCAGCGTATGCAAAGATCCGTTGATCCCTCACATCAGTCAAGATACCTGCTGCAACATGGAGCCGAGCAGTGTCTTGAACGTGAACATAATATTCTACTGACTGTCAGTCTTTTGGGCGAACTATACACCGAAGGCTGCACTTACGACGAGGGAAGAATGGATGCATGGGAAATGTCTTCCCTTGACAAAGTAGTGGGATAAACTCGGATGTACTGCGGTATCCTTGGTTGATCAGATCCAGCGGTTTACCAAGGTTCACAGACGGAACAACTTGGGACTAAATTAGCATCTCCGTGAATGGCTTGAAAAGACCTCGCTCACTGGTGTTAACCACTAGGTCGGGCCGCTGGTGGCGGTGTTCTTGATGAAACATCCAGACTTCTTGTTCTGCTTGGGTTTTGCTTGCGGAATACACTGCCATTCCCCTCTCCGGCTCGTATGGGGGTTCTTTCCAAGCTTCCTTGATGGAAAAGTCATTCCAAGTATCTTGGCCCACGACCAGTCCGGGGCCGTCGAGGACAGGGTACAGTGCAGCTGACGACGAGGTGTAGACGAACCTCTTCACTTCTGGTTCGCCGTACGCCGCCTTCAGAGCGTTCCGGGCATTAGAAATCTTGGACGGGATGACATTGTTCGGATTAGGGTTGAGGGATGTATCAGATGCCATGTGGGCGAAGATTGTGACACCTATCGAGTTTAATGGTTGTGTCCAATCCTGAACAAGGCCGAAACTGCTCACCCTTGACAGCCTCATCAAAAGCCGCCTCAACAGTCATGTCCGGTACCTCGACAAGTTCGAAGCGCCCACTTCCATATTTGTTGTTAAAAGATTTGACAAGCCAATCATGCTTCTCGATATTGCGGACAGTTCCTTTGACCCTGTAGCCATACTCAAGGAATTGATCAGCCGTATGCGAGCCCAGGAACCCATTGGCACCGGTGACAAGGACGAGCGATCCCTCTTTGACAGCTCGGTTGTCTTTAGAAGTCGCCATCGTAATGCTGGTAGTGTCTTCTCGCCTATTATGAGATCTTAGGTGCTGTAGGTGGGATGAAATTGAACGGGTCGGGCACAAGATGCTCTACTAGTCTCTTCTCAAACGTCTGTGAGTGAGTTAAGCACGGAGGACGCAAAGCAATAGAAAGTCATATCTCCGCAGAGCGCAAACAAACGTTTAAGTACCTGTTGAATATGGGGCATGCAGAAACGTCAAGGGCCATTTAATCTCCTTGCTAACGTGAGATGCCCTTCATTTCCAGGTGCCTGCCATTATCATTTGGCTGCCGACCAATCATATGAAAGTTTCCCAAGACGGCAAGGCTTCCATTCCCAGCTATCCTTGTACCTCCATTGCTGTTTCAAGCTTAAATGCCGTTTGTCAATGGTCTAGGACAATGGGAGGTTCAATCAGAGGCATAAAATTTAGGTCTAGTGACATCTAGCTACCCATGCCATAAATGACAGATATAACGCCTTGACAGCGAGTCATCGCGCGGACTAAGGCACTTAGACCCCAGAAGGCGGTTCTTATTAGGTCTCAGGAGGCAAGGATACGTTTAATATGCGCTCGGGGATCCCATGCCGCCACCTCGAATCTCCCCAAGTCCAATACACGGCATAATGCCAAATCAGAATCACGGATCAGCTCTACCCCATCCAGTACCCAGCACAAGAATTCACGGCAAACAGAACGCTCAAAAGCTATAGATCCGCAATTCCAACGTTCAGAGTCACTGGTCCGAACCATTCGATCGGCCACAAGACACACCCATAAAAGTGCGCCTCTCGATAATCCGTCTCCCGAGTCAAGCCCCGTACGGGCTGGAAGGTGAGTGATGTGGTGCAGGTGCTCGAGCAATAATCTCATGATATGTACTTGTCCATCGAGATTATCAGGTGGGCCACCCTTGATTATCTTTAGGTAAAAAAGTGCTGCGAGTCGAAGCACAATTTGAAGGGACTTCTCAGATCCCAGGCTTGGGTCTAAAAGCGGCATACCGGGAGAGCTTTCAAGATCTGTGGGTACAGGGCTGCGACGGAGATATCCCTGTAAAGCCTCTGCATGCGTTTGAATTGGCCAGGGAGTTGCCAGTAGGCGGTGTTCAAGATAGAGGTACTCCTCCATAAGCGCTAGAGGGTCGAACACCAGCTCCACACATCGCGACGCTGCAAAGTCGATAGTCGCGACGTACATGGCAAGGGCTATTATAGTACCACAGGCCTCATTTGCTTTGTCTTGATAGCAAAGCGCTCGCCGGACAGCGGTTGCTATACTGATCTGTTGATCGCAGGGAAGGTTGTGCGAAATCGGCTGTTGTGGTTGCGCAAACTCCATTAGAGGCATCGTCACAATCTCCGAAGCTCCTTTGAGGTCCGCCCTAGTTCCAGTTAGCGACAGTATAGCGTGAATGGGAAACTTGACCGACTTCTTAACTAATAACTGCACGGGTGCCGGAAGACCCTCAGCCCCGCCAGCGGCGCTTATCAGCAGTTTGAGGCCCTTGACATGTGCATACCAATGGTCATACAGCCCCAGAAAAGTCTAGAATTCCAAGTAATTAGCCATGAAACATGAAATGGTGAAGACAATTAAACTTACCGCCAGGAGAGCCAAGCTAGCGACGGATTGAATCAACACCACACTCTTGTCCCAATTCTGGTGCTTGTCACCCAACAACTTGTTGACCAAAGCGCAGAGCCTCGCAGAGTGCATGGCAAACCCTGCACCTTCTTTCTTACCCGACTCGAGAAGAAGGAACAGGGCCCCCATGGTCAGCGTGCAGCGTAACGCTAACGGCTCCAGCATAAGGCGCTCAAAGCGAGTCTGGTCCCAAGCCAACGGTTGCCAAGACACAATATGCAGCTGTTCGAATGGGTAATGTCGTATCGGGCACGAAAAAAGGTAAGCATGGAAGCACCTTCTCCCTTCGTCAGAAATCTCCACCGGGAGCCCATGCAATGTCCAGTCCGGCAGAGCTGAACTGGTGGGAGGTGGGAGGCGAGAACGGTTTTCTTCCTCGTTACCTTTGTACCATGCTTTGATAAGCTCGAATGAGAATAAGAAGGGACCACCCGGTGCGAAATCGGCAACAGTCTGATAAGGGATTGAACAAGAATGCTTTGATGACCTCTGTATGCCTTTGCCATTGCTTTCGATACGCGGAGCGAGCCTCTTGTTCTTGCCTTGCTGTGCGCGCTTGAGGTCTTCCTCGGTCATCATTTTACGTGACTCATGCGCGGGTGGGATCTTTGCAGACACGAATTTGACGCCCGAGACAGGCTGGCACCCTTGGGCGTGCCTTTTGGTGGTGGCTACGGTCGCGTTGACGAACGAGATGCCCTGGTGTTTGTCTCTGCTTAGAAGCAGCCCTCGCCGCGACTTGGCAGCGCGGCCATTGTGGAAGACAGCACACTCAACCGAGTCCATGATTTCGGTAACCTGCTGACAATCTGACTGAGCTTAGAATTGAATGATGCACTCCATTTTCTGAGTTGAAACGAGAAAGATTTGTTTACCCTCACCGACGTTCGGATGACGCCCCCACCGTATCAGCACTAATCTGGGCAGATTGCCGTAATAGGCAATTCGCTTGTGATTGGCCAGCATCTTAGCGCATGCCCAATCAGTGCCAGGGGACCACTGTCATTCCAGGTATGTGGCTGGTCATCCATAGGATTAGCCAATGATTAAGATAATAGTGAGTAAAAACTTGGTATAAAGTAAGGTATTTTTTTTATATTCATGATAACGTTATTTAAACCAATTCTCTGACGTTTACATAGCTACCTATGTACTAAAGTTAGGCGGCGGGTCAGAGAAATATCTTTGTACCACGCCTTAGCTAAGGCAACTTTTAGGGAACCAAAAGACGCCTCAGTATTTAAGCATCAGTGAAATAAACGCTTGGGATCTACTGAAGCACTGACCATGCGATAAAACTGTTTTTTCAGAAGGAATATCAAATTTAAATCACCAAGCGTGTATATACATATATCTTATCATGTCCAAGCCCAGGCATCGGATCTGAGAGAAGAAGGGAACTTAACGTCATTGGATCAACACATAGATTGCCACAACTCCCATACGGTAGCCACCTTTTCGATCTCCGAGCCCAGTTTAACCATCAGTCTTAGGGTCAAAACCAGGGGCCTAGAACGCGTTAGTTCAACAAGTTTCCCCAGGTTGTAAACAAGTGAAACTAATCTTACCCTATCACCGATGGCTTTCTCAAGATACTCAGCAAAAACAGAGTCCTGGGTCTTGGGGCTCACACCCGAAGGCCAAGTGTCAAAGAGCTTCTGACGGATCTCTGCAGTTGGGAAGCCCATGTAGTCAACCAGGGCACCTCGGATCCACTCTCCCTTGTGGTTCTCCGGTGGTTCATCACCATTGTCTCCCTTAGCAAAGCGGAAGGCATGGGTGCCACCACCATCTTGATGGTAGACAATCTTCGGGTGAGTGTCTAAAGAATCATGTTAGTAAGCTAATGCTGTATGGTCATAGATATGATCTTCTACCTTGCTGTGGGATTTCGTCCCAGTTTTTGGTCTCATAGTTGTCATGTGCGGACGCAGCAACAATGGCTGGGTGGCCCTCACCATCCTTGACGACGACAACGATGTTCTCCCAGTCATGCTTGTGGCCGCCGCTGAACGGGTTGCCGGTAGCATCCTTCTCGAAGTAGTGCTCATACCTATGATATGATTAGGAAGACTCAAGTGCTGGGATTCAGTAGATCTTACATGTGAGCACACCATCCGTTGTTGCAGCGACTGCGAGAGTAGACGTTCTGGTTGTCGAGGTCTCCTGCGTCACGGCACCCGCCGGTCTTGTCACCAGCGGCGTCAAGACCCTCGGCGGTGTTACCGTCCTTATCAATGGCAGGCACATTATAGCAACTGTCGGTGTCATAATCCAGAACAGGCTGGTACTTGATGGCATCCTCAGGTGCGTTCTCTGGAAGAGCAGCAGGAGGGTTGGGCAGTTGTCGAGCCTTCACCTTCATTGTGGCATTGTAGCGGGGCATGGCGACTGCGCCCGTCACCGCCATGAGGATGGTGATGCTCTTGGTCAACTTGTTGTCATACATGTTGGAGGCGTTGGTGTGGACTTTCTGAGGATGTCAAGGTTGATTGTTGAGATGCTGGAGCTGATAGATGTCGAGGTTATCTAATTCCATGGCATCCAGCGGCCTCTTTATAGTTTTCTTAAGTTGTTGGCGGTATGCAGGTTTCCAAGTTCTCCGGCTTTTCAACCTCAGCCGGAGATGTTTCGTCGATCTCGATGAACAATCGCCAGGACTTCGGGCACAATGCTACTTTGTCGGCATCGCCATGTCCTATCACGTTGAAACTTCAAGTGTTCCGCATATAGAAGAGGCCACGCCAGGCGTCGAGCGTACTGCCGAGGTCAGAAGGCCACAGTGTCGTCATAGTCTCACTGGTTTTGAATCCTTCATTCGGAATCACAGGTTTGTTACCGCTCAGGTTTTCGTTTAATGACTGATCGCCCAAGGCTGCCAAGCACACGGGATTCTGATCGTCAGTGCCCCACGCCAGCTGATACGTCCATCTCACTCTCCGACGCGAAGGATTTAAGGCTGTGCTTTGTTCCCGAAGCCACGTAGGTTACTCGTCTAAATGAATGGTCAAAGTGTAGCGTCGGTCAGCATTAGGTCAGGGCAAGGCTCTGGTTTTAGGGAGCTAAATCCTTTGACAGGCATCTGCCGACGCCTTTGTGTCGCGTCGTGAAGAGCTTTGTAGGATCGCCAACCCAGGAGCTGAGGGATGTAGTGATCTGCAATTCGGCCATATTAAATCCCTCAGCAAGGTCAAGCTTATCGAACCCAGCACGCAATTATCATGAGAGTAAAACTGAAAACGATCGAGGTTATTGATTCAGGGATCAAGATACTGATATTCGGCAACTGAAATAGCCTCTGGCCCGGTTTTTGACGTTCAGGGGAAGCGAGGCGCGGAGGCAACAGAAGTTAAGATTTACGGTTATTCTAGTGATCGGCATCATCCGACAGGGGTATCCCTGGAAGGTTATGTGAGATGCCGGCTAAGGCTGAGTGACTATGCAAGGCAGAAAGCGTGAATGAACGAATCCGAGGTATTTGGACCACGGGAAGGGCCGAGCACAATTTGCATCGCCGATCGAGAACTGCGCCATCATCGGAACTGGCCCAGCTGAGCTTGGGGCGACCTATAGGAGACAAGAGGGACTGCTCTAGCCTATATCTCCATTGGCTCTCATCTTCCACTTCTCAGAAGTTCCTGACCCCATGTTGTATTGTATGTAAGGATCATTCCTACTAGGTCGCTATACCACGAGTGGGACTCATTCCGCCATTGGATGCAAAGGACTTGATTGCCGCGCGGGATTTCTTGTGCTACGCACCAAGGATTGTGATGACACATCATCCCATAAAGGCAATTGTTTCGAGCAGCGGGGGAATCTTGATGCTATGGGCATCGCAAGTCTAACTATCTCGCCCCTATATGGTTTGGATGGCCTCAGATACTTCTTTATGACAATCTCATCTAAAAAAGGCAGGTGAATCATGAATCCCAACGGATTTCCTGCATGGCAATGAAGTGCCTATCACAGTCAAAGGTTAGGTTAGGTTAGACGCATCGTAAAGTAACCTTCGTCATGAGGATCAAATGATTGAATACAGGCCACAAAGCTCCATTAGGAAGATGACACAGGGCGTTAACCCAATGACTGTAGCAAGCCTGAACAAAGCTGTTTGACATTATCATCTCCGAATTGCATGTTCAAAAATGCTTTCGGGCTCAGAATTCTTCTCGCGTATAATCTACCCAAAACTCTAGCTCTAGGAACATTAAGTTAGCGGTCTAGATGTCTTTTATGCTTGTTTTTTAAACGAGCTGGTGAGGCGTCGTACAGATGGTCACAGTTATCGTGTTTGGGACTGCGCCACCCCTTTCTCGGGTTCCGAGGGCCCATGTCAATCAAGCACACCTTGTTGGTTCAAATTGATAGACAAGAGATGATCGTCGTTGCAAAAACAACGTCAGATTTTAGTAACCGTGGAGAGATTTAAGGTCTGGGCCACCATCCTCTGCTCGGCAGATGTAATCATATCGTGATGTGGCTTCATATCCGAAGTTCCACCTCCACCTTTTGATAGTATTCCTACGGACTCGGACTTGAGTCATCTCCAGTTCATCAGATATTGTTTAGGACTCACTCCTTATCTTTGGCATTTTAATCTGGTATTCGGCCGAATTGCTAGAGAAGTGGTGTCGATCAGTAATGACTCAAGTAGGGCCCTTGCTCTACCGTTCAACCTTTTTGCACTCTCATTCTCCTCTGGACTCTCACGCGAGTAAATATTCAGGAATCGAAGCCTTTATCACTACATTAGGCTTTAATGATAATTTAAGAAGAAATAATTGCAAAATATGTAGCCAGGAGCATACTATACTTCATAGTTAGGATATTACTTCCTTCTACGTAAACCTTGCCTAGCTCTTTTAATAAGATTAATAAATTTAATAACAGGCCAGTAGAGTAATCTTTCAATGGCGCAGCTTTCAATTTCCATCATTTAGATAACGATCTGATGCATATAAAATCTCTTGTATCAGTTGCGCTCACGCAGTTGCATTTTGCCGGCGATAAAAACCGTGTAAATTTACAGAAAACGAGAAACCGGCGCTTCACCCGCAGAGATACAGGCCCAAGACTTCATTCAATACCACTCATCTGAATAATATTTCTCCGCCAAAATTGCGCTCGCTATCTAGGTGCCATGGTTCCGGCTTAAATCCGTGCCTGGGAAATGGATGTGCCTGCATGTCAGCAGAGTCCGAGAGAGCAGCCGGAGTCGGCCCCGCTTTTATCGGACGTAAGCGGGACTAAAGTCCGGGACAGCTCCGAACCCAGCTGATCTCAATTGTATAAAAAAGCAGACCAGATAGATTTAAAAATTCATGTCTCGGCCAAGATATCATTGAGAGCACTTTCACATTTTTGTTTTCGTCATGTCTTCCTGGAAGTCCTCTAAGTTGACGTGGTTCATCACCGGAGCTGCATCGGGCTTCGGCCTTGAACTTGCTCGACTCGCTCTAGCAAATGGCCACAACGTTATTGCAACGTCTCGGAACCCAAAGAAGGTCCCTGATTTGGTCTCTGAGATTGAGAGCAAGAACGGGCGATGGCTGACTCTTGACGTTGATGACCTGAACGGGGGCCTCGTCATTGAAAAGTTGGAAGCCGAGGGTGTTGAAATCGATATTCTGGTCAATAACGCTGGGTGGTCCATCCACGGGCCCGTCGAGAGTTTCTCAGAAGATGAAGCCCGGCGGCAAATGGAGACGGTATTTTTTGGTCCTTATCGGCTCATCAGAGCTGTGCTCCCTCGCATGCGACAGCGTCGTCGAGGTCTTATCCTCAACATCGGGTCAGGCGCTGGAGTTGGAGGTAGAGAGAGCATGGGCATTTATGCCGCGAGCAAAGCTGCCATGGATGGTATGGTTGCTTCCAGGACGTTTAAGACTCACCTGCTAACTTGAACAGGCCTTACTAGGATCCTTTCGCGTGAAGTTGCTCCGTTCAACATCCGTACCCTGACAGTCCATCTTGGGGCCTTCGATACCAACTTCACAGTTGGGTTGCGGCTGTCATCTGCTTCTCTTCCTCAAGATTATGTAGGTGGAATGGGAGAAAAGGTAATAAAAAGCCTACAGGGGAGCAATTTCAAGCCTGACGGGGATCATCGCAAGGCTTCCAAAGTCATTTACGAACTGGCCGTGGGTGAAGGTCGAGGAGAAGGCAAAGAAGACGAACGCGTAGTACCTTTGGGTAGGGACATGTTGTTGTTGATGGATAATGTGTCCATGAACATTCAGCACCAAATCGAAACCTTTCGCGAGATCGGGAACAAAGTGTATCTGGAAGCCTGATTAGAACTAGACAGTTGTATCGCATTTTTCACCGATAGAACTCGATCACTGGGAAGCTGAATTCCGCCTCCACCAATCCGTGATGATATCTCGGCCACTTAACTCTCTCTATTCGATGCCATTGGTGTCATTCAACGGTGCAATAGAGTGTGTAGCCAGGATTCCTCAAGGCATTAACCACTGATGAACAAGAGCTCCCTCGTCAGATCTAACCGACTTTTTCTAGCCCCTTTGGTAGCAGAGGGTTGATGAAATCGCCAAATCTCGAGATTAAATTTGGGTGCCATGCCTCCAACTTTTGACCAGTCAAGTCATTTCCGTATGTGACCCCCCGGTTGAAAGCCACCAATTTCTTGCACCGCCCCGGCGCCGTTCGTTGATCGATTTCGGCCCTGCGACAACTTGTTAGTATTTGGCTCGCAACAGCCCGAACTGAAAGTCGACGTACCAGAGAACAGAATTTACCGAAAGCAAATCTCGAAAGTAGTGGCGCTTGTGCCATTGTTCGTCTTGATTCTTGATACACACTTCCGCGACCCAATCACAGGTGTCAAGAGCGTTTGCCTTTCCTGTCGAAGAAAATGCATGCCAACGCCGATAATTGATTTTGGTCTCGTCCTGGGCCAGTTTGACAGGCAAAACACGCTCTAGGTGTCGATTTCTCTGGCTTTCATCCCAACGGATACTGTGACTCCGCAGCAGGTGACCTAGGTCCTTTACTAGAATCCTAACATTCATTTGCCATGAGTCGCCGGGCAGAGAGTTGGAAGCACTGCACGCAGTTAAAGTAATCGCCCAACCCCAGTTCCCTGTCCAATCTTGACTCGAGTGGACGAGTTGCTCGACTTCATCAGGCCGTACCCAGGCATTATTAATTGATGGTTTGGGATCGAATGACCATTTGTGATTCACCTTGATCCCAGTCCGGTCCCACACCCCTTTGACCCGGCAAGTGACGCATCGACATGGCCGTGAGGTAGGGGCAGAAGAGGAATGGGAATTCGTTGGTGAGCTTTGTGATGGAAAAGCACCTAGTAGTCCCGGATACGACGGCAGGAAATAATAGGATGACCAGTTCATCTCATATGTCCACGCGCCTGTCGGTGTGCGGACAGGGCCTCCTGCGACTGTATTGCAATGGGTTCGAATCCAGGTCATTTGCGATTGCGGTGAGTTCTCTGTCGAATTCCCTTCTAATGAGTGTCCTGCGTAATTGTTTTTTGACATCTCATGCTCCATTTCGTTGGTGCAAGATTCGTCCGACGGGTAGGGTGGTGGTCCTCTACCAGAACACGAAACACCGTGCTCCATAGCGTTGCGTTTTAGGACCCCACCGCGAGTCTGGGAAAGTGACCGACCTATTTGGCTGTTATTCCTGCTTTTGTGGAGTTGGTTTTGGAGTTGGTTGTGTTGTGTGTGCTTGATACTCCGGATGATGGGAGAAGGAGGCCTTTTTATCATGATCCCTGGGATAAGCGGTCATGTTAGTTAAGGTTGCCCAGAGGCATTGCGGACTTTCTATCAATGTAGTCCGAAAGCTTATACGAATAAAGTTATTAGGGATGCCATTTGTCCCACACAAAATGAGCATGAGACTCCCCAAGGTTCTCTCTCGCCGGCAATTACTCGCCCCTGCATCGCCTCAGTGATGTTGGTCTCGCCATGAGGTAGGTTGGTATGACATCACCACCGTAACAAGTATCATTGTCCTGGGATGAGAAGCGAACAAGCCCCCGTTTTCCAGCAAGCTGAGGGGTGCGTGCAAAGGTTGTATGGACACGGCGACGGTTAGGGTTATGCAACTGTAGAGTTATCACAAGCAAAGTTCAAATTGATTTGCAAAGTATTGAGGTGCTTCTGAAGAGATGCATGCACCCATTCAACGCATGTCTTGGCTTAACAATATCGATATGAAGGATGAGACCGGGTAATGGCGGACAGCCTCGGACACTTCCCCATCCCCAGGCCACTCAAGGGTCACTGCACCAACCACCGTCCACAACATACGAGCTCCCTGTCACAGCGCTTGCCTCATCACTCGCCAGAAACACAATGACCTTGGCCACCTCTTCAGGAACCAGATCCCGCTGTAAGCTCTGCCCTCGCATGACTTCGGCCCGGTACTCGGGCGTGAGAACCTCCTCCCTCTGTCTCTGTGTCGCAATCGCACCAGGCATGATACTGTTGATTCGAATGTTTGATGGTCCAAATTCTTTGCTCTGCGTCTTGGTGAGACCCATGATGGCCGCTTTGCAGGCTCCGTAGACAGGCTGCCCCGCCGCTGGAATGCGCCAGGTGATGGATCCCAAATTTACGATGCTCCCCCCTCCTGTTTCTTTCATCCCGGGGATCACAGCCTGCGTCAGGAAGAATACATGTCGTAGATTGGAATTTATGTTGAATTCCCACGCTTCAGAGGTGACATGCTCACTACCAAGTCTGGCCGCTTTCGCTGCAGCCGCCGCATTGTTGACTAAGACATGGATAGTCCCGTGCTCTTCTAATATTTTGGCAGCGGTTGCTTGCAATGCTGACAGATCCGAAAC
This sequence comes from Fusarium sp. JS1030, assembly GCA_000966855.1. NCBI lineage: Eukaryota > Fungi > Ascomycota > Sordariomycetes > Hypocreales > Nectriaceae > Fusarium > Fusarium sp. JS1030. The sequence goes on from JWIW01000101.1 coordinate 1,119,410, forward strand.
GTCGCAGTGGTAGAATATGGGTACCTTGAGTCCCTCAGACAAGGAAACGACGTGATCGATGGTCTTCTGCGCTGATGTCTTGGCGATATCCAAGAAGATGACTTGGGAACCCTGAAGCGCAAAGAGTTGGACACTAGCGGCGCCTATTCCTTCCGCGCCGCCCGTGATGAGGACGGTCTTTCCCCGCAGGCTTGGATAAACCGCGTGTGATGGTGGCATTCTGGTGATCTGAATTCAAGTGCTTATTCTGTAGAATGAGGGGAAGTTGAAGTGTGGAAAAGACGTGGGATTGACAACCCCTCTTTCTGTGCCACCACTGCGATTTGTCAGGTCTCTACCCGATGTAGAAGATGTTAACTGGATGACGTCTATTTTGGACAAGTAAGCAAGATTATTGGTTTGCGACAAACGCTGAGTGTAGGAATGCCACCTCACGCATTAAACCAGCTAACATGGGATGCATCTCAGCACACAAGTTCCAGCGACAGATATGAAGGTTCCTAATAGAGGTACTGGGTAATATCTAGGATGATACTTATTAAAATTCCTACAATGAAGTAAAACAAGTATTAGCTACATTTTAGTAATTTATCTTCAATTATTTACCTAAGACTCTACATAGCTCTTTCGGTTGAGATGGGAAGAAAGGCGAGAATATCCTACCCTACACAGACGCGATGCGCGTTCCAGGATTGATGGCAGGTACCAACATTTAACATCCAGACGCGACTAAAGCTGGTTCCAGGCTCCTCAAGAGCTACGCGGCGCGGCCCAGTAGTGACTTCTCGTATCTCTCATCTGCTTGATCATGAACTTGACGACTGCTAGCTATCACGTGATGAGGTCGGGTGAGACACTCCAAAACACCTCGCAACTCAACGACAAGTGTCCTTGCTTATCAAAGCAGAGCCGAGTCAGCAATATCTTGGTCCTTGATTGGCCCATGATCGCCGGTCGTCATCTCTCTTGAACGCGCACCCCCCGTCTTCATGAATCCATCAATTGCATCATCGCTGGCCATCGTCTAGAAAGGCCCAACTTCTTGACCACGTGACGCGAGACGACGCGACCCGCCGACCTCTAGCCATGTCTGCTATGGACCGCGTTCGCGGCTCCGCTTCTCCAGACGGAGACGATCACGAGCATCCCTTGCTACCTCTAGAACACGCGGATGGTGATGAGACTGGTACCAATCGTGATGAAAGAGAAAGACACGGTGGCAGTAGCAATGCCACGGCCAAATTGATGCGGAGGCTCGGTGTTTCGCCCGAGCGCCGCATCAAGGTCACGCCTGAGGATGATGCGCGTGTGCTGCGTCGTATTGACCTCGTTGTTCTCCCTCTGATGCTGGCTGTTTACTTTTTACAAGGTAATATCGCCATTTCACCAACACCAGTGACGGTAGCTCACTCCACTCGCAGGCCTTGACAAGGCGACGATTGCCTATGCGTCCATCTTTGGTCTAATCGAGGACACGGGCCTCAAAGGCAACCAATTCTCGTGGCTTGGCTCTATCGTCTACGTTGCCCAGCTCATCGCCCAGTTCCCTTTAGCATGGCTGCTTGTAAAGCTGCCCATTGGCAGATTCACTAGCTTCATGGTCGTCTTATGGGGCGCTACCCTCACTTTGATGGCTGGCGCACACACCTTCAAAAGTCTGCTCATTGCTCGGTTCTGGCTGGGCGCATTCGAGGCAAGCATTGCACCGAGCTTCGTGGCCATCACGCAGATGTTTTGGCGTCGGCGAGAACAGCCTCTTCGCATGTCCTACTGGTATGCCATGAACGGCTTCACAGGTGTGGTATGATCTCCCTAGGAACAACATTCATGTACAGTATCCAACTTACGCTATATAGTTTGGAAGTTTGATCACTTGGTGGCTTGCACAGTTGCCGTTTGGACTCAAGCCATACCAGGTGAGTTGCTGACAGACCCGCCAAAGCCGACGGAATACTAACTATCTCTCAGACCATCTTTATCTTCTTTGGGATCATTACCGTCCTGTTTTCTTTCGTGCTATTCTCGTACATGCCCGACTCTCCAGCCGAAGCAAAGTTCCTCGACAAGCACGACAAGCTCATCGCCATCGAGCGACTGCGGATGAACCAAACTGGCGTCATGTCGCGTGAGTGGCGATGGGACCACTTCTGGGAGGCGATCCGCGATCTCAAAACCTGGATCTGGTTTTCCCTCATCTTTAGCATCTCGTACGTGGCCTTGCTTGTCCCTGCACCTCGGATGTCGCGTCTCAATGATCTTCTCATAGGGTCCCTTCAGGCGGTATCGCCTCCTTCGGTCCGCTTCTCGTCAAGTCGTTTGGCTTCGACTCATCCAACGCCATCCTGTTTAATGCCCCATTTGGTATCGTGCAGCTGATTTCCACCGTCGGCGGTTCGTACGTGGCGACAAAATACCACAAAAAGGGTCCCGTTATCGCATTTCTGACGTGCTTTCCTATTGTCGGCTGCATGATCATGCTGTCAACACCTCACACGCCAGGTAGCAGGTCGACCCTATTGTTTGGCTACTACATGATCTCAGTATTCCCAGGCATAGGTATACCTTCTCTTCCACAAATCTACGATAAAAGCATACTGATTCCTGTTCCCAGTTCCGTTGATCTACTCATGGTCTGCATCCAATACCGCCGGTGATACCAAAAGCAAATGTAACTCTTCTGCCATGTTCATCGGCCAATCACTAGGCAACATCATTGGTCCCCAGCTGTACAAGCCGTCAGAGGCGCCCGAGTACTTTCGAGGTTTGTATTGGAACCTGTTGCTATACTGCGCCATCCTGGTCCTGGTTGGTGTCGCGAGCATGTACCTCGCCCATCTCAACCGCAACCACAGCCGTCGTCGCGTCCTCGCCGGAAAGGAAGCTGTCATTGTAGACTATAGCTTGTACTCGCCCGAGGAGGCGGAGCGACTTCGTCGGATGAAGACGGTAGATGGCCAAGAAAATGAGAACGCGAGGGACGAGGCGGGACGCCGTGTCGGCGAGCACGCATTTGATGACTTGACTGATTTGATGAACGATGAGTTTGTCTTTGTATTCTAAAACATGGGATGGCATTGCGATCCCATTGCGGGATTGCTGAGTTTGTACGGATGTATTCAGAGCTGCAATCAATGCTTGCGCGGGCGCGGGTTAGTTTCGCCGAAGGACACTGTCCTGCACTTGGACAAGGTCGCACACACCATCTTGGAGCAGTGACCGTCGGGTTTGAGTAATCGTGCTAATGGCCGGCCAAGTCAACTATTTGTCAAATTCGCCGAATTCGGGGTCAGCAGAAGGAAGAACACCCCCTCAGTGGAGCCCAAAGTGCGTGATCACCAACTTGAAGCGGGGAAGCGTTCGTAGTATTCACGCTTCCGACAGAATATTGAACAATTCGGCAGAAGAGCTTGAACAAAGATAATTAAAAGATGGAAACCTGGCGACTGACAGCTACCGAAGCTCTCGAAAAGTTAAGGGCCCAGGAACTCACAGTCGAACAGTATGCGTCTTCGCTTCTAGAACGCATCAAGAAGCGTGACGATGATGTCCGCGCTTGGGCATATCTTGACGAAAAGCTCGTGTTGGATCAAGCTAAATCGCTGGACAAGGTACCACTAGACAAACGAGGACCGCTACATGGCCTGCCAGTCGCAATAAAGGATATCATATATACCAAAGGTAAGTACAATGAACTCATGACGGGGACATTATATGCTAATGAGGGAGCAGATATGCCGACCGAGCATGGCTCTTCCATTTATAAAGACCACCATCCCGAACTCGATGCTGGATCTGTTATGATTCTTCGTCACGCTGGCTGCCTGATCTTTGGTCAGTCGCGCAAATATCTCACTCTGTATAGATAACATCCCACTGAGAAGCACCTCAGGAAAAACAACCACAACCGAGTTCGCCGCTGTCTTTGCCGGCACAAAAACCCGAAACGCACACAGTACCTCTCATACGCCCGGAGGCTCCTCCTCTGGCTCCGGCGCTGCAGTGGCAGACTTCCAGATCCCCGTGGCTCTTGGGTCTCAGACGATAGGCTCCATTGTCCGTCCGGCAGCTTTCAACGGCATCTACGGCTTTAAGCCTACCTGGAACGCTATTACGCGTGAAGGTCAGAAGTTCTCTGCTCTCACGCTCGACACTATAGGGTTCTTCACTCGCAGCGTATCTGATATTGAACTGTTGGGCGATGTTTTTGCGGTTCATGACGACGAAGAGAGCATGTTTTCCACTGTCAAGGGTTCCAAGTTCGCCGTGTGCAGGACGGCGCAATGGGATTTAGCTGGTAAAGGGACCAAAGACGCCATTGCAAAGGCGACCGATCTACTCAAGGCACATGGCGCAGAAGTCGAAGAAGTAAATCTCGGCCCCGAATTCGATCCCGTTGTCGAATGGCATGGCATACTCGGACAACGCGAAGGCGGAACAAGTCTTCTCCCCGAGTACACCATCTCCAAGGAAAAGATGCATGACCACCTTGTGGGATGGGTCGAGAATAAGCGCAAATTTACGCGTCAAGACCAGCTTAAAGCGTACGACGGACTTGCGGCTCTACGTCCACGATTTGATGCAATTGCGGATCGTTATGCTGCTATTTTGGCACCAAGTGTGCTGGACGAGGCGCCAGAAGGTCTTGATAGCACTGGAAACCCAGTTCTGGCTGCCACTTGGACAGTGAGTCTGTACCACACCTCTCTCGACAAATCTAACAAGATTAGGCTCTCCATACACCGGTGCTTAACATTCCCGGATTTCGTGGCCCCAACGACATGCCCGTTGGGGTGTCGCTCGTAGCGCCTCGATTCCGAGACCGACACCTTTTGAAGGTCGGTAAAGAAGTTGGCCCGATCTTTGAAGCAGAAGGTGGATGGAATCAAAGCCTGTGAAAGGGGAACAGCACCAGGTTTGGCATGAGGACTTTGCTGGATTTGCAGCCCCGGGACATACAATTGCCTAGAAGACAAGACATAGATGCAATGAAGAGACAAGCTCATCTTTCATTCCAACCTGGGTACCTAACGGCGATTCTCTTCTACATCCTCGTCATCAGATGAAAACAAGGCCTCATCCTCCCTGGACCAGTCATCCAACTGTATCTCCTCTGCCTGTAACTTTCTATAAGCCAGCTTCCGCCTCCTGTACCTTGTAACGCCGACTTTGATGCCCCATATGATGCCCCATAAGATGCCTGCAAAAACTAGGATAATGAACCCCATGAATACCCACACTCTCCATCCCCTTATGCAACACGGATACCATGACATGTAAATCCTTACAGCCCATTCTACCCAACCTAGTTTTCGTTTTTCGTCCCGTAATAGTCCTTTTCGGACGAGGTGCTTGAAACGCGGTCCGTTGGGCCCAGTCTCGAAGCGCTTGAGGCCAAAACGCGGTATCGTCTCCTGGCGTGGGTCGGAGTCAGGATATAGGATATCGCCCCAGTGACCGGTGTAGTCGAACCAAGATGTCAGATTGTAGGAGGGTGGTGAGGGAGATAATTTTTGATTGGGGGGAGTGAGGGTTGTCAGTGTGAAGGAAGCAGGGTCGAAGCGGTAAAAGTTGGCCGAGAGGACAGGATCCCACCTTCGCCCTTCATTGCAGTAGTCGATCAAAGCTGCGTTGTGTATTTGTTCACTACAAGACGGGTTAATGCGGGCATAGATCAACTGTGATGTGTTCATACATACCCCGACCCTGGGTAGTTGGCGTGGGAACCGCGAGCGCTGTACACGATGGGCTGTAGCGTCGTGAGTAAATTGGTTACACCCTATCAAGTCCGGATTGACATACCCGTCCATCGTTTTTCGAGACTTTTGCATCATCCCAGTCGAAAGCTGCTCCATCCACATGCTGACTGTAGTAGATGCCAATGGGTTTACCATCCTTGAAGCGGATCATATTGTGCTCCCTTGTGGATCGCAGGTCAGCAATGCTAGCAAATCCATTCTTGTTAAGGAACTCACCAATCTCCAACGTGATCACCGAAATGCATCCCTGCTTCCACTTTCGGCCCTTTTACCAAATGATTGAGTGGTTCCAGAACCTGTGTGATGTTGGGCCCTTCATTGAACGAATAGAAGTAAAAGTAAAACGCGTCGAGTTCAACCTCATTCTTCTCAACCAGGATCACCGCGCAGGGCGTAGCATTGTGAATCTGGCCCGCCGCGTCTGGAGCTTCACCAAGAATCCAGGCCGGAGCGGATAGGGGATCATCGTTGGAGGTTAGCGCAACAGCTTCTCCCCCATGGTCGTTGAGGAGCCCCAAGTTGTCCAGGTCGAGTGAAGGGAGATCGCTGATTGGCCGGCCATCCAGCTTGGGAGTTGTGTGGCGGATGTGGGTGAGAAGATCACTGGGCATGTAGGGGTCTTCCGAGTGCAGCCATACCAGAGGCGCTAAACGGTCTAGTTAGCTCTCTGATGGCGTTGCAGGCGTTCGGTCACGATGCACCCAGCAAAGTCACGTACCATAGCTAGCCACATAATCCGGACACCGAAGGTCCGTCGCTTCCGACGCGGCCCGGACGGAGCCTGTAAGAAGGCCGACAATGAAAAATAGACATCTTGGTAATGATGTCCAAGCAGGAACGTCTCCGGTCATGACGAAACCCGCCCGACTGCCACTTCCGCGACAATTTAAAGATCGTGGGAGAGAGTATTTCAGGATGAACCACGCTGACACAAAATATCCCGTATCCAAGTGCTTAATCAGCCCTCGGTAACTTCGGGGATCGGGGGGCTGGGCTGAATCGGGCCTTGCCAATTGGTGCTTTCGTACCATATTTCCAGCCAATCAATCCGTCTGGGTCAGATCTTGGCCCCCAAGCTGTCGCGGGCAATACTCACTCAAGTTCAGAGTAAAATCTGTAACAATGCCAAGGGCAAGTTGCATCCACGGAAATAAGTGACAAAGTTCTTTTCGCATGTGTCGAGTCATAATTCGACACCAGCACAGTTGGCTAAAGTCCAGTCTTCCCAGCGCATCCATCGCCCTCCAGTTGTGGTGGACACCCAAGCTCCGATTGAGTCGCGACTCCACGTCAACACATCCTCAAGGTTGCGTGGCCCAATGGCAAGGCGTCTGACTACGAATCAGAAGATTGCAGGTTCGATCCCTGCCGTGATCATTCCTTTTTGCCGGCTTAAAGATAGACGAGGCGATCTTAAGTTGAGCCCGGTTTCTTGTCGACTCCGGCAGGCCGAGATGTCGGGCCCGAGCATCGGCCGAAAGTGAAGTCCGTGGGCCGAGCAGAATTTCTTCGGAACGTGGGAGCTTGAGGGGCAGCCAGCTCGTGTAGAGTACTTGAGTCCTCGCTAATGTACCTACCTTCACGTGAATGAAGGCTGTGTCGCTAAGTACGGGCGTTATATCACAAGTACCTTATCACGTCTTCTTTATCGCTGGGTTTTCATTGGTTGAGTGACACCAAGTCAATGTCTCCCAAGTGTCGAGTGCAGGATCAACTATCCAGACTCGAGCAAAACATGATTTCATGCTCAACAGCAGCAAATAATCAAGAGAAGACGCATCCCCTACCGTTATAAAAAGATATATCGTAATACTTCTATCTTTGGCAGCCATAACTTTCTTTCTATCATGTACCTGTGGTGAAGTTTTGGCAAAATTGGCAGAGCTTTAGGGTAGGTAGCTTATCTGGGGGCTTCTCGCTAAAAAGCGCGTTTGTTTGTTACCACACAAACAAACCAGCGTTTTCGGATTCAACTAAAAAGGTCGCCGTTGGTATACTTTAACCCCGTATCACACGCGACAGTGACAACCGTCTTATCGGGGCCTAGCTCTCGAGCAAGTCTGATCGCGCCAACCACGTTTAGCCCGGTCGAGGTTCCCACCAAAAGCCCTTCTTCCTGAGCCAGCCGTCGGCACATTGTGCGTGCCTCCTTTTCATCGATTGCCCAAGCCTCGTGATAGACGCTCTCATCAAGGAGCGACGGGAGAATACCTATTCCGATACCCTCAATGTGGTGCGTCCCGGTTCGACCCTCAGAGATGCAAGGCGACGATGCGGGTTCCAGCACCACAATGCGACATTGTGAATGATCGGAATTGAGCACCTCTGCGACGCCGACTGCCATGCCGGCCGTGCCGACGGCACCGCAAAACCCGTCCAGTCCATTTGGAAACTGGTCCAATAACTCAGAACCCAAGGCATGGTAGCCAATAAAAGCATCTTTGTTGTTGAACTGGTCGGTCCAGTACATTTGATCATCCTTAGAATACTCGGTGGCCCGAGCAATCATCGAAGGGATCAGGTCGGCTGTGATCTTCCCCGACGGGCTATGAATGAGATCCACCTGCGCGCCGAGAGCACTCATGGTTCGAAGCTTTTCCAAGGCAAAGGCGTTTGAAGATACAATGCAACACTCATAGCCCTTGGCTGCACAAACAAGAGCTAACGACGACCCTGTGCTGCCGCCGCTTGCTTCCACCACTGTCATGCCCGCTTTGAGACCGCCTCGTCTCTCGGCTTCTTCGATGATGGACTTTGCCATGCGATCCTTGTATGAGCCGGTTGGGTTGAAATATTCAAGCTTAAGGTAAATGTCGGCATATCCTTCTGGCACCACTCGGTTCAAGCGAACGCAAGGCGTGTTGCCTATTGAGTGCAAGACATTGTTTGCAGGCTGTGAAACCATGTTTAGGGAGTTTTAGGTAAGGTCAGGCAAAGATTCTGAGAAATCATCAAAGAATCAGTAGAAGTCTACTAGACTCTATAAGAATCTTTACAAATATTATTATATTTAAAGTTAAAGTATTACTAATAAAAGTTAGTATTAAGCTAAGATATTATATCTAGGCTATAAAACTCTAACTATACTCCTATTAACTTACTCTAATAATTAGACCCCTTAAACCTTTAACTTATTTTCCTATTTCTTTAGCTTAATAACTAGAAAACTTTAATCTTCTTTTTATTAACTTATATTAGTAATAAGACTTAGTAATATAGCCTCCCTAACTTATTTTCTATAGCTAGCTTTTTTATTTATTCTTTATCTTCCTAGCCCTTACTATAGCTATTAAATTAGCTATAATAGCGTCTTAACTTAGGCTTAGCTATTATTACTCTTTACCTTTATAATAAATATATTATATTATACTTTAGAGCTATAAATAAGTAGCCTCTTAAGCTATAATAGCTTTGTGACGGTTAGTTAACCAACTATACGTACCGTGCAGGGGTTTGTTGTTGGCAGGAGTGCAGTGTGACGGTTGGGGATCCAACTGTGTAAACCTAACCGGATTGGGTTTATGTTGGCAGGAATGCAGGGTGATCTCTGAGCGTAGCGAAGAAGTCACGTCTCTTAATAGACAAGTAATGCGGGTGAGGCTTATTGTCGTAAAGAAGTTGTATTGATAGCTGGTGAGCTCTA
>JWIW01000101.1:1136138-1247050 GCA_000966855.1 Fusarium sp. JS1030
TGACAATCATTGCTCAGATTACAACGCGCCTGATCCTCTGCCAACATAAACCCAGCACGACTCAGGTTTATCCCTTGGAAGAACCGAACCGTCACATCACTTGGATGGCACACTCACTTATCACATACGTTAACTATATTAGTATTAGTTATAATACTCTAATATATTAAGATATTATGTTCTTTATTATAGCAGAACGATACCTAAAACTAGATACTTTACAAATATAATCCCAGATATCACTCACGACCCTTGGCGAGACCCCCCGATCTATCCAATTGCTGGGACTAGCGCGGTTTTGTTAAACGCGTGACACTCGCCCAAGCTTGGACTGCTCATGGGCCATGACGGTTGCAGAAACGAACCAAATACGGTTAGCTTTCCGAGATGCAGATTTACGTGGGACCCGCCTTTCGTGTGACAGCTGTCTGACATGGTTGGTGACCTTCTCCGTCTCAGTTCGGCGAGTTGGCCAGCAACTCTGCCGAAATATGCTACCGTGAACAGACAAGACTATTGACCAAGCAGGCAATAATAGTATCAAACATTGAGATTTTGTCACAAGAATGCCCGACAGGTCTTATCCTGCAGTGCCTCTCATCATGAAGGCTGACGGGGCACTCGAGGTTTGAACTGCTCGGAAAACTAACGGGATTGGGAATGCCATCATTATGAGCGTTAGTTCAAATCATTCATCTTAAGTACGGTTGGCACGTGCGAGTGTTTGGGACAAGCTTAAATATGGCCTGCTTCCTCGCTCGTTGAACCGGATGGGCAAGTCTAGAAATACGCCGTCGACCAGTATCTCAAAGCTACCAAGTCTCCAGACCCAAGCACATTTTCTTGCAATCTGACAGAATGGCTTCACAGAATTCAGGCTCTTGCTTATGCGGAGGATGCGCCTACTCTTACACAGACGAGCCAGTAATGAAGGTAATGTGCCACTGCCTGGCCCGTCTCCGCTGCTTCGTCATGTCGTCTAACGCAAGCCAAGGCTGTCTGCTATTGTGGTCCCTGCCGTAAAGTCTCTGGTGGGACTAACACAGTCAACTTTGCGGTCCCAGAGGAAAAGTTCACCCTTACTAGCGGACAGCCCAAGTCATACTCTGCTGATCACGAGTATGGAACGGTGCTTACCATCTTCTTTTGCCCCGACTGCGGTGGCACCTTATGGAAGGAAGCCACGGCACCTCAATTCAAAGGGTTGAAACTGGTTCAGGCGGGGACATTGAAGGACGCGATGAACCTCCAGGGAAAAATTGATGCTGAGCTGTATGCGCCTGAGAGAGCATCCTGGTTGGTTCCTCTGCAGGATGCGGCCCAGAAACAGCAGTTCTAGTAGCCTTAATTATGACTTGTGACAATCATAGGAGCTATCTATTGTTACACATCATCCATGCAGCCTGAATGGACAAAGAGCTAGTGTGTATCTGACTCTGTGCTGACCTTGCTGATGGACGAGTCTAGACTTCTAATCAGGCAATTGTTCACACAAGAGTGTAAGCTGACAAAGACCGGATCAATAATATTCCAGTTTCTTCGACTTTGTCGAGGCCTCTATCGCACAGACATAACTTGTGCTATTGACCCTCCACAATGGTACGATCCGTGAGCCGAAGCAGGGGATGCAAGCGATGCCTGCGGCGAAAGATCAAGGTTAGTAGTGTGTCTGGGACATTATTGAGTCAAAGTGCTAATATCTGGTAGTGTGATGAGAAACATCCGGCATGCTCTCCATGCAGGCGTATCAAACAGCCATGCCCTGGTGTTTATACAGGTATCTTCATGATCAATGCTTCCCAGAGCACCGAGGGCGTCAAAACACACCCAAACAATGCTACCCACGAAGAACCTAAAATCTTGACTGAGCCACCTGAAAGGCCTTTGTTTGAACACATCATCGTTTCCACATTGGTTACCTCTCTTTCCGTTTCAACTAAATCCGGACAGCTGAATCCTCAGTCCTGGACACAATACTTGGCTTCCTGGATCTCAGATTCCACGACCCCGGCATGGTCGATCCGAGCGACAGCACTTGCATTTTACAGCAAAAAGATGAATCAAAAACCGCTGTGTGTAGAGGCCGATAGATGTTACCGGCGCGCTCTTCAAGGCCAACAGGCTTGCATTCAACGGTACGCACAAGGGTTCCGAGAACAACCATATGAAATACCATCCGAGCGGGAAATATGTACATCGTTGATGTTGATGTACTATGAGATGTTTAACCCAACGACTGTTGGAAGCTGGGTTACACATTTGCGAGGAACGGTTGAGCTCCTGGTTTTAAGAGGGCCGCAGAATTGCCAACAAGGTCCTAGTCATCACATGTTCCGGTCGTTGAGATTAATGATGGTAAGAAATGGCTCACCATACCTTTCCACAGACAGAGTATGCCGTTATATGTATGCTCACATTGCTGTTTGCAGGCTCATGCATCGATTCGTACCCATCTGACATCAAGCTTCTCCGCACCAGACTGGTGCTCTGTTCCATTTGCGCAATCTAGCAAGTCAGCAATGGACACTCTACTAGACACAATCTACGAGCTGTCATCTCTGGTCAAATTTTCAACATCTGAACAATATGAGCATTCTTTACCGGGGCGCCTACAAGCTATCATTGAGAGTGTCACAGCGAGCGAACGATCATATGGTGAGGAAACCATCGGATCGATCCAAGAAACAGCCTGGCACCACTTTCCATTCCATCTCGAGGAAACTGGTGTTGTGAGCGAAGGAATGTGGCTCGACGGTGGCGACTTTTGTTCAACGAATCCGTCAGTGGCGTTCCACGCAGCCTGGATCATGATCTATCACCTAATGCTTACGAGGGGGGCTGAAGGCCACCAGGACAGAGAAATTATGAGGATCGAGTCGATGGCCAGGTGTTCCTCACTTCTAGAGTTCACACACGCGCTGTTTCAGCGTGATTTGTTTACCAAACTCAACGACGGCTGCTGCATTCAGTTGGTTTTTCCTATGGAGATCATCAGCTGGTACAGTCCTTGTACATACCAAAGGCAACGCGCGAAAGTCTATCTTGATCAGATGGGTTGGGTACAATCATATCAGTGGTGAAAGAAATTTCTATCATATTGAACTAGTTGGCCTTCTAGAAACTGATGGCCTGGAGCATCATGATCATGATGGACATCCATTGCATGAGATAGAAGAAGAGGTGTTTTTTTTTTTCGATAACCACTCTTCACCATTTGCATGAGCTATGTGTACACCATTGTCTTATCAGACCTACTTCCAACTATTTTGGCCATCCGCAGATCCTGCTGTTGCCATAAGGCTAGCATTGATATGCCGGGGGATCTTGACCTTCAAATTAAGTGGAGTTGACGATGGTTCGGCCAGGCAGGATACTGAACTCCAGGGATCCTCGCCCTTTGACGTAGAAAGCCACTGAAGTGTTTGATAGCTTGTGATTTCGTTCTGCGGTGATGGATCTTGCAAAATGTTAGCGCGGAGCTAACTCCAAGGTGTGGGAACGTACCGGTACGTTTTTGATCTTGATTCTCGCTCATAATGGATTTTGTGCGAGGTATGGGTTGCAAAGTAGGACGGGATGATGCGCAAAGAATGTTAGATAAAGTGATCAAGTGGTATGGTTAGGAGAGTGGCTGTTGATAGCATTTATGTACCTGCTAAATATGATTGATCTTGCTGGTTCTACAATGGATGAATTAATTACAATCTCCTCACTTTGCCACTCTTCTATGCGAATTAAAGGGCCCTTTTTCGGATTCGCTGACGGGTTCCTGGTGAACCTCTCATACTGGGTTGAAACTAGCCATCCAAGCAAGGGCCCATTTTCGTATTGGTTCACGCCGCTGTGTCGAGTTTTCTGGGAAAGTCTAGCAGCGTGGCAATTAAGACAAGGGCCCTTTCTTGGATTGGATGTTGGGAGACATTTGTCGAGTTTGTCGCCGTTTCAGCCAGACCAGGCTGAATACCTAGGTAGAGCCAATCAGATAAAGGGCCCTGGAAGCCAAAGTTGTCCGGAATATGCCCCGTGACGGGGGATAGTGGCTCAAATGCTACTGGAGAATAACTCTAGTGAACACTTGTCGAGCTGCAGGGCTGATCTCGACGCAATCCAAGGCGACGGCAACAGATGTGGGTGCGGCTAGCTCATGGCGACCCAATAAGAAAAAGGGCCATGGCGAGCACCGGTCATTAACGAATCAGAAAAAGGGCCCTCGGCTGGATTGGGCATCTCAGCCACAGATGTGGAAAAATCGAGTCTCTCCAGCTGAGTCCCCCAGTCCCCCGCATCATTATTTCTCTGGTTGTTACCCCTCGGTCTGAATTCTTCCCTCTATTCTTCTTTACACCACCTGAGCTTCTTTCTGCCTTAGCAAACTACCTACGAGACAACGCACCGCTTACTACCCCAACCGTCGGCAAGTTATCGTTGTTTACTGCGTCCCAGTGGATTCCAGAGATCTCAACTACGACCGCTAACATTCTCTTTCCCAGGGCCTACAGGGGCTATCGAAACGTCTACCGCAGACGTGCTTTCAAGACCCCCATAGCGTTGTTGAAGCGCCGGCAATCCCGGCGCTTTCAACATCGCTAGTCGTGACTATGATCATCACTTAGAGCATTGCTGGTCCGACGACCACCACCTCTACTGGTATCTTTACGATGCACCCTCGTGCGACACGGCCTTCTTCCACCGGAAGACGACGTCGGAACAGTTTGACACTTTGAGTGACGATCCATCAAGCGTTTCTGACCCTGACGTCTCTTCCGATGGCTTTGAAGGCTATGACTCCCCTCAATACTCGTTATCTCCCAAATCTGCTGCCTCTCAGCAGTGGCCCACTCCTCCTCTCGTCAACGATAACAATACCGCCGACCCATTATTGTGTTCGAACCACAGACGATCCCCGCCATCATCCCAGAGCTCCTCAAGATATTCATCAACACCCTCAAGTGTCGGTCAATCGGCTACCCCGCCCCAACGTCAATCACGCTATGCATGCGACCACTGTCCGACATCCTTCCATGATGTCGATCAGCTCATGTCAGTGCCAAAACCAGACTTGCCCGAGCCCCTGCTAACAGACCCTCAGCGATCACATCCAGTCCTTGCATAGCGAGCCAGATATTGACCCCGCGCGACCGTATTACTGCGGTGTTTGTGACCCCGACACTCGATTTAAGAGACGGAAAGACTTCAGGCGACATTTGACAACCACCATGAGGCACTCGTCTGAGTCCTATCGATGCCGTTGTGGAATGATTTTCCGGCGCAAATACATCTTTCGGGATCATGTCAAGGCGCTCAGCTGCCGAGGTGATGACCCGTACATATGCTCTTGCGGACACGTTGTCGACTACCAGCCATTAGCGGATCGTCTGATGCTCAACCACATCGAAACATGCGGTACCCAACGAAAGAGAGGAAGACCACCAAAAGCTGGAAGGCCAGCAGGACGGGAAAGGACTTGTATTCTGGAGTGACGGTTGACTGGTTTCAGTTGACTGTTTACAGTGAGCGGAGCTTGTGTCCCTATAGAGATCAGCTTGCTACTCTGTAACCCGTCTTCTGTCAATTGAGTTCGTGTTCCACGAGGTAAGTGAAGGCAGTCGAGGCTGGTTGGGCTGTTGGTTCCAGATTGTGATTCGTTGGATGATCTTCCCCCCCGGTGAATCTGGACTTGAATTCTGCTCATTCGAAATCTCCTCTTTATGAACCAGAGGTTGAACCGAAAAGGGCTAGAGGAACTCGCCGATGACCGACCTGTCAAGCACCTCAACCAACTGAGGAATGAATTTATGAGAAACGGCCGGTTGGACTTTAGACATAGACTATTACGGTAGGGTGCAAACCCAGTTCGGTAGATATTTACCATCCGGAGGTGGGCAGTTTTGTAGGTCATTTGACTACAGCGGTACATGTAACATAGAAATGAACAAATAAAAAAACATTAAAAGGGATTCGTAGATACTACGAATCTCACCAACGAGATTCAGCTTCACTGCCATCTGGCCTAGATACCCATTTCCGGGGTACTGTATTCACTCAGCAAGTTGTGTAAAGCCTATGGATCATCATAACCCTATCTTAATGCCTAAGATTAGTTAGTCAAAAGCTTTCAAGATCCTTAACTGCGGTTAGGCCTATAGAATGCTATAAGACAAGGATAATTAGACCTATAGGCTCTACCTAACTTGCTGAGTTGATACGGTACTATAGGAAGAAAGTAGCGGGTACAAAGCATCACTCAGAACAAGTAGATACTAGCAAACTATAAAGCTGAATATATAAATAATTTGGTAGATGAATAATTGGCTAATGGGGTACTTTTATTACTTAAGAATATCTGGCAATTCGTCTGTATCCTAATCCTCTGATCCTGTGTTGATTGGGATCGGACTATCTGTTGTTGATACATCAACCTGTTCAAGTATCCATCCTCGATAGTCAGAAAACAGCTTGCCTCCCTTGACCTTTCCTAAAGCTTGTTTCACCTCATCGCGAGCTTTCTGGGCAAGCATCAAACGCCGTTTCATGGCTTGCACTTCCTCCTCTCTTCTTCGAATGAGGTCCAACAACACAGGGAGTCCTGCCTTCAGCCCGTGATACTTGTGCATGAATGGTATAACATCGTTTATTTGGTTGCTATTCCATTCAGGGGATCCCTTCCCGAGTTCGTGTTGTTTTCCACCTATGGCTTCACTGTCTGTGCGCCATCGCTCCACAACTGGTTGCAATTTCCAGTATTGCTGGCGCAGAAACATGATTTCACGTTCTTTCATCTTGATAGAACCAGAGATATACTCTTGTGTGTCAATTGTAATGTGATTGGCTGTCCCTTCGAAAGGATAATTGACGGTCGCGAGAGGGGTGTGGTGGAGATATCTCTGGTCCTCGGGTCGGACACCTGCTAAAAGTAGAACGCTCAATATTGCAAATTCTTGATCGTCCACCTCGTGATGATTTGGGTACTTTGATTCTGGGAGGGGAATAATTGGTTGCGTGAATCCTGAGGCGGCCTGGCTACTGAAATACCGTTCAACTCGTCTTTTTTGTCTTTTTGCTCGCCTTCTGTCCCTTTGCTTCTCCCTTCGTGACTCGTGTTGCTGATCGGTGACTTCCTTTGATGCTGTCTCTGGGCAGTCCAAACTAGATGAAGGGGATAGTGTGTTTGTTGATATCGAGTCGTCATCTTTCGCTTGAGGGACTGCATCGGCGGGTGGTTCTGTAGGCCCAGTCATGTATATGATGACATCCAAGCCGTTCCAAGAGGCGCGAAGGAGGGATCTTTTCGACAGCCTATTCATAGCGCGAGTTCTATACCGCCTGTATGACAGCGATAGATTCCGCAATTCAAAAACCCGAGCTTCGTATTTCATGTCGCTGCTGTCTTCCATGTGACTGGCCTCGTAGACGTCGGCATGGCTCTGAGAAGCGATTCGGACCCCGATTCGAAAGACTTTGTTGAACACGGTACCTTCCGGGATAAGATGAACAGAAGATGAGGTTTGGGAGTTCTGGCTAAGGGGGCCAATTGACTCTTTGTTTTGAGCCATCTTTGCAATTGGGGGATCAATGTGAGAATAGACTCTGTGTGGTTCCCAGGTATGAGTGAGTGATGCCCTTGGCAGGATGTGCCAGCCGCATGCCCGCGGGGCCATGCGTGCTGTGCCTCAGGGCGAACTGCACAGCTGGTTGCCTTGCCACGTCAGTGGATGCCTTGAATACAGAGTTGGAGGGCCCTTTTTCGTGGCCAATCGTTCCCCCAAGTTGCATCTTACCTGCATGCAATAGCGCGGCTCTTCGTCAGTAGGTAGTTAAGTTATGTCGTTAAAACGCACCTCGTATTTGATTGGGAAAACGCGAGGCACACAGCGGGTTTCACAAATCGCGCAGGCGAAAGCCGGTTCGCAAAAGTGGCTCAATCTGACCGCTGGAGTATTCCAAGGTGTTGTCACTCCACTGCTGAGCCAGAGGCCACTGCTACAGAGTTTTGTATTGCCCGACAAAGCCACAGAGCGGGGAACCTAGAAACGGGCCTCTCCAATGCTGCGAGTGTGGTAATGGGGTGATATGTTTGGATGTGATTGGCTTACGGGACAAATGTGCAAGTCGCTTGGGTGCTGACTAGCGGCAAAACATAACCCACCCTCACCTATCGTCGCTGTCCCCGGTGGGTTGAACGACTGAGTACAGGAGGCTAGGTACGCTACGCATCCTCTGTAGTTCTTGGCGATAACTCCCTAAAGACTGTAAGAGAAATAGGAGGGTGGATAAATAGTTATTAACCTTTATTAGGTAAGGTTATTAAGATTTCGAGTAAACAATATGTATCATATTAGTATTATCATATCATAATATCATACATATGATCTTATAATAACATACCTATACTAAAGCTGACCTACGTTTTTAATTGCTATTGATCTTCACTATCACGTGAAAAGATGTCTCTCCCTACATAGCACCAGTAATAAGTCTCTATCATATCTGGTCTTGTAAACAAACTCTTCTCGGAGCCTTGGTATACGCGAGGTGGAATTCTTCAAGCTTAAACAATCTTAGACTACACGACTTTAATAGTCTCTTTGTCCTGCATGTCTTTAAACCAGCTCTCAACGTCTTCAGCCCGTCCTTCCCACATCAGCCCAATGCGTTCAAAGATATTCTCTTTCTCATCTATAGGGCGAAGCACCAAGCAGACATGGTACCCAGCCCCAACAAATCCCGTCTTCATACAGCACACAGGAAACTCTTTCCCGGACTCAGAATAGTTGTAATCTGCCTGGAAAGGATATGCTTTGGTCTCAGGCTCGGCACCAAACCGTACATACTGTCTCCAACCCGATTTATCGTCCCATTTTCCCGACCCTATCACGAAATAGCCTCGTAGGGTCAGGTGCGCAGAGTCGATGGGCCCGTACTCATCTGGGCCAGCTAGATCGACATCAAAGTTGATCACTTCAAGTTCTTCTGTTTTCCTGGCGAACCTGAGCATCTCACTGTCGGCCGTAGTTGAAGCCCAGGACCATGTTGGCGCCGTGTATTTCTCGGACCGTTTGCCTCGATTTCCTTTCTTGACATACCAGATCAGGTCATATGGTAAGGTGTGTTGCCAGAGCCCTGCCACATAACGACCGAGGAGAGCCTGATGAGCCGTGCCATATTGCCTTGCTATCCCTGCGAGCGCTGCAAGAGCGTCTGAGTGATACGTGAGATGCAGCGAGGAAAAATCGCCCACAATCTCGTACCAATGAGTTCGGATCTCCTCCAAGCTGGTGCTCGCTAAAGTATCTTGGTGGCTCCGTTTTCTTGACCAGGCGCTCCGCAGCCCGCACTCGCATTGAGGAGCCGGGGCCATGCACTCAAAGCGAAGCTCGAAACGCGAGAAGTGGACTACGCGGCGGGCTAGGATTCGCTCTTGATACACCCATCCACGTGTAAGAAGAGGAAAATCGTGGTTGACTGCAGGGTCTGTTGATTTATCATCGTAGAGGTGATCTGCGGCTTGCCGGAGGAACAGTTGGTTGTGGCTGAGGCCGTGTGATTCGATAGGGATCTTGGGTACAGTCCAGAACAGCCCTATGTCACTATCACTGGAGCTCGTAGCAGCGAGCGTGATGTATGAATTCTGGTAGATGCTGCACATCTGAGCGGCCTGGATCTTCCAATCCTCCTCATCGTTTTGGATGATGCATAGCGAGTCAATCCACAAATACTCTAGGCCTAGGAACAATGTGACCTCGGCTGCTTCTTGGAAGGTTTTGGGTAGGTTGCCCCAGGGCACACACTGTAGGTGTGCAGCAATCGTGTCTGTCGTCGTCCGGCAGCGGAAGGTGGATGCACCCCAGCGGTGGCTTAAGCAGGCATAAGAGGCTTGTCGGCCGGTGTCTTGGGCTAACTGAACTACTATGTTGCCTTGAGAGTCCCTGGAGAGTTTCAAGACGCGATATGGGAGAGACGATACCAGTTGTCCGCATTCGGCGTGCGACGAGTCGCATTCTTTGATCCATGACTTGAGATTCTTGAATGAAGCCGGAGATCCGGTGTATCCTAGCGCAACTGCTTTGGGGACCCTTTGTGCAGCTGGGTGGCTTTTATGTGCAACTTCAGAATAGTTAGTAGTTATCTTTCAGATACGTAGGCAGACTCACGAACTCTCCGTGGGCGGCTGGTGTATCCAAGCAAGATGCGAAACTTCTCATCCCGGAACTTGTTACCTTCCATCTCCTTCAAGACTCTGATGGACAGACTTGCCAAGAAGTCTGTGTCATCTTCTTTATGCCCAATATGCCAGCTTATCTCACAGTCGGCCTGCCAGTCTGCTTCGCCCAAGCCATCTGGAGCAAATCCTCGTTCTCGGAGCGGGGTATCAAGATATCGAAAAATTGCTACGCAGCCCACGCAGTGTCTTTGACGAGATGCGTTTAGAGCAGCCAACTTTGTCTTCATGTCAATAGTTCTGACACTTGCGGCAGGTTCTAAGACGGCATCGAGCGGCCCATCCTTCCAGCCCTCAAGTGGCCACACGGGGCTTGGTCTGCGGGATATGGTGGGTTCATTAAGAAACGGCGCATCGACTTTCAATGGGAAATAGCAGATCCCACAAAGCCGTGGCTCGGAAAGCGTGTTTCCCATGACTCTTTGGTGACTTTTTAGCCGTTGTTTCTAGAGTATTTGAGCTTATGGACAGCCTGCCAAGTCACTGAAATAGGTAGATTGCATCGGTTTTGCAGAACCAAAGGAGAAAACGCGTGGTCGGTTGGGGCTATGCAAGTAAGACTGGAACGCATGTTTTTCCGAGGTTTTACTTCCAATTGGGGAAGCCGATTTGCCGCTGAAGAATGCCAAGGATTCCTACGCGTGTGATCTCGCTTAAGTCTGAATTATTGCAAGGCTTCTGCTGTTGGCTGGCATACGAGGAATAAGAGTCATACCAGTTCGTGTACTCTGGCACCTTATATCAATCACGTTCGACTTACTTTTTAGGATCTGGGTTCTCCTCTAAACTGTTCATAGATCGGTGAAGATGAGGCTAAATATCTTCTCATCACCCAACATTTGACCACCTTTACACAGCACCCCAAGCCCTTTTGTCTCTCAATGAGAACCTGATATCACACCATGCCTGAATATAGACCATGCTGGGACCGCCTATACTGGACGGATATGCTTGAACATCTTCTTGAACGAAAGGAAATAAAAGGTGATCCTAGATTCGGTCTTGTCATCATCCGCGGCGCGTATGGAGACGACGGTGCCTGGACAGACGCCGTAAATACCATCGCCAGAGAGTTCACCATGGACTGCCAGGGGAGCCATGCGCACCTGGAAGAGCTTTATGATGCGCCTATAATCGAAGATCGAGAGAAGCTCGAAAATGCAGGGTCGGTCCAGGTTCGCGCCGTTTTCGACGAGTGGGCGAGAAAAGATTTGGAACGGCTGCATGGATCTGAGTTCGAGCCATGGGAACCTAACCGTGGCCTCCCCGTTACATGGCGAGATATCAATTGCAGCCACGGGATTTATACATTCTCCTTTCGACACGAATATTGTATCTACATCGATCAACACTGTCTCGACAGTTTCAAGACTGGAAACGATCCAGTCACAAGGCTAATTGCGCGAAACTGGTTCCCGTTCTGGTCTAGGCCGGGTTTCAATCTGGAGAAGGAAGATCTTGCCGACATGAAAGGAGACACATACAAGTTTCCAAACCGCCCCATCGAGGGATGCAGATACCTTGACGTGGGCTGGGTTTATGTAAAGGCTCCGGCGTTGACGTCTTACTACGAAAATTTCCAGGGCGATTTTTTGCTATGGGCGGACTATTATAAGCGGCCACCTGAGGTTGCCGGCTTTCTTCGCCAATGACAAGAAAGTTATGTTGCAGTCGCTCTCGTCAACGATTAGCGGCACTTGGACTTTTTCTACGTTGTCATTGCCACATTTCTAGTCGACCAGATTCATAAAAACAATCATTCTAGAATCTACCGCTATCCTCATCAAACAGCCTCCTATTATCAGATTCCTACATACAAGTCCCAGTGACAAGATCCATGTCTCGAATTGGGACAATCTTTGTCCTGAAAAGAAGCTTGTGCCCAATCACGAGCACCACAAACAGTATCAAACTGATGTAATTCGTAAAGAACTTGCTTGTGTCCCATTTGATGAATACCTCAAAGCCGCTGGTAAGAATAATGAGGGCACTGAAAAATAGACCGTACCAGGACAAGTAGGGCTGGAAAGGCGCCATATAGGGCAAATCGGCCCGAGATATGCCGTGAAAAGATAGAGCCTTCATGAACCGAATGTGGCAGAGGTTAATGATACCCCAAGCGATAAACCCAGCCACTGACGTGATGCTTAAGAACCAGTTGAAAACAACTGCGCCGTCGTTTGAAAGGTTGAGGAATGACAAGAATCCGACCAGAGAACAGACACCAACAGCGTAGTATGGCGTTCCGAATCGATTCGTCTTCTTTAAAAACGCCGGAGCATGTCCAGAGTCTGCAAGAGAGATAAGAATACGACTGCTCGAGTAGACATCGGAATTGGCGGCGGTCAACACTGCAGTCAGAAGCACTGCGTTGAGAATTGATGGGAGAATGGGAACTCCGGCAAGCTGGGCGACAATGACAAGTGGAGATGCAGATGCGTCCTGAGACCCGTTAAGAAGATCTTTGTTCGTATAGGGAAGATTGATCCCGAGGAAAAAGACTGTCGAGATAAAAATCGTAAAAACTCCCCAGAAAGTCCATCGCATTGCGGAAGGGATCGTCTTCTGAGGGTCCTTTGTTTCGCCTGCGCCGATAGCAACAAGCTCCGAACCTTGGTAGCTGAAGCCGGCTGTGATCATTACTGACCAGAACCCGATGAATTTGCCTGTACCTCCCTCTTCGAGGTGCTCTGCGAAGGCTCCAGGGCTCTTCCAATATTTGAAACCGAGATAGCCCTGGTCCCCCACTCCTGCATTTACACAGATTGAGAAGATGATAAAACCGATGATGGTGACAACCTTGATGCTGGAAAACCACATCTCAAATTCACCAAACCACCGAACCGGGAGAAAATTAGCCATGGTGAATAGGAACCAGAACACAGCAATCCAAATGCCAATGTTGAGGCTCTTCTCCCAGTATTGGATGATCAAACCCGCAGCAGTTAGCTCGAGGGCAAAGGTGATTGACCAGCTGAACCAATAGATCCAGCCCATCGCAAAGCCAAAGGTAGGATCGAGGAACCGTGTTGCATAGGTGGTGAAAGCGCCGGCGACGGGGATGTAAGCTGCCATTTCCCCAAGGGCGGTCATGACTGAAAAGAGCACTGTTCCGATGAAGATGAAGGCTATAAGTAGAGACACGGGTCCGGCCATAGCCAAGGCTGTTCCAGTTCCAAGGAAAAGACCTGTTCCAATGGCCGCGCCGATGGCAATGAACTGGAGATGTCTGCCATGAAGACCTCTCTCGAGCTGCGTATCCTCTGGGGCCGCCTCATACTGCAGTGACTTGGAAGACGGAGCTGACTCGTGGCCGTCTGGGTGGCCTTCGGACTTTGTTTGCATATCCATTATGGGCAGGCAGCCTTTGGCAAGGCACGGCAAAAACGAAGTAAACAGGATTGAGAGCTGTAAAGAACATTTACTCCATCTACCAACCGAATCTCAGAGCCTCATAGCTTGTAGCACCGGCGGCGTTGGCTCATTTAAGCAGATCTTTACCAAGTCTTACCGTTCGATACTGAGTCGTCTTGTCGTTCTAGGGCGAAAATTGGTGGAGCCAGCCGGTGGTCACTTCAATAAATATTATATAATAGATTGCCTTCGCGATCTCGTCTCTTTCAATACCCTGGGGGATAACTCACACCCCGCGATGGTCCCATGTCTCCGACTTCGGGGCTATTTACAACTTGTAACTTTGCCCGTGGCATCTCACGACGCCCTGCCCAATCGCTCAAGACGCCATTTAGATTGTGGCTGCTAGGTTAGATAAGAACAATTCGGCCCTATATAACTCGCCGAGTACCCGCATGAACCATGATCATCGCCACTGCCAATGTACTTTGTCAATTTGTTAAGAGGTGTTTGGGCAGGTTGTTGTGATGTCAAACTAGGGCGGATGTCAATGTTGGGCGGAAGTGGGTCTGGATGGAGATGCCATGTCGACCAAGGGCGGAGGCTAACAAGATTCATCTCGCGTGAACACCTGCTCTTCAGAGCACCCATGCCAAATATTTCTTAGTGGTCCAGTCCTTCCAGTGAACTGGTGGTTAGACGAGATCCGTGTAAATCCGTGGTACAATTGTGGGTAACAAGAAGTTGGCCGGCGGCGGCCGAGACAGCATTCTCGGTTTTTCTCCAGGGCCTAGTCACGCAGACAAGGAAGCTGAAATCTAGAACGATCCGGTGTCGTTTCCTGTACAGGGATAATACTGGGGCCTGTGTTATCTTGGATCTGATAAGCAGCCTGCATCAAGTTGTCTTCAGTACGACGACTTCATATCTCAGTGGCGTGATCACCAACCACAACCTGCCCTTGCGAACCGAAAAGCTTGATAAGGCCAACCAGAGGATTTTTTTAAAGAGATCCTGGAAATATGGATATAATAAAACCGGCTATGTTTCTCTAAAAGATGACTCCCTTGTCGTACCCTTCGCTATTCTACCTAAGCCTAATCCAAGATGCCGGGCGATATCGTCATGCAAAGTGCCTCTCCCTAAAAGCCTACAAGGGATAGATGAAAAACTTGTTCTCTAGGTCGGTCAGATCAAGCATCGAAACATCAACCTTGACCTTGACAGTCTCATCCCCAACAACCTGCTCCACATAGCCTTCACCATGGTTTCCCAGTGCAGCTTGCTCAGCGATCCACTGACGGCGCTCCTTATTCCGCTTGAGTAAGATGTATCGAATGGCTAGCAGCAAAATAGGCGTCAAGGTAAAGCTGGCAACAATCTGGGTTGCCCAAGCACCATAATAGCGGTATCCTCCAGACTTCCACAGCTGTGGAGAGATGATGTTGGAAATTCCATACAGAATCATGAACATGGCGTTCCGAGTCAGGCGCTTGGTGTGACCAGCGCAGCTAGAAGACAACCAACCCAATGAGATGATCCAAGTTTGTGCGAAGCAGTTCGGGGGCAGTATCAGACAAGCGAGAAGTGCAATTGTCTTGTCCCATGCAATCGTCACCATACCAATACTACTCGCGATGCAAGGAATACACCACAAGGCAGCCCAATAGGCGCTGTATCCGGGAAAGAAGCGGATCAGGATCGAGGCTGTGATGCAGGCAAGGATAGCAAATCCACCAGATGCGACCCACACCAGAGTAGACCCAAGAGGAGAAACACCGAGGTCCAAAAAGAGCAGACTTTGCTGGTAGGGAAGGTTGTTTGCAAGCATCAGGGTGAAGCCGGAACCAGCGAATAGCCAAGATACTGGGTCCTTCAGTGCTTCGTAAAACTGGTATTTCTTGAATGTCTTCTGCTCGATGGAGCTTCTGGTAGAGTCATGGACTCGTTGGATGGAGTGAATCTTTTGCTCCCTGGTCAAGAACCACGCGGTCGCGGGGTTGTTCGGATATGCGAACCAAGTGATGACAGACAGAACGAGGGAAATTCCACCGGTGATGATCATGAAGAATTTCCAGGGGCTTGTGCTAACTTTGCTGAAGAGCAAGCCATACGAAACAAGTCCAGTAAACATAGGTGAGCCAATGCAAGAGATATAGAAGAGCGGTTGAACATGGTGGAGCTCTTCAGGGGTGAAGAACATGGCCATGGTTATCTCAAGGGCTGGAATGACGGACGACTCGACGAATCCAAGGAAGAACCGAAGAGGAATCAAGGCACCATAGCTCTTGGCTACACAATGCAAAAGTACGATGACGGCCCAACTGAAGATGGTTCCAGAGATGTAGGTACGGAGTCGCAGCTTCTGAATAAGGAGCTGTCCAGGAATTTGACCCAAGATATAGCCTGGTCAGATGGTTAGTATGGTACAGCATGGTAATGAGAAAGCGACACATACCAGTGTAAAAGAGTGAGTTCAAGTTGTTGTACTCGGCATTGTTTAAACCAGTATCCTCAAAGAGACCCAAGAGCGTGGCTTGTCCCAGTGTCGATTTGTCCACCTGTGTTGTGTAAAATTAGTAAAAGAGTTGATGAACCAAGTGGCCCTGGAAGGGTACTCACGTAAAGCATAAAGTCGATGAAAGTGACGAGCAAGAGAACATGAATGTAAATCTTGCGCTTGAGCTTCTTGAGCTTCTCTGGGGTCAATTCCCCCACTTCTTTCCCATACTGTTCTATGAGATCCAATGTCTCGTCTGCCGCCTTGTTGGAGATGACATTTTCCTCTCGTAGTGAGCTGCTAGAGCTGGCATCCACCGTTGGGACAGGTTGCTTCTCGTCACTCATATTGGTAAGGTCTCAGAAGGAATTGATGGTGGAGAAAGTGATCTGAGGTTGCATCGAAAAAGAGACCAATCTTGGCGTACTTACTTTGTTTTAAATACGGCCATCTAGGATGGTATCCTGACGTGCTCGGTGAAGTCTTGTCGGCGTTTACTACACGAAACAGGCAACGTGGGTCAACGGCCACCTTCTCGCCGGCGACTTCGAGCCACATCGGGCTTAGTGGACCCGGGGCCCTGAATAGTGATCAGACTACTCTACACGTTTTGCCCGTTCGCCACTATACTGTTTAATAAGAATCTGATTTTTTTTAAGAGCGCTTAAGCACGTGCAGAAACTACTGTCTCGCGGGTTGCTCTGGACAAACTTTAATTCTCAATTCAGACTCCTGCAGAAGAGTCTAGACCCTTTGATGAATCTAGAACAATGGAGTTATTCGAGAAAACGAGGGGAGGGACCAAGTGAAGGTTACAGTCAGTGAGTTCGTTCATCATGCGTGCATATTTGGTGACTTGGCTCTTACCTCACAGGGACTCAAACGGGCCAGATATCCTGTTACTACATCTTTCCGTTATCTTAGGAAAAGGGACTCCTATTGACTCCAATAACATACGCGAACAAAAGTGATCGCAAAAGCTTCTTGTTCGTGAGGTTCGGGTGCGGCTCCGCTATGCGGCTCCGTAGTGGATACCGTCGGGTCAACGTGCCGGATGGCGAATCGGCAATGGGAAGATAAGATGATAGGGCTCTTTCAGGCTGTTAGAAAAGGGCTCCCCTAGTCGGAAGCAATGGTGCAATAATATAGCTGAATGATGACTTGTGAAGTTATTGAACTGAAGACGCCGATGCTGTCACTTTGGGTCTTAGTCCCGGGGACTTCATTCATTTTCGATTGGGTATCTACCATTGCGGAGCGAAATCCTACTCCTCGTCATAGATAGTGGCATGAGTAGTGGTATGACCAAGGCCGACCTTAGTAGCATTTCCACGGTGGTAAAAAGCGCAAGACTCCTATCTGAACACGGCCATGACTGCCAAAAAACAATCATTAATAACAGCCGTAAATATTATCATAAAGGATTCTGAACCCTTAGTCACGATATTGTATTAATTATTTATAGGATAAGTAAAGGTTGAGCCTTATCATGGCATCGGAATTTATCTTCTTCTCTGCGTGTTTGCTGTCTGATGGAATGACAGGCAGTATTCCGATCTCATATAGTATCGTAATACAAGAGAAAATTAATATTTATACCCCGAAATCTAACCTGGCGCGTGGCAGTTTCAATGTTCTCTCGCGGTGAATAACCCTTTTAACAAAGAGATTCTCATGACTGCTCTGACAAGCTCGTAAGCTGCGTTGAGAAGTCTATCCAAGAGAAACTGGTGATATCAACCTCAGCCAGTGAGCTCATGTTTATCCCGCTATCTATAAGTGATGCTGCGCAGCTGGGCTCCGATCCTTTCTCTTTGGGCACAACCTGACCCGCCATCGCTTTGATGCTGTCTGCAACTTCTCGTGCTAGGGCCCACACGGGATACAGCGTTCTCAATATGCCGAGACCCAAGCAAAGGCGACTATAGTACTGCTCGTGGAATCGAGATGGCCGTAGTGAACAGCCAGATAACTGGATAGTGCAACTGAGAAGCAATCCATTCAAGAGGAGCGGTGTGAGCTTAAGAGCCGAAGGTTCCAAACCCGTCAGATCAGCGAACCTCTTAGCCGCCTCAACCGCTTTGATCCCGTGCATTGCTCTGGAATATGTTGGCAGTAGGTTTGTGTCAGACCCTTTACCGGGCGGTGATGTGATCAAGCCGACCAAGTCGCTTCGACAAAAGTGCAGATACATAGCGGTGTACTGTACCAGCATGTGGGCTTGGAGAAGCATCTGATCCACGCTCCCAGTTGAGTCCAGGCATTCCGACTTGCCGATTTCCAGATGGTGAGGCCAAGCAGCCAACAGATTATCAACATTCTGTATTTGATCGCGATGTAGTTCATGGGTTGAAGCGATGGTGAGCGAGCGGGCCAATAACTGGCAAGCCTCTATGCGATAGGCAAAGGACGAAAATTGATGGTCCTCCGTGGCATATATCCTGGATTCGAAGTCTTTGACAGTGGAAGGTTCAAATAGCAACGGGTCCCCCGTATAGAGATATTCCTCGCAAGGGAGTGGCATATCTGATTTGGCGCTGTTGCATCGAAAACTCGGCCTGTGATCAAACGCGGCAAAGAGGCAATCAGTGATGTAAAGCTCCCACCATGTTCTTCTGAGGCTTTCCTCAATGGCCGGGTAGTTCCCAGGTTGGTTGATGCTGGATGATTCCCGGTACATGTCGAGCTCCAATGCCAGCGATACCGCTTGTGACAGGCTGGAACGCGACCGATCATACACGCAGCGGGCGTGTAGTATCATAGAGAACAGAAGCAGCGCCTGCACCAGAAAGTAGTTGCGTTTCCCACTATGCCATGCCTTCTTCAGCGCTTCATCAGCTAGTCCTTGCATCGTTTCGCTGCATATTGTTCCAGAATAATGGCAGCCGATCAGATGTACCACAAGCTTCATGTATGATGGATAACTCTGAGATGAGTACAGTGCGTGGGGAACCAGAAATGGATGCGCACGGAAGAAGTTAGAGTAGAAGAGGTTGACGAGAAGATTATCATCTTCTACTGTATCCGTCTCACGATCTTCTAGTCCAGAAATGCCGGTCGCGACACTTTGGAGGAGGCACTGATCGAGGCTCTTTTGGCTCCAGGGACAAGACGCTGCGGTAGCTTCGGGTTCAAGAGTGGACAAACCTCCATCGGGCTCGGCAGAGTCCCAGATAATCTGCCGAGGTTCCTGTCGACCGATACTTAGTGGCATTTCCATTTGGACCACTCCAAGTGATGAGCTTGCCGGTGACCGTGAAGATTGATGGTGATGTTTTCGTTTCTTGAGGCCTCGTCGTGAAGCTTGATAGCTGCACTCCAATCCTTGTGCTTGGCAACGCAGACATTGGGGAGTTTTTGCATCACATTTTACATGCTTCCGTCGACATTCTATGCAAGCCAGAGCAGTAGGTTTGCTACTAGCATGGGAGTGCAAGCTGAGAGCGAGGGAAGTACGGGGACTAGCATTCGGGGGCAACATGATGGAAAGTAAGACGATGAAAGTGAAAGTTTGAAACAGACAGGTAACTAATATGGTCTATAGATAAGTAGTAAAATGCGGCTGAGAATAAAGGGAGAAGCAAGCCACGGCAGTTCCCCGAACAGCTGGGTCCGCTAACACCAAGATCCACCTCGAAAAGGCAAAGTTAGATGGTGAGGATCACGCAATACAGGGGTCCCGAGACGCAATTTCACTTGGAAATCTGAGTAGTTTGCTTGCCATGATGGCTCTAATTGCTTGGCTCCTATTTACTATCGGGACTCTTGAAAATCTTCTCAAACTCAAATTCGTTCCAATAGACGGAAGGTGTCAAACCAGCCAGCTTCCACTCTCCATCAATCCTCTTGTAGGTATGGCGCACAACGGCGTGGGCATGTCCTTTCGCCTCAACCGTCTTCTTGTCCGGCCTCGTGTACCTCTGATGCGCCGCGCGGAGCTGATGTGTTCCCTCGGCCAAATCGTCGGACAGAAGTTGGTATTTGGAAGCGCCAATAAAATGTTGTGTGTCAACTAGCGGATCTCCCAGAAACCCTTGATCGGACACCATAGCCACAAACTCTTTTGCTGGCATTGAGTCCCATTTCTGGCCCGTGACAACTGTGTAATCAACCTAGATGATTGTTAGCCTCATCGAACAAAGAAAGCGATACCCAGGCTGTGGCTAGCGTGACTCACGATTAATTCTGGCGCCAGTATGTTGCTGAGGCGGTCCCAATCCTGTCTCTGTTAGCTCTATCATCCCCGACGGTTCAGTGAAAGGTGAGAGGCTGTGTCAACACTCCTTGGGGTGGTGACAGAAACAAACGCTGAATAGAAGTAGTATTTTACCTTGGCATCGTAGCTATCACCCCACTCGAATGTGATTGCTGCCATATCGAGGGCATCTTATCTGATGGTCAGCAAATTCACCGAGAAATTTATCAAGTCTCTAGCTAACCTTGAGGGTTTACTTTTCGAGCTACCATGACTTCAAAACGTGAATGAACGGACTTGGGAAGTGGTATGTCTTTGGCCTGGCTTGCAAGAGGTCTACACGAGCTGCCGGGCTCGAGTATTTGAACGTGGCAGTGAGGTCCCGAGCAAGAGACAGTGATTATGTTCAGAATTCGCTATTTGGATGTTTCTTGCAAATTCTGCATTATTCTCTGAGGCTAATGATGGTAGAGTGGAGAGGCTAGAGATTTTAAACCTCGGTATCATATCCGATTGCCGCCCATACCCGACAGTACATAGCCGCCCAAACGGTAAGAAACTCAACCATGATCAGCTTGGGTTCATCAATTCGCCTAACTCGCTCGGACAGCAAATCGTCTATGAATCTCAAGCGCGTTGGGAGTGAACAAGGCACGACGCTTCGGTAGTTGGTACCTAGACATTTTCATCACCCCATGCACCAATGACAAGGCTAAATGGTAGAAAGATATGGTCTTGGGCATTTAAAAAGCCTCATATTCATTGGTCAGCGACGATTCTTTTCGTATATGGACCTGCAACTATATATACTGAAGCGCGGATTTTACCGCTGCTTGTGGGGTTGTACAGATTTGTCTGTGCTGATTCCAGACAAAATGGGGATACGAATGTACAGTAGCATTTATACAGTAGTCATGAGGGACCATCGTCTCCTTTTCGTCGACAAAAGCCCTCCAAAATTGTCGGTATTTACATGTACGAAGCGTCGTAGTAGCCCTTGGAGGCGTAGCTGCTAGTGAGGATAGTCGAGATCGACACCGCTGACGACAGCTTCTGGGAGAAGGAGGCGCGCGTGCCTGAAGCACCGGAACCAGTGTTGCTGTACTCGCCGAAGAGGACATTGCTGGTGCGGTCGTCACCAGTGTTCCAGTTCTTCCACCCAGCGGAGTTGATGACAGAAGATAAGCTGGTCTTTTGGAACACAACACGAGCAAACTCTCTCCAAGGGCGGCCCAGGTAGTAAGCTCCGTTGGAGACCGAGTTGCCGGAGGCCGCAGCAACGTCGCAGTTGTTGAAGACGTAGTATGAAGGGTTGGAAGAAGAATCACGGCCGTTAGCTGTTCTTTTTGTCAGAATAAAAATCCCATTTCAAGTCAACTGTTGATGTATACCTGTGATGTAGCCGATCGAAGCGGCAACAACCCGAATGTCGCACTTCTCGAACCAAGCGGAGGCTCGCTGGCCGAAAATAAAGTCAGTAGCACCCTGGATCAGACACTTCGAGTACAGCTGGTATCCCTCCTGGCTGAGAAGAGTGTCCTGGAATCCAGTGAAAGCAGAACCGTAGTATCCGCTGTCGGCGTAGGCGCTCACGGCAACGGCTTGGCTTCCCTTGCCGTAGGTGTTGGCAACGTTGACGTTGTAGAGCTTGAAGTTGGGCGACTTGACTCGGAGAGTGGCAGTCTCATCATTGCTGAGTCCATCGGCCTGGCTCTTCTTGCCAGTGATGGTAACCTTGTTGCCAGCATAGCCACTAGTATCCGCGGTGTAACCGTAGATGGACAGCTGGGCGCTGCGCTTGGGCACAAGGACCTGCTCATTGTATGTGCCCTGGTCGATCCAGATGCACTGAGTTCCACTTGAAGAGGTGGATAGAGCGTTCACAGCAGCCTGGACAGTGCTGTACTCGCCGCTACCAGGAGACTTGCGGACAACCAGACATCCACTAGGGGGGGATGTACGGCTTGCAGCGAAAGCCGCAGTAACAAAGCTAAGAGCTGCAAGAAACTTCATGGTGTTTTATTGTCTGGGCACAACCTGATCAGATAAAGATCCAAGTCTCAACAGCGCTCAACATCATGTTTATAGTCGTTCAAACGGGTCTTTTTAACTTTTTCTATTAATGATGGCAATTTACATGGCAGCGTTACCGTTGCTGTGATTGGGCGGTGTGATTGGTGGAGAATAAAAAAACCAGGGCCTCGAATTAATACGAGGTAACGTCGAGGGCTAGCTCCGATGATCAGTCGGCACGCCCGGAGCCAGGTCCTCCGCGACTGGTTTCAGACGTTTCAAGTCCAGACCCAGCATCGGCAGATGGCAGGCTACGTGTTGATATTTTACAAGGGTTTACATAGCCTTAAGGCACAAATGGGGCTGGCTGGTTGGTGGATTTATGTCCAATGGCCTGTTTATTGGAGACGCGGAGGAAGCCCCGGTATATGTTCATATATCTGTTTCATGCGCGTCTTTTTCCGGGGTAAGCACTGACCACAGTGACCAAAAACTCACGATGAAAGAAAGGAGAGTGTGTTAGAGTTTGGGGGCCAGCGCTCCTTAATATGCTCAGGTACGCATGCTCATACGCGTCAGGTGTTCCGGTCACGGAGGCGGTCAAGTAAAAGATGAGCTCATCAACCCAAACCTTGATGAGAAAAGTAAATTGGCCTCTGTATGTTGAGGGTAAAAATAGAATTATTCAATACATTAAGTTGACCCCAAAGCCCAAGTGCCTTCACCCAGCAAGAACTGAATCCAAATCGTAGCTATTACATACCCGTACATCTCATTCCACACCGGTTCTTTTTGGGCCATAATGCGGCAAATCCATTCAAGCATAAGATCATAAAAAGGCTAATATCCCTTGCGTGATGGGGGCACACTGATGCGGCTTGGGGGCAACGAAGAAGGGGTAGAAGAAGGGAAGAGAAGAGAACTGGAGGTCGTGTACTCAATGAGTCATTTCTAGAGAGACATGTTAACAACTATTTCAGCCCGAATGATAATGAGGCTACTCACAAAGCAGGGCGATAGCACCCAGGGCGAGAAGGGCGAGGGCAGGTCGGAGGGACTCGCCACCAGAGACGATGACAACATCATCATCAGATCCACCGTGCTTGCAGACAGTAGGCTCAACCCAAGGGCTGGTCTCGAAGGGGTTGTAGCCGAGGCAAGTGGTGTAGGCAGTCTTGCAGTGCTCAATGACATCACCGGCAGCGTCACAGCAAGCCTTGTAGGTGGTAGTGCACTTGACACAGCACTCCTCGTCGGTTCCGGTCTTGGTGGTGGTGCTAGTCTTGGTGGTGGTAGAGGTAGAGGTAGAGTCAGAGTCGCCCGCCTTGGGAGGTCCAACCTTGCCAGTAGGGGGCTTGTCACCCTTGGGGGGGTTGGGGCCAGGACCGTCGTGCTTGCAGGCAGAGGGCTCAACCCAAGGGGAGACATCCCAAGGGTTGTACCCAAGACAGGTGGTGTACTCGACCTTGCACTCCTCAGTCTCGCCACCAGCGGTAGTGCAGCACTCCTTGTAGACAGTGGTGCACTGAACACAGCACTCAGCGGGGGTACCCTTGGGGACATCAGGCTTGGGACCATCAGGCTTGGGGGGCTTCGGCTCGTTGTGCTTGCAAACAGTAGGCTCGACCCAGGGGACGATGTCGAAGGGGTTGTAGCCCAAGCAGGTGGTGTACTCAGCCTTGCAGTGGTCGATGACATCGCCGGCAGCATCGCAGCAAGACTTGTAAACGGTGGTGCATTGGACGCAACAGACCTCGGGGGTGTCGGTCATGGTGGGGGTAGGAGGAGTAGGGCCGTGGGAGCAAGCAGTGGGCTCAACAAAGACATCACCCTCGTAAGGGTTATAGCCCAGGCAAGAAGCGTAGTCAGCGGCGCAGCTGGCGTGGTTGGCATCAGGCGCAGAGTTACAATCATTGTGGTTGATGGCACAGGCTTCAGCACAAGCATCACCAGTAGGCACGGGGGTGACGGGCGAGGGGGTAACAGGCTCAGGGGTGACGGGAGCGTTGCACTCCGCCTGGCAGTCGGTCAACTCCTGGTCGCAGACCGCGGTGATAGACCCAGCACCAGTAAGGCAGGCCTCGTGGTTGTTGACACAGGCTTCGTTGCAATCGTCGGTAGGCGGAGGGTCGGCGATGACAGTGGCAGAAGGCTCTTCCACAGGCGCAGCAATGGGGGTCTGGGCAAAGACGGGCGTGCTGAGAGCGACGGTCAAAAGACCGGCGACGGCGTGAGAGTATCTCATCTTGGTTGAGGTAGAGAGCAAACAAGTTGGATTAAAGAGTGACTGGAAAACCAAAAACAGAAAAGAGTGGCAGTCGCAACCTACTGTGAATGAGTGAAAGCTGGTTGTGCTGATGAACTGAGAGTTTGGACGAGATCTTGATGTCTTCTTATACTCGATGAAGCCATACTTGGCCACTCTTGGCCGGACCGTTAGGTCCAATGCCAAGAAGGGCGACAAGCCGAGGACTCTGGGGAAGCATCCCTGGAATTCAAGAAATTCGCATCTTCCCCGGATTAAGATTCAATGCTCCACAAAGGGTCAGAGGGATCAGCTAGGAATACCGTTAGGCAGTGTGTCTCCCTTGGGCATGTCTTGGTCTGAGACTGCCAAGATAATCTCGTATAGCTGTACGGCCGAGGTAAGGTGACCTTCTCCTTCTTAGAATTGGCGATGGTATGCTGCAGCTACGGTTTCGAAGGGATAAGCTAAGATGTAAGCATATGAGGTTATTCAAAGAGGTTGGACAATTCTAATGAGCCGTGATACTGTTTCAGGAGTTTCACGGCCTATCGCCATCTCCAACATTTCAAGTGTGGAGTTGACAGAAGCCAGCAAGGGGGAAGTAAACACAATGTCTCGGACCATCGGGTTAGACCCGAACAGCGCTCCAATCATGAAGCCAGGCCTTCAGCCCTGTCATGCCAACTTCGGCACACGAGTTGCCGATGACCCATGTCCAGATGTACACCGGATTGCGGCAAATTGTTCCAATGCAGGGGTCCTTGATGCTGGTTGGTTTGAGACTGTAAGAGTGGTGATGGACGGGCTGTCGGCCCTCCCTTGACTTGAGGCGAAGGGAGACGATACCCTCGCTACACCAGACTGCAGCCCGTAGAAGTGAGAAACACATGCTGACTTGCAATGCTTCATCTGACAAAAGATCTGGCCACAATCCTCAGGCTTGGCTGGGAATGCCACGGGCCTGAAGGGTAAATGTGGGTGGCTACCACTCATTAAAGTGAGGGCGTCTGATCCAGCCATATCGGCCTGTCTAGGCTCCGCCAACGCGACTAGAAGCTCTCTCAAGCATCTCCCATCAGTTGAGCAGAGGGCCAAGGCACTTCATCCAGTACGTTTGTCCTCTTATGACAACCGCAGTTCCCTTGGCTCCTTTCGTTGAGTAGGTATGGATGGTACCTTGTGTTAATCTACTTACTACTCCATGACTGTGTGATTCTATCTTATACATGAGCAGCTTGAGCGCATTGGCTTTCATTTATATTGAAGAGTGACTTGCTTGGCCCCAGTAGTATTAAAACTTCGTCTTTATAGCATACTCAATTTGCAATAGGGAGACATAGATAGCTCCACTCAGCCCTCTTAAACTAGATTCATCTTGACTTACACCTATATGGCCACAGTGGTTTAGTCTATCTTCGCAATAGCTCATATGTACGCAAGTCTGCCATTTTCGCCGAGTGTACCACCTACCGAGCGTTTTTGGCAAGTTACGGCGAAATGCCACGGCGGAATATCGACTTGTTCAGCCCTCAGGTAGAACCTTTATTGGCGCCCTCTAACTACGATTACTTGCAACCATCGTAAGGCGCGCTTGACATATGACATTGAGTCTTTTCTAATATGCTATGTGTCACATTGTACTCATTGGGTCGAGTGACTATATAGCTTACCCACATTGGCTTCTCCGTCATGAGCTTACGGGCACAAAACAACCACCTACCAACCCCAACCAGTTCTTCACAGTACCCACGGGTGCAGAACATGGAAGGAAAAGCAATCCGAGAGCGAATCGATCACGTCTCCCGTCTCTCCATTGGTCTCTATCCAACTCCCTTCCACCAGCTCAAGAATCTTTCCAAAAGCCGCAATGTCAACATATTCATGAAACACGAAGATCTAGCCGACCCCAGCGCCTTCTCGGGAAGCAAAATCCGGCTTTCGGAGTTTATCCTTGGCCAGGCCGTCGAGGAAGGTGGCGCACATCTCACCAACTCGGGGCTTCAGTTCGCCACTGCTGCTGCAGTTGCGGGAATGACGCCGATCTTGTACTTGACCAGGGACCTGGCGCACCATGGCCCAATCGATGAATATAGAGGAAATATACTTCTGAGCAAAATCATGGATGCGGAGACCCATTTTCTCAATACTAGCAATGGGGGTCTTTGGATGGTGAATGAGGGTAAAAAGATCATTACAACGGCTATGGAGAAGCGAAAAGCTGAGCTCGAAGCCGAGGGTCATCGGGCGATCATTGTCCCAGCCGGCGGCGCACACCCACTCGCCTTCATCGCACATGCCTTGACGTTCCTAGAGATGATTGAAAAGGCAAAAGAAGAAGGTATTCAGCTTGATTATATCTATCACGGCTGGAACTGGCACAGCACTCCCAGGTTTGATCGCTGCCAGACTTTTAACCGGCTATCCTGTGAAGGTGCGCTCGATCGCAGTCAACCTGTACGAAGAGGGATCTTTCATGAGCCCGTCTGTCATTGTCGAGAGAGTAAGAGACGTCTTGTCTCGGTTGCAGGTATCACCTCCTGCTGAAGACATAATCCGAGCTAAAAATCGACGTTGATAACGGGTTTATTGGAGAGGATTATGGTGTACCAACATCCGAAAGCATCGACGCTATCCGCGAGCTTGCCAAGTCTGAGGGCATTTTTGTTGGTCCGGTATATACCGGAAAAGGTCTTACTGGTCTCCTTCATCATATCAAGCAAGGAAAGGTGCCAGCAGGATCCAACGTCGCCTTCATTCACACTGGCGACACGGCGAACCTTTTTGAGGTATCAACTGTGGTTGACAGTGTCACCGAGGATGCGAAGGAGGCTGAAGTGGTTGGAAGAGTTGAAAGCGGTATAGAAATGGACTAGACTTCTATTCCTCGACTACAGCATTGATTGGCATCAAGCACCATGATTTTATTCGACCAACATGGTTGCCCTTGGGGCTGATCTAGGCCACTCTATTATGAAGTTTATCAACTCGGAATTGCATACACGGACGTTCTAATAGAACGCTGGTAGAATTCACCAAGCCTGTGATAGTTACACCCTAAGTAGGTGCAACAAAATTATCGATTACTCTAGGGTAGCGCCTTGGCAGTTCAAAGGAGGAATTACGGAGCGTCTACTCAATAATTAAGACATGGGTACTAAAGACTCGCGTCGTTGATGCATTTCGGAGCGTGGAACTCGTAAAACTATTCCTCTGATAAATGTTTCTTAAATGCGGTCGATGGCAATCATCTCGACCTGCATGTCAAGGCCCACTCGCAGATACATCCGCTACTCTCATTGCTGAGGGAGACCCAAAACGTTCATTCATGTCTAGCTTAGGCATGGTTCCACGACGTCATCCACGTGGCTGTTCATCAACCCCATTATCCAATTTAAGCTCGGCGTCCGGGTAATTACAATCATTGTTTCCCAGCGTCTCATCCCGCGATTCTTGTCGCGTTCGCTGGGCCATTCCGGCTAAAGACGAGATCTGCCATGAATGCAACCATCCCCTCACTGTCACCCCGCCGGAGAAATTTCTCATTTGGGTTAATGTTCCGCTTAGATCGGCCAATGTCTCAATTGCGCTCCCAAACAACAGCCTCGGGAGCTGTGCCTTGGTGGTTAAAGACATTCTGGTGGTTTATCCAGTCAGAGAACGGCCCAGCCAGGCTGACAGTTGCGTCTTGAGGTTCCATTACGCCAATGTTTTTCATCCGCGTTGAGTTAAACCACCAACACATATATGCATATCAACTAGGTCTGTCCGCCATTTCCATCTGCACGGTATTCACCTCCAATTTATCCGTCGTCCCATGCGGAAGATCGTCCCGCAAAGTCCGATGAGCCGGGCGCGGCTTTTACCAAAATGGCAGCCCCCGCATGGCGTGGTTGGCCAAAAAGACGGCGCCCAGCCTCGACATCAGTTAGAAACAAGGTTTCCATGGTCAAATTGCACGGAGCATTTGCCCTTGCCTGTTACTGTAATCTAACTGGCGTGACAAGCTCTCCGTGTTAATGAGCCGGCTCTCTCCATTATCCACAGCGCGGATCTTGTGCCTATATATCCCGACTTGTATATAACCACCACCACCGCCTCGCGATGATAATAATTCCACTTCCCCTGAGCTAGTCCACTCAGCTTGACGCGGTGTGTGATCCTCTCACGCTGTGAAGTAACTCATACGAAGGGGCGTCACCATCACCCACTCTTCGAAAGCCCACAATGGCGGTTTTCAGTGTGTTTCTTCTGGTGACTTGGTTAACGCTGGCTTCTTTTGCCGCCGCTTTGGGACAGAAAACCATCATATCCTTCGAGGAGACCAAAGGTGCTTTTCAGATTTTTGGTGGAGATGTGAGCAGTGGGCAGATCCGGGTGTCGAAAGACGACTATTGGGGCGTCATACGTGCCGCTGGCGACCTTGCAGTCGACTTTGGCCGTGTGACCGGCACCAACTTTACCCTTAGCAATGGGGAAAAAGACTCTTCACCAGCGGAGTATACCTTCAAGCCCGTCAATGTGAAGAACAACACTGAAGTTAGCATACCTATGATTCGCATTGTATTACGGCATAGCTAACTACCCAATCCAGTACTCTACGCTCAAAGAAAAGTCTTTTGCTGGCCCCAAGTATTCCAACCCAGATCCTACCAGTACGGTGATTATTGCTGGTACCATAGGCCATTCCAAGGTCATCGATCAACTCATCAAACAGCGCCTCATTGATGTCAGTGATATCAAAGGCGAGTGGGAAGCATTTGTCAGCCAAGTCGTCAAGGACCCTATCGACGGCACGGCACAAGCCCTGGTAATTGCTGGCAGTGATCCTCGAGGAACCATCTATGGAATTTACGACGTTAGTGAGCAAATTGGAGTGAGCCCGTGGTATTGGTGGGCAGACGTACCTGTTCGGAAGCAGACGAGCATCTACGTGCTTCCAGAGACAAAGGTCCAGAAATCGCCTTCAGTCAAGTACCGTGGCATCTTCTTGAATGACGAGCAGCCAGGCTTATCCAGCTGGGTTGGGTAAGTAAAACATGTCCACACAACTAAGAAGGCAAGCTAATCGAAACCGTCGACAGCTCTAAGTGGGAGAATACTTGGAATGGCGCCGCGCCTTACAACCATCATTTCTATGCACTTCTCTCTGAGCTGCTACTCCGCCTGCGCGCCAACTATCTCTGGCCAACTCTCTGGGGCAGCATCGTCTACGTCGATGACCCGCTCAATCAGCCGCTCTTGGACGCCTACGAGATCGTACTAGGTGGTTCGCACACTGAGCCGATGATGCGCGCTCAGAACGAATTCCGGTCATTCTATGAGGGCGAGTGGCAGTACAACACCAACAACGAGACCATTGACGAATACTTCCGTTATGGCGTTCAACGTGCAAAGCCTTATGCTCGCAACAGTTTGTGGACTATGGGCATGCGTGGTACTGGCGACACAGCGATTGAAGGAGAGCTTGGTGTTGAGGCTATTGTTGACATGCTTGAGACGCTTGTCCACAATCAAAGAGAGATTCTGGAGGAAGGGTTAGACATTGCCAACGCTTCCGAAGTGCCCTCCCTCTGGTGTCTTTACAAGGAGGTACAGTCTTACTTGGATTACGGACTTACGGTCCCAGAGGACGTTACTCTTCTCTGGGCTGACGATAACTGGGGCAACATTCGTCGACTCCCGCTGGCAAATGAGAC
The DNA here is from genome assembly GCA_000966855.1 of Fusarium sp. JS1030. Classification (NCBI taxonomy): domain Eukaryota; kingdom Fungi; phylum Ascomycota; class Sordariomycetes; order Hypocreales; family Nectriaceae; genus Fusarium; species Fusarium sp. JS1030. Next base: position 1,166,364 of record JWIW01000101.1, read on the forward strand.
CGACCGATCTGGAGGTGCTGGTGTGTACTACCATTTTGACTACGTTGGCGATCCTAGGAACTACAAGTGGATCAACACGATCCAACTCGAGAAGACCACTGAGCAGATGCTTCTTGCCTACGAGCGCAATGCTCGTAGAATCTGGGTTGTCAATGTCGGCGATCTGAAGCCAAAGGAGATCCCCATCAGCCACTTTCTCGATCTCGCCTACGATGCGGAGCACTGGGGTGTTGATGGCACTACAAAGTGGACACATGCTTGGGCTGAGCGTGAGTTTGGTGCAGAGTTGGCAGATGACATTACCAGCATCATGACTCGATATGGCATGTACGCTGCACGCCGCAAGTTTGAGCTCATCGAGCCGCACGTCTACTCCGTCATCAACTATCTTGAGGCTGAGGCTATTCTTGAGCAGTGGGCTGGTCTGAAAGAGGATGCCCAGGCTGTTCATGATGCGCTGGATGCGGAGTCGCAGCCTGCCTTCTTCGAGATGATTCTTCATCCAATCCTTGGCGGAGAAATCGTCCACAAGATTCAGATCAATGGTGCCAGAAATCAGCTCTACGCGGGACAGAAGCGGAACGCTGCGAATGACGTGATCTGGAAGTCTGTTCAGCTCATGTATGACGACTCGAATCTTACACAAAGGTGGAACGAGTTGCTTGATGGCAAATGGGTGCACATGCTAGACCGTAAGTCATTCGCGAAGGTTGCAAGACGAATTACGTACTAACAACGACTAGAAACCCACCTTGGATACGATGGCTATTGGCAACAACCGATGAGAAACACCCTTCCAGATCTGCGATTCGTTCAAGACACATTCCCGTCACTAGGCGGTGAGTATGGAGTTGGAGTTGAAGGCTCCAACGCAACCGTCCAAGGAGACAGTCAATGGCACCCTCTCTCCAGCAACGACCTCAATCTACCCCCACTGGATCCTTGGGGGGCGTCGTCTCGCTACATAGATGTTTTCCACCGTGGAGTTAAGCAGTGCAACTGGTTTGCCTCGCCTTGGGAATCATTCATCAAGCTATCGCAGTACAACGGCACCGTGGGTGGTGACAATGGCACTGACAGTCGCATCTATGTCACTGTCGACTGGGAGAATGCGCCCAAGGCGCCTAACACAACCGAAGTACTCATCAACTTCACAAGTTCTTGTCGTGGTTTCGAACGATATGCTGGCAATGAACCCCGTGTGGTTGCGACAGTGATCAACCGTGAAGTACCTGGCAACTTTAGCAAAGGCTTCGTCGAGTCAGATGGCCATGTCTCGATCGAAGCACCTCATTATCAGAGCATTTTGGACGGGGAAGATGCCAAGGCTGAGTATCATACTCTCAAGAACTACGGGCGTACCCTCGGTGGAGTTGGACTTCACCCCCTGGACTTGGAAAAGTTGGAAGTTGGCCAAGCCCCGGCTCTGGAATACCAACTGTATCTCTTTAGCAATCACTCAGCAGCCAACGTCACGCTGTTCATCTCACCTGGGGCCAACTACCTCGGTGACCACAATCCTCTCGAATACGCCATTACGCTTTTCCCATCAGATGAGAAACAGCCCAAGCCGAAAATCGTGCAGCCAATTGGCCCGAACAAAGGCAGCAGTATGCCTCAGGGATGGGGATACGCTGTCGGCAATGCAGTTTGGGGTTTGGAAGGGAACTACACGACGACCTCCTTCAATGTTCCTGGAGAGGGCGCATATACTCTGCGCATCTGGGAGCTGTTGCCAAACATCATTGTGCAAAAGATTATTGTGGATCTCGGGGGTGTGAGAAAGTCGTACTTGGGTCCGCCAGAAAGCTTCTTGGTTGGACGAGATTCAAGAGGCCGATACAATGGGACCTCTTTTGATGAGTGACGGATAATGAGCTCCCAGGTTCCGTTCGTGTCTCAAGAACCACTGGGTTAATCGTCTGGGTAGTTTCAGGTACACTCTAGATCAGCTCTAGTATCTAGGCAGTCTCGGCGCTCAAGTGCTCCTTGAAATTATTTCAAATAATCGTTATGAACACTATTTGAATTATCTAACATCAAGACTAATCCAAGCAGACTGTATCCGGAAGATCAGGCAAAAGTTTCAAAGCCAACCAGGTCAGGTGCCCAGCTTCCCGTAGGTCCTCCAGAGAAAGTGACCGTATTTCCATCACCCTTGACAAAGCCATCAACAAGAATCGTCAGCCGACCAGTCTCGAACCAATCATTGCCGCCCAGAGGGAACGCCCAACGCTTGGACTCGTCATTGACAGTAATAGTCATATTTCGGGAGTTGGTCTCCCAGTCTCCAATCGTGTGATGGTACTCGTAGTTGATAAAGTCCACACCCACGAGCACAGGTCCATCCTCCGCCGCGCCGACGGACTTGAAGGTGACCTTGGAATCCCTGTTGATGTTGCCTACCTTCTTATTGACAGGTAGGCATTCCGTATTGCTGCAGTCGACGAGGGAAGCTGAGCCTGCGAGCGATGCGTCTTCGACGGAATAATATCCAGTGGACTTGGGACGTGAAGCTTCCTCAATGTCACTCAAGACAAGTTGTCGTAGCTCATGTGGCCTGAGTTCGAAGCTCTGAACACCGGAGATGCTGCCATCCGTGTGGGCCCAGACGTCGCGCGCTTTGGCGCTCTTGACACCAATGAGGCTCAAGTCAACGTCAACCGTCTGTGATTCGTTCTTCCAGTTGGCAACACCGAGAACCTTGCGGTTGGAAGAGAGATTTCCAGCCCACACATCCCATTCTTCCTCGGTATATCGAATGATCAGCTCGGCTGCCTTGCCTAGCGAGTCTTGGTTGATGGCAATGGCTTCCTTGTTGGACATGACCTTCAGAGACTCAGCAGGGATCTCGTCGGCGTCCATGGCTCCGCCAATGATCAGGGGAGACTTCATCATGGACCAGAAACCGAAGTGAAATTGCTCCTCCTCATGTGATAGTGCGCCGAGGCCAATACTACAACTGTAAGCATGGGGATCAACCAGATAGGAGAGCAACTTACATGAGCATGTCCATATCCGCGAAGGCACCGGGAGCATTATACTTGGTATGAGGAACAGCTTGATTAGTGATTCGCCAGATGGCCCTCCAGGCATTGAAGATGTCGTTGCTCATTCTCCAGGTGTTTCCCAGAGGCGCTGCCCTATACAGGTATCAGCAAAAGGTACACAACATTTGTAGATACGAGATTTAACGACTTACCACTGTGGGACGTCCTCTCCAATTCCCCATTGGCAGAGGAAGTACTGAATATCACGATCGGTCTCATTGATAGCAGCAGCCATCTTGATAAACCGATCAGGACTCTGTGCCTCTGCAGACTGCCAGTCCACCATTTCAGTTCTTGATGTGGCATAGCAGTTGTCGTACCTAGTCACAGGGTTAGCTACGCGTGAAATAAATCTCTTGGGATATTTCGAGACTTACTTGAGGGTGTCTCCTCCCCATTCAGCGAATGATTTGGCGTCAATCTCCTCATAGCCTAGGTACACCTTGGTTAGTATCTTTGGTCTATTCAATCTTGGATCGGCTCTGAATAAATACCTAATGATGCAGGAATATCACTGGAGCCGCACTGAAGATATCCCGCTCCAGAGTACAAGCCGAACTCTAGACCCAAATCATGGATGAACTCTCCTAGAGCTTTCGGGCCAGAAGGGAAGAGAGTTTCGTTCCACTGCAATCTTCCTTCTTCGTCTCGATCTCGAGATGGCCATCCACAATCCACGGTAACAATGGTATAGCCAAGGTCCGCGAAACCTAGATCCACTAGACCTTGGGCGTTGGTTTTGATGATCTCTTCCGAGGGGCGGCAGTTGTAACGGTTGTAACTGTTCCAACCCATGGGAGGGGTTGGGGACTTGACCGTCTTGCCATGAGCCAACGGCAGATAGGACAGAAGGGCGGCCAACACAAGGGACGACATGGTGGGCAATCAGCACGAGATCACAAGGTTGGGTGGAACATCACACTAGGCAAGGACCCGCCAAATAAGTCTCCCTGACATTAGATGGGTATATATACTCAACGTCGGTCTACAAGTCTATCTGCCGACAAGACTTCTATTGGAACGCCTGCCTATACTGGAAGTATACAGGTGCGGGTAATTAACTCAAGCTCCACGACTCGGCGCTTGAGCTCCGATAGGTGCGCCTGGGTTCATGCCCGGGTACGGGATGCAGAGGGAAAGGCTCCCGAGCTTCTCGACTTAGTGCTCGGTTCGCGATTGTTTATAGGTGCGCCTACCGACTCCGTATTAATAAAATCAGGGTTATTGTCGATCGCAAATACGGGGGAGAAAAGCTCATTGTATGCGGGGAACCCGGCCGTCGTGTGATGTAAGGTTGCATTAAGAGCCGGAGCGGGGATCATTGGCGGAGTTTGGCTCTACTATGAGAAAAGGGCCGAGGCATTAAAGCAGCCAAGAATGAGTTGCACTTCTGCAAGGTACCTGATACGAGGCATGAGCCTCTATTCTCTCGCTTTCGGGGTTGGCAGCTGTAAAAAGCGGCGAAGGTAACGGGCCGCTCCTTGAGAATGCACAGAAAGGAAATATTCTGTAATAATCTCTAGGCAACAATTCTAATGTCTATTTTGAATAAGTTAGTCTCTAGCTAAAACTCCCCTATAATTAGCTGTCCTCAGTCTTCATGCCTTTTTTCTGCTTTGCAAGCGATGCTTCGCAACGAAACAGAGGCTCAGGACAAAGCCAAACCCAGCCAAACCCACTGAGAACCACAGGGCCCCGCGATATCCAAGCAGCTTGTCCTTCTCGCTTGTGCCGCCGTTATTGATGTTCGTCTCAATAGTGCCCGCAAACCCAAGGCCAATAGAGATGCTATAGTTGATAATCGTCATGACCACACTAGCGCCCATGCCTTGATACTCTCGAGGCACAGCATTCGAAAACATGATTACAGCTGCCGGAAAAGAGGTATCCATCCCAACTGTAATGATGAGAATTCCGAAGAAGCCATACGTCCAGTAGATCGAGTGAAGAGGTCGGGTAGCGGCGAGGATAGACCCGACAAGGTAGGCGACCTGACCAGCAACCATAATCCACGAGGGAGAAATCTTGCCCATCAACTTGCCGACGGTCAGGGCAGAAATCAACCCAACAGGAATGATAGGGATGAACCAAGCAGCGACAAGAATTGGAGTATTGCCACCATCGAGAGCAAGTTGGCAAACGTAGTAAACCTGTTAATAGAGGTTAGCCATATCCGAGTTACGAAGAGGGTGAAAGCGCTAACCCAGATCCCGAAACAAGCCCAGCCAGTTGCTGTACATGCGAAGACGAAGGCAATATCCGAGTTGAAGGCTGTGAGCGGCAAGATGGGTAGTTTGGCCCAATAAACCTCGATACAGAAGAAGACCGCACCGAAGAGAACGCCGAGAATCAGACAAACGTAAACGTAGGGCTGTTGCCAACCGACGACCACAGCCTGGTTCCACGCAAAGTTGAACAGCACCAAGGCTGTCACACCAGTGAGCCCTCCGGGAATGTCCAATCTTTCGAGCGTCTCGCTCAATGGACGACTTTGCTTATTTCGGGGAGGTGAGGGAATCGTCCACGCGGCAAAGAGGGCGATACCTGCAAGCGCAATTGCCATGCTCCAATAGATCCACGGCCACCAGACGAGAGCAAATATGCCACCAAATATGAAGCCAGCGAGAGCACCGAAAGGAGCTGTTCCGCCAAACCAAGCGAAGGACATGTTTTGGCGGGGTCCTGGTGAGAAAGATTGACCCAGGATGGCGAGCGCATTAGGCAGAGTGAGTGAAGGACCCATGCCTTGGAAAACGCGAGAAAAGACGAACAGAACGTGAGTAGAGTAAACCGAGAGTCCAGCCACAAGACACCAAAGGGAATACCAAGTCATTCCAGTAACAAACGTCTTCTTATGACCGAATTCATCTCCTAGCCGTCCGCCGATGAGGATGAAAGTGCCAAGAGTCAAGCTGTAGCCAGCGATAAGCCATGATAGCTGGCCAGGATTGTCGATGCCAAACGAGTCTCCAATAAGACTCACTGTAGTGAGGGTATTTCCCAGACCGGCCTGACTAGTGAAAATTGCTGTGCAGAGTGTTCCAACGAAGAGAAGTTGCCGAGGGGTCGAGAGATTGTCGGCAGGATAGACATTTTCGTCCTGGGCGAGTTGTGGGCTTGACTCGACATCTAGCTGCCGCGATGGGGCATTCGAAGGGGTGTCAATCTCGGACTTGGGCTCTAAGTCTATATCAGACGGAGATGACATCGTGGTTTGAGGTCGTGGAGATTCAGATGCAAAGAAAAATGGAATCCCAGTTGATAGAGAGAATGCTCAATTCCAGACGATTTCATCACCTTGACCGAACGGATATTTATATCTCATTGTTTTAAACTGTTTAATTTCTTCGATTTAGATTTTGCCTGAGCGCCAGTTTGGTGCTACCCCTTGATAATCACGTTTTGGTAAGCTTTCGGACCCGGATGCGCCCGGAGGATTCGCAACGTCCGCTCCGGGTTGATGGGCAACTCTATCGACTATTCAGACTTTCGCGTAGATTCCTCCTATGATGACACAATGAGCACCGTTAGTGCTATTTTTTTTTTTTTTTTAACTACTAAGCCAAGGGCTTACCATACATAAACGGCCCAAGACCGCATTTCCATGTTCTCATCTACTAGAGTCTGTTCTTGCCATCAAGAGACGTCTTTCTTCTACCCCATCTTGGCAATCAACGTTCCCCAGCGTTACAATATTTTCATATTCGTTATATCCTTCATCGAAAATTCATCATGAACTCGTCTAGTTCCATCGTTCCTCCCACTGGTCTGGTGCTTGTCACCGGAGTCAATGGCTTCATCGGCTCTCACATTGCCAGCAACCTTCTCAGACTAGGCTATCGCGTGCGTGGAACCGTCCGATCCACTGACAAGGCGGAATGGATCTCAGAAGCAATGGTTGAGCGCTATCCCTCCGCGACTTTTGAGACGGTTCTTGTTCCCGATGTTACTGCCCCAGGAGTTTGGCGCGACGCCGTCCAGGGCGTTGATGGAATCGTCCATGTCGCCACAGACATGTCTTTTGGCACCGACCCTAACAAGACCATCACTCCAATGGTCAATGGCGTCAAAAACATTCTTAAGGCAGCTGCTTCTCAGCCGACAATCAAGCGCTTCGTGTTCACAAGTAGTGATAGAGCTTTGTCCTACGCCATCAATGGAAGGGAGGTGACGCTTGACACAAGCATGTGGAACGACTCAGCCGTGGAGAATGCGTGGCGCCCGCCTCCATATGAAGCTGACCGTATCTGGGATGTCTATGCCGCTCTCAAAACACAATGCGAAAAGGAAGTGTGGGCATTTGGCCGAGCAGAGAACCCCAACTTCGTTATCAACACAGTTTTACCCAGCTTCAACGTCGGGCCCATCATTCACGCCAAACAGCCTGGAAGCACTGGAAAGTGGGTAAGAGACCTCTGGAGGGACCCTGGTCATTACGAAGACTTGCAAGGATTTGGGGCCTCGTGGTACATTGACGTCGAAGATACGGCACTCCTACACGTTGCGGCTTTGACGCAAGAGGATGTTAAGGATGAACGCCTGCTGGGGTTCGCGGGCCCGTTCAACTTTAATAGTTGGCTTGATATTTTTCGTCAGATAGGTGCAGGTAAGGCCTGGCCTGCTGACGATCCCGCACAGGAGCACAATCTGTGCAAAGTTGATACGACAAGGGAAGTGGAACTGCTGAGGCGCTTTGGACGCGATGGGTGGACCAGCTTCTATGACAGTGTCTGGAGAAATTGTTTTCAGAGTCGTGAGTAGATGTGGATCGATGCATTGAATAGTTGTTAGGACATAGGTAGTAATCCTATTATGACCGAACCTTTGGAATAGTCCTACATGTGACGTTCAAAGCCAGTGTGATAGATAGATGGTGACGGTATTGAGCCCGATACAACGTCTTGTAACATCATCACCAAAGAAATTTTGCTAAGCAGTTTGCCTGATAATCGTAGGCATAATGCACAGCAGTTTTTCGGGGGGCATACTTAGTAGAGCTGAACAACACGTCTCGCCACCTCAGTCGTTGACGCGTGATGCCATCACTTATGCATCGGAACGCCCGCTAGTGAAACTTGACTGTTCCACATGTTGAGATGGAAATTGATATGCGGCCATCTTATCGCGATTATGAAGAGAGCTGATCAAGCCTCCGTTCCGTATTAGAGATGGGCGCGGACCGTTGCCATGTGCTGACAAAGGCCGTTAGCTGCGACGCTAACCCCCGGAGCATTCGTAAGGTCCGCTCCGGAAGTCAGCTCCACCACCAACTTAGCCTCATTGGTGATGATGGCAGCATCAAGTTGAAAGACAGTTGTGTAATGATAAAATCATGATAAAGTATATATGGAGCACCATGTCTTCCTTCTCATAGTGACTTCAGTCTAACACCATTCAACACATTGATCCCCCACAACCGTCCTTTTGAACATTCCACACTACCCAACATGGCTCCCTCGTCTCCTGTTGCACTTATCCTTGGCGCCGGCTCCAATGTCGGCCAGCACGTCGCTCGTGCGTTTGCTGCCAAGGGCTATAAAATCGCCCTCGCAGCCCGAAGTCTCAAAGAGGAAGACAGCACCCCTGACCAACTTCACATCCGCAGCGACTTCAGTGACCCCAATTCTGTCGTAAACGTCTTTACCAAGGTCAAGTCTCAGCTCGGTGCTCCAGGCGTGGTGGTTTACAACGGTAAAACCTCTATCAGCTCTGTCTCAGATCCATCACTAACACCTCTCTTCAACAGCGGCTGCCTCTGCTCGCCATGATACGAAAAATCCGCTTAGTGTTGCTTTGAAAGACTTTGATCGTGACCTCGCCATCAACACCAGCAGTGCTTTCGTCGCAGCTCAGCAAGCTGTGCTTGGCTTTGAAGAGCTGCCCGAATCTGCCTCGCGAACTTTCATCTTCACCGGAAACTGCACCAACGTGTCACCCATTATCGCGCTGATGGACATCGGCGTCGGCAAGTCTGCGACTGCCTCCATCATCGAGTGCGCCGCAGAGGCATACAAGCCTAAGGGATTCAAGTTTGTATTACCCAGTTAATAACTACTGGCCAAATTACTGACTCGGTTTACAGATTCTACTACGCTGACGAACGCAACGCCGATGGTTCGCCCGCGTACGGCGCGATCGATGGAGCTGCGCATGGAGAGTTCTACACCCAGCTCGCCGAGGGGAGTTCGCAGGGGCCATGGCAACAGACTTTTGTGAAGGGGCTGGGATACAAGAAGTTCTAGCCACTATTGAAGGGGGTGGAGCTTAAGAATGACACAACCAAGATACCTAGAATCGTCTCATTACTATAGTATATCAGTTCTAGTAAATATTCAGACGAACGGGTCACACACTGAAGCCTAGATACTCGTGATGCAATGACATGCGGGTACCTAGACGACTCACATTGCACATTCTAAGTCCAGATCTGGTGAACAGTTGGGGTAGCATCGTCTTCCAAATAGATCACGGGCGGGTTACTTTATGATTAAGAAACACGCGATTCCAACAGTAACAAAGATGCCATCTAAATAATTTCTGCATAGTTCTGCATATCTGCTTATCTGCCTATGACGCCAGTGGCACGTCCACTGGCACGTCCACTGGGCAGTTGCGCGCGCGCTTAAGTGCCGATGATTTCTAAGCAATCTCCTCAACAGCATCACGTAAGCCGTCACAACCACCAAAAGCAGGCTCCAGTCTAGTAGCCTCATGACGAAATGAAGCTTCATACTCGGTGAGCAGAAACGCTGCATTTATTTATCGCCAAGTCTGTTGTTTCAACAAGCGCCTGCATAGACAGCACAATATGTCAAACAACTATGCGGTATTCCAACCAGAGCCCGGAACTCCCGGGTCTCAGCAGTCTATTATAAGGGTACGTCTCGAGGTAGATTTCACGAGAGACACCAAAATTGACCACAATCATTCTCATATTAGGCATGTGATATGTGTCGCGTAAAGAAGATTCGTTGTGAGCCGACCGAGGAGGGCTGTGCACAATGCTCCAAATACAACACACGGTGCCACTTTACCCCCATCGCGTTGAAACGGAAGCCCCGAAGACCGGCTGGGTTCGTGTGCTAATTCCTATCTTGATCATCATTGATTAACTATTTATCAGCTACAAATACATCGCAGAACTAGAAGAGAGACTCAAGAATATGGAAGGTCTCTTGGAGAAGGCTCTGCTGCGAAAACCAACTCGCAACGAAAGCCAACTTTCGCAAGGGGAGGGTATGATGGACTTCGAAGAATGTCAAATTGGAGAAGCAGATAATAATCCATCTGCATCTGCTATGGAACTCACAACAGACTATTCAGGTCCAGTGGCGACGTTCGATGACACGAGTACATTGACGGGTCTCCCGCCTCCTCCATGGTACGGAGAAATTCAGCAGCCATCTGGGGAGACGATGCAGATACACGATCCCATGACTTCTCCCCTCCGTCCTTCTGCCTTCAAGGTTGGCATGGCGCTTGGTCCATACTCCCTTCCGACCTTCAAAGATCTCCCTCCAAAGTCTGTCGCTCTCGAGTTGGTGATGGAAACCTTCAAAAGCATCAATGATTTCTTTCCGCTTTTTGATGAGCAAGATTTCTTACAAAAGTTCAACTCCCACTATTTAAACTCAAGTCCCAGCAATCCAGAATGGTGGGCGTGCATCAACGTTGTCCTTTGCATGGCTCATCGTTTCCGCTCGATGCGCATGTTGGAGACTGAGGTCGAGAGTGCCCAGGCCTGTGGATACATCCACAATGCTCTTGCAGTCGTCGCCGAACTGAATATCTTGCACAACAACCTGTCAGCCGTTCAAGCTCTGATTGGGATGGCGCTTGTTCTTCAGGGGACACCAAACCCGCACCCTGCTTCTGTTCTGATTGCGGCGGCGATAAGACTAGCTCAATCTATGGGGCTGCACCGAAAGACTGAGGACAATGCTTTGACTGAATCAGAAAGGGAACAGCGCAGGCGCGTATTTTGGATCGCCTACTTTCTTGACAAAGACATCAGTCTCCGGATGGGAACACCTTTTGCCCAAGACGACGATGACATGGATGCCGAACTGCCAACCGGGAGTCTGACCAAATTGCCGTTCAACAACAATGGTGGACCATGCACTATCGACTTTTTTAAGTCTCGCATTGGCCTGGCCGTTATCCAAGGACAGGTCTACAAGAGGCTGTATTCGGTCCAAGCAACACGGCAGACCGAAGCACAGAGATCTGCAGTGGCCCAGGAACTTCACTGCATATTGTCATATTGGAGGGATGGTGTCGACATTGATTTTGAGGATGACCCCACTACCCCGGTCCGAGCACCTCTCTCAGTGGATTTGTTACACCTCTTCTGTCTACGTTTCATGTACGTTCATTGTCTCGTCAAGATCGACCGCCAACTAGCGCGAGGGGAGCAACTTCTAGCCCCTGAAGGGTGCGTGATGCGAGGTGTATTGTCAGGTTCAGAAAGAGTATCTGTGATTGAATCACGAAAGGCAGTTCGTCTCATTCATATGACACCTTATGGCGACTATGCCTGCGTGTGGTAAGTTGCATTTCAGAAGTCGAGTTTGGTTCAGTCTTCTAAACGGCTTCCAGGATCTTACTTCACCCCTTTTTCGCTTCTGTCACGACCTTACTCGAGCATGTAATCAACTATCCTACGTCCCCTCACGCAAAGTCTGATATCCAGATTGTCAAGCCATACATTAGGCTTCTCGAGGTCTTGGCCAGTGAGAAAAGGACATGCTACAAATCAGTGGAATCAAAGAGAATGCACCAAGCATGTACCGAACTGGTGGGGAGGGCAGAACAAGCTACCCAGTGGAGAGATCAGCAATGTCCAAATACCTAATACTAGACTAATGATCCTTCAAACTCACCAGAAGGCCACGAACATCGAAGGATCCTCGCCCAGCGTACATTGAGTACTCCGTGCTGACGTCATTTCTTATTTCCCCTTACACTCGCCATCGCCCCTAACCAAAGACACTACTACACCGTACCCTTGATCGTAACCAGCAGGGGAGCTATCAGGGGCTACGATCAGAAAAGCTTGTGGTATGCATAATTCGTCCGCAAGTGTCATAAAAGATTGTACTCATCCATAAAACACTAGCATTACTCTGGCCAAGATGCCACAAGTGTTGATACACGCCAAAAACTATATATCGCAGTCGTTTACCATCATTGCAGCCATAACGGGTTTTCTTTCTTTTATTGCCCCAGCTGAAATACCACCTTCACCCCTTATCGCCTTCAGCCATTGCAGAGCCCTGTCCTTGTTTGTTTCTAGCTCTGTACTAATCATACATGTACCATTTGACCATCCTGTTTTCCGTGCCGTGCTAATCCCGTTGAACTCCTTAAACTGCACTGCCCTTTTGCCAATCTACTTTGACGTCTTTTTTGACGCAAATCCCGTCGTTCTGGTGGTCTATGTGAGCACTATTTCGGTACTCTGGGCCCAATATCGATTCATCACTTGGGTTTTCTCCCGCAATGCGGGTGATGGTGCTGGGGCCACGGATTCCAAGCTTAGGGTCAGCTCTGGGAAATCCTCTGTTATTTTCGTTTGGCCCATCGCTCCGGGGCATGTTATCCATCTTGTAGTTTTGCCCGTCGCTGCCTTCGCCATGCTTTTTGTAATATCGATCGGAGGAGAGGTTCGATCCGTGAAAGGTGCGGCGCCATAGAGGGCGAAGAATGGGGATGCCGATGCACATGAGGGTAACAGCCATTTCGGCAGCAGACCAGATGATCAAGGGAACGGTGTCCTCTGTTTTCATGTCAGTTATGGTCATTCATTTGGGGCATAGATCTTCATACCTGTGTAGTTGGCTGTAAATCCTGTTGCGACCTCATAGGTACGGACAATGCCACAGACTCCAGCACTGTGATGGTTAGCAGTAGTTAAGTATGAAGCTCGCATGAATACTTACACTATTCCAAAACTCATGCTACCCGCAATGGTAATCTTCTCCTTGTACTTCATGTTCAAACTCCAGATAAAGATCCAAGGGAAGATGGCAAAGAAAAAGTCCGCAATGGCACACCAGACTAGAAAGAAGTCAGTCACTGCAACAAGAGCAACAGTATATGGTTTCCATACCTCCAAGAAGTATTGCGAACGGAGTTACGTCAATGTTGCAGACACCCTCGACGCGCATCCTGTCGAAGATCTTCTCAGCCGGGATGCATTGGATCCAGAACATGATAGCAGTCATGATGGACACAATCATGAGAGACACCATAGCAATCCAGATAACAATCTTGTGCCAGAGCTCGACCACGATGCGGAGCAAGAACAGCCCAAGGGATGTTTTTGCAACTGCCATTCCAATAACTGCAAAGGTCTGACCGATCATCTCGTACTTGATCGCTAGCGCCACTCTGTCAAAGGCGGCGGCATCAGCGTCAAGGCCGGGCATCGGCTGACCGAAGCCATAGTTGGCCGAGATGTGAACAAAGATGGTGTACAAAAGGATCAAGATCTGGATGTCAAGAGGTTAAAAACCTGAGAACCAGAGGAATGTTCAAGAAAGTTGATGACTTACACCACTAAGCCAGTATGCATGGTCATCAGCCCCAACTTGCTGAAGAACAAAAGCTCTTGTGTAGAGGCGCAGGGCGACAAATATCCAAGTCAGTGCCGTGAAAACCCACATGATGGCCACAGCCATCGGTCCCTTGCCTCCCATCATATTGGAGCCTGTTTGTTTTCGCACTGACGGGTCTCAAACGATAATGGAAGGATTTCGAGTTTGATACAAGAACTAACAGAGACACGACTGTCTTGGGTCATCTCGTGGCTTTGAGAGGGCCGATGGGGCCCCAGAAATACCAACTCTCATTCTTCATGGAGTCCTTGTGGAGTTCTCATCCAGGCAAACATTTCTTTCAGAGACTCGGGTTGGAGGAAACAAAGCTTTACCTGAAATGCCCCAGAAGTAGTCGATCGGTGGTTGGCTGAGGCATCGAGGCGGGGATGACATGGTCTGGCCTGGTCTACGTGCATCTCAGGCCTGCAGGGGCCCTCATCTCGCAGCAAGATTGAGTGTTGCTTCCGGTTGAATTCTCGGCAGTAAGCAACGAAAATGACAAGTCTGTGAGGAAACAAGATAGATCAGGTAGTTGCAAGTTTGCCTCAATAACTATGTTGGTTCCAAGTGGCGACGGACATGTAACGACGCTAGTTTAGGGCGACAAACATGTTGTCTCCCAAGGAGAGAAGAGCTGAACAAGATCCAATCTTGATCAACCGTCTGGAACCTGCTCATCACCGGATAGGGTTGCATTCCTCCTGGATAACTGTGGGCTTGCCGCAGCGGGAAGAGGGGACCCGTGGCCGTTGTTGTCTCGGTTATCCACTTCTCCACAGCGAAACTTTAGATGCGGCATATGCGATATGAAACGGGAAAGATTGGCGATTGTTGGTTGTCCAAGGGGTGAGTCGAGACCAGGGTCCTCATCCTGAAAAAGTCCCGGATTTGTTTGCTCGTTCTGGAGTGCAATACGCCCGTATGAGGTCGAAAAAGAAAGGTGAGGCGCAGAGGGACACAATGGGTTACATAGTCGCGCTAGCGGATGTTATATGTCAAGTTTGCCGCAACCGTTTCCAATATCCGCTAGTCGCAACGCCTAGACCTACTAGAGACAAACAAAGAATGGCTTGCGCGTGTGGCGGCAAGCCAAGAGCTCATATCCATGTCATCTCGGACTCGAGTTGAGTTCCCCGGCCGAGCATGTTTGTCAAATAACTTGCTTCTTCTTGGTTGGCGCTAACCAGGGGGATGTCCATCCTTGCAAGTCCCAACCCCACACCCTCATCGAGCCAACAAGTCGAATCCAGACAATCGGCATGCATCATCACAGCGACGGGCTGAAGCCGCAATGTGACATGGACGGCATAGAAGTTCCCGCATAGCTCGATAAGAGGCATTTGCAGGGGCTCGTACGATGCTCTTCGCGGGATAGCTTGCGCGTACCCACCAACTCGTCTGAAACGGGCATCCTGTCCTACGATAAATGAATTGTTATTAGCGACATATCTGGGCTCCAATCCCACATGCAAACAATCTCTCCTGCGTTTCTTTCCCCAAAGCCTGTGCGTTATTCATGAGTGAGGCGGCAATCATGGCGAATCAAACCCAGTATCTCGATAGCTCCATCTTGGACTCTGCAGGCGGTCTGCTGCAGAGCTCCTCTTGTCTCTTTTTGTTTTTTATTATCCCCTTCAGTACTGTCTCACTGTGGACCATTGCTGCATACTTTTCTTCGCCACTGAAGAAATACCCCGGGCCTTTTCTTGCCAGTAAGTGATAGGTGACGTGCTGAGCACACCTTTCTTTTTTCACCCCGTATTCAGACCTACACACCGACGGTATTGCTTTTGTTTGACCAGCAACTGACCTTCGGTAAAGGATTCACCAGATTATGGTATCTTTACCAAGCCTCGACCGGAGACTCTCACCTTGTTCTTGAGGAACTGCACCGGAAATATGGACCAATCGTTCGCATTACGCCCAGCATCATCGATGTCGACATTCCCGAGTTGATCAAGACCATGTTTAGTATCAAGGGCGATTGGTTGAAGGTCAGTGCGATGGGTGGCCCATAGTGACGGTCATGGCTGATTCGAGCCCTTTAGACCCCTTTCTACCATGGCAGTAGCGCTCTGGTGAATGGACAAATCGTCCTCAATCTCTTCAGCCAGACCGATCCTGTCAAGCACAGGAGAGAGAGGCAGCCTATTGCCAAGCATTACTCCAGTGCCGGAATAAGCGTCCTTGAGCCACACATGGACAAAGTGGTTGACCAGCTCTGCGACCAACTAGAGAAGCGCTTCATGGATGGTGACAACGCCGGCAAGGTCTGCAATATTGGGCAATGGATCTTGTTCTGTAAGTGATGCATCATGTTTCGGCTTTCCACCTGCTGACGACCCGGTTTCACGTTAGACACTTGGGATGTAGTTGGCGCTGTAACCTTCTCCCAGCCCATCGGCTACCTCGAGAAGGGATACGACTTTGATGGAACCCTCCACAACGCCGACAAGGCAATGGACTACTTCACAGTTGTAGGCACCATGCCGTTCCTGGATCACGTCTTCGACAAGAACCCCATTTGCCACATCGGACCCCCCGGCTTCAACACCATTACCGGCATCTCTATCAAGCACCTGGTGGACCGGTACCAAGGCAATGACAAGGAGTACCATAACCCGGAGACCCCAGATTTCTTGGATAAGTTCATCGAGGCCAAGAATGCCAACCCCGACAATGTGGACGATGCACAAATCGTTTCGTGGCTGATGGTGAATATGATTGCCGGTGCTGACACGACCGCCATCACGATCCGCAGCTCACTGTACTTCGGCCTTAAGCATCCCCGTGTCTGGAAGCGTCTCACGGATGAGATCCTTGCCGCCGGATTCCATGGCCGAACACCGCCGAGCTACAAGGAGGTTAAGGCGCTCCCGTACGTAGATGCTGTCGTTCGTGAGGCACTCCGCATGCTCCCTGGTGTGTCAATGACCATGGAGCGGTATGTTCCCCGTGAAGGTTTCACACTGCCCAACGGCGATTACCTACCTGAGGGCACAATCGTGGGCATGAGTCCATACATCCTAGCTCGCAACAGATCCATCTACGGCGAGGATGCAGAGTTCTTCCGCCCTGATCGATGGCTACGCGACGAGGCAAATGGCGAGACCGAGGAGGCATTCCAGAAGAGACTGCTCCTGATGAACCAGACGGATCTGTCATTTGGAGGCGGCAGCCGCATCTGCATCGGAAAGCACATGGGACTTTTCCAGACTTACAAGGTCCTCGCGACGCTGATTACTCTCTACGAGATTGAGTTGGCGGACGCGAACAAGGAGTGGAAAGTGATCAATAGCTGGTTCCCCAGACAGGAAGGGCTTGAGGTCAAGATTCGGAAAAGAGTGTGGTAAAAAAAGATGAAATTTTGTAGGATACAGTCAAGCGGCGATACGCGAGCCCAAGTGTTGGAATAGCGCAGCTGCTCAAAGACTGGGTGCGGTTCAAGGGGAAAGGCTGGTTTTAAGTGAACGAAGCGCGCAGGGAAATAGCACACGACGCTCCTTGATGGTCTGATTTCAATGCATCTACATATTAAATAACTTACTTGAGAATGTAATTTGGTTTGGGTTTAACTGCTGCATCTGGGGCCGGAAGTGGTTGAGTTGCGTTCCTTGTGGAGGCGCAGATTCTGGACCTGTTCTGGGAGAGATGTAAAAGATTGATCAGTTGAGAGGGACCCTGCAGTCGCTTACGCACGGTCGGACTCCCTCAGTCTGTACCCCTGCTGGGCTTGAAAGAGGTTGCGGCGGCAATGTAGATTGGGTGACGGCAGTCCGGCCCAAACCTAAGTGACGCCTGTGATACCGACCAGGGTACTGACGCGACGAATCAGAGTGGGAGAAAGAAAGAGAAATGGTTAAGGCGAGCATCCATTGTGGCAAGGAGTCCAATAGTGCCCAGGCATGCTATATAGCTACATAGCTTTTACGGAAAGCATTAAAAACCTAATATGTTATTGAGCAATTGGTGGACTTTGCGGTCTTTACAACCATATTCGTCGCCTCACCAAGTCGCCTCACCAAGTCGAGTCATCGCGACGCCGCCTACATTACAATGGCCCCAGGATATTCTTATGCAGCGATTAATTCGCTTTGCATCATAGAGGATGATCAAGATGACTGGAAGTGAGAAGGCGAGGCGTGGTGATTGTGTTTGATAAGGCGGTTTTTATCGTTATGGCCATGGACAGCCTTGACAGCGATGCTGGGTTGACGGTCACTGCGATATCCCAAGAGCAATGATCCCACATCCGCTTGTGAGCTTAGAGACCATAGAATGGACGATGATTCTGGCGATGAAGTACCCGCAAGTAATGCAGGAGTGAAACTGGCCAAGAGCAAGCAGGCGGTGGCAACATGGTCCAAGACAAGAGTGGCCACGAACAAATCCGAGACTGCAGGTGACACGAAAACAGTCGATTGTTCCTCGTCACAAGAGACAATTAAGACTCAATGCGTGGTTTCAGCCAGCTTACGAAGCCTTCGCCTATTAGGTTAGACTATTCCGAGCTCCTAGGCAATACCGAACACCTTCTCCAATACTAGGAGCCCAGCGGTCTAAACGAAGAAGAGATATAAAGATGCTATCCAAAAGATAAAGCTGGGGTTCTTTAGGATCTTTTGCCAAGCAAGTGCCTGATCTTCGACGTGTACAGCTTGCATCTGTGGCATGATGATGCAGCATATCTAGATTTGTTCTGAGTACACTGCTGATTACCTCGTCAGACTACAACAGCTTAAACATACGGTAGTAAACTTTCACATGGAACTGTGAGCAAGGATGAAATAGTAGTGGAGAGGAGGATGATCCGTTAAGGATATCTCTCTCTCGAGATTACCAACTCGGTGTCTACGGGATGTATTCGGCTGCAAAATCCCTACCATCGGATCAGGAGTTAAATCAGGCAAGCGGTTTGATTTTGCTCAAAAGTGTTATTGCCAGCCCTATGTGAGAATTGCGGGACTCTTACTCAACCATCCCAAATGCCTATTCGAGCCTTCGTATCCTGTAGGTTCCCTCCCCACACCAACTCCACTATGAGTCCGCCTTACCTACAAGTGCCCCCTTTTGGCGTCTCGTATGGGTTCCGTAGCTACAGTTTATTGTTATCGTTGAACATGACACAACATATCCACATGTCTGTTATGCCTTCTTGTCCTGCTTGGCTGATGACGACGCTGCGGCTGCTGTTGGACGAATATGTGGACCATGCAGCTTACCAACGCCTCATTCGATTCCGAGTTGCTCTCAGCCAAGCGCCAGTGCCGTGTTACCGTCATGGCCCTGCGCCAAGACGGCTTCGGCGAGTATCCCGCGCTCTCCTCACTCAGCTGAAAAATGAGGAATATGTGGTGCTTCCATCCAGCACTGCAACCCGCGCCCTTGGCATCTTGGCTGCCAGCGAAGCCAACGAGAGGGGTAAAATTGGCAATGGTATCATCATGAAAATAACATGCGGGCAAGAGGCCTCCGGCGCAGAGGCTGGACTATATCAATGGGATACTGGCTCTGTTCACCTCGTACCAAGTTTCAACCTACAACTTTGTTTTCGACCCCCATCCCAGCCCTATATTTTCCCTCCATACTCGTACTCACCAACACTCCGACATGTCCTTCCACGAGAGCGCTCAGGAAATCGTTGTCGAGGATGGCCACATCTTGAAGGCTCAGCTGGCCAGCGGGGACGATTGGGTTGATGCTGAGTTCGACCTCAACACTGTTCTGGGCAACAGCGGGGGCAGCTTCGAATGGGGAGGTGAAAGTATGTTGTTGTTGGCTATGACTGAACTCATTCCTTATTAACAGACACTAGATTTTGCCGACTCTGCCGAGGATATCTCATTCGAGCTTGAGGGTGACGATGGCATTCCGGTTCTGCGTGCCTCCCTTGGCGGTGGTGATGATGAACGCTACGACGCCGACATCAATCTTTCCGAGCATATTGCAAACGTAGATGGCGAGTTCCAATACAGTACGTGTCCCATACAGATTTCTGCGATTACCTGATGGCTTGACTAACAGAGTTGGTGTAGCCGGCTGAGGAATACAATGAGCACCTAGGTAATCAGGGAAAGCGTAGTTACGTCAAGGCATATATTACTATGTTGTCTCCATATAAATGAAACTCCAAGTTCAACCCGTAACGTGCCACTTCAGCCTATGCGTGAACCAATAACAGGTCTCCAGTAGTCTCTAGTAAACCTCCGACGTCCCCGCTATCTTCTTTTGTCTTACAACCCTTCGATATTCTAAGCACACATATGTTTCTTTAGTTCATCTTCATATGATCCATCATCTTACAGAAGTCAGCCCACATTTTCATTAAATTCTTGTCTGGACAGATATCACGTGCGTTGCATGTTTGTGCATAGGTAACTGAGATATACCTTTAGAAATTACTGTATGTAATATTACATGGTGTTTAAAACTACCCTGAGAAGAGCCTTATATGTTTGGCTACATAGTCCACAGCTTATTCCTCCTCTCCTGAAGCGACCTTGCCCTCGACACCAGCCTCAGGGTCCATAACACCCCGGGTATGATGAGCAGCGTTAACAAGCTCTGGCTTCGCCGCCTTAAGCTCGGCAAACTTCTTCTCAGCATCCCATACCCAGGGCGTGTTAGCCGCAAACAGCAGATCCATCTCCTCTAGTGTTCTCTGGTTACTCTCTGGGTACAGAGCCCAGACCATGGGGATGGCCAGGATATTACAAGCACCAAAGATGTGAAGTGTGTTTTCTCCAATGTTGGAGAACATGACGGGGCAGAGCAGCGTCAGCCAGCCGTTGCCAATACTCCACCCAAAGACACCCCAAGCGTTACCCTTGGCTCGGACCTGGAGAGGGAAAATCTCAGCAGGATATAGCCAAGGGACAGTCAACCAGGTCGCGCCGAAGACAAAAGTGAAGATGAAGACGAATGAGGCGGCAGCAGCGCCGTAGGAGTTGGCCTTGTTGATATCCCCGGCCGCCGATGCGTCCTGGCCAAGCTTAGAGAACGCAGCAGCAAGGAACATAGCAATTCCCTGTCCCACAGCACCCCAGTATAGGGTCCAGCGGCGGCCAATGCGGTCGAGCGTGAAGACGCAGATGAGGGTGGCGAACATGTAGAAGATGTTGTTGAGACCGCTGATCCACTGACTCTTCTCGGAGTCAAACCCAGCAATTCTAAAGATCGTTGGCGCGTATACAGTGACTCCCGCAATACCCACCCATTCTTGAATAATTTGCAGCCTATCTTTTCGTTAGTTTAACTGCTTATATATGGATTTTTGAAAATAAGCCCACCAGATAACGAGCTGAACGCGTCGGCCCGTGTGCAATTCGCCTGATCCAATACCAAAGAGCATATGGATGTACGAATTCTTGGACGATTCCTTGTTTTCGAGCTGAACGATGTTCTTGATGTCGGTGTACTCGGCTTGAGCGCGAGCGAGATCAGTCTCGGTCGATCCACGAAGGCGGCGTAGGATGTATTGAGCCTCGTCGTCGCGGCCAACCTTGACAAGCCAACGAGGAGACTCGGGGAAGAACCAGACCAAGCCAAACAAAAAGATCAAAGGAAGTATTTGGAAAGCAATGGGGAAACGCCAGCGGAACTCGGAGCGTCCTCCGTCAATGAAGGACAGACCAAACTCGAGCCAATAAGCAACCACCACGCCAAAGATGTTGAGAGTAAACTCAATGGCAATGAATTGGCCACGGGAAGTGTGCTCAGCAGTTTCAGTGGCCCAGACAGGCACAATTGCGTTCAAAATACCAGTGCCGATACCGTTGACGGCTCGCGAGCAGATCATCCAGTTGTGGTTCTGAGCGGAACATTGCAAGGCAGCTCCAACCATGGCCCAAACAGAACCGAGGGCAATAGTCTTGATTCGACCAATCTTGTCGCCCACCCAACCTCCGAGTAGACAACCAAAGAGGGTGCCGAGGTAGTAGACAGACACGATTCCACCTTGCAGCAGACTGTTTGTGACGACCGGGTCGCCAGTCTCTTCATCGACATAGCCAAAGCCCATAAGATCGATATAATGTTTAGCGTTGTTGACACCGCCCATCATTCCCTGGTCGTAACTACCTCTGTTAGTTTATCGATCATAGTTAGGAATCGTAAACGTCATACCCAAAGAAAAAGATGGACAGGGCGGCGATGCAGTTGATGGCAATGAGAAGCTTGCGCTTCTCAAAGTGGTTCGCCACATTGAAACCAGGAAGGCGCTCCATCTTGGCTGGATGAGACTTGAATGCCGAGGGATTGGCAAGATCAACCCATCAGTGCGAGTCTGGGGGGCTTTATACATGCGCGAAGGTTACATGCGGAGGGTTGTGAGACAAACTGTCAATCAATCTCCACTTTCGGATAACCGTATTTTGCTCAATCGATTGTTTCTCAAGGGGCGGAAACAGGCCCGCTCCTTGAAACTATTCCCGTGAGGCTCTGAGTCGCGCATGAACGTCAGCTGGCTGAGGGTTGAGAGAGTTGAAGTGGGCCAAGGTAGGAATTGGAGTCCCCACGTCATACGCGCACGAATCAGCACGAGTGGTCAGACGTTTCAATGGGGTCGTTTTGTCTGTTTTCCCCTCATGATGGGGTCGCTAGAGTGCCAGGCACCAGCATTTCTCTCAGCGCGGTTCGAGGGGATGAGTTTTGGTGTCAAAGAGGCGGTGGGAGACAAGACTTGGAGGGGGCATCAAGCCATTTTGAGTGTAAGTATCCTGTATGTCCAGATTACAGAACTTGAATGGGCTGAATAGCCGCAACTTTGGGTCCAAAACTGATCTTCCAAAGGTAATCTCGCCGGCAGGCGACCGGGATCAACATGGAGACGTCCCCATGGGCTCGGATGTCAAAATCAGGCCAAATGTGGAGGGTTGGAGAGCTAACAACGAACCCACTCATTAGGCTTCCCTGAAAGCGAAAAAAGTCTGTTGCCGAGTAGCCGAGCTATGAGGTAAATCCGCCATGACCATCTGTTGTTCCTCTGGAACGGTTTTGTGGTCGTCGGCTTGCCCAGAGCTAAACCCGGGCATTTGAGCTCCAGAGTTATTTCCATGCGGCCAACCTCCGAATTTCCGAACCCACGCGCCGGATCCACACCAAACACGGAGAGGCCCGTCGCGATACCCTATACCCAGCGTTGGAGATGTTTTGCATGAACCTCGTTGCTATTTCCTCTAGTCATTCAGTATCAGAATTCGAAGTGATATTCGTAAACAAAATAAGCATTGTTTAAGTTAGCGTGAAGGTTTCTCAGGAGACACACATAGGAGCGGGAATAAATTACGATGGAGGATCAAGCCACTCGTGTCATGTCAGTTCATCGTACGTGCCAATCTAGGCTGGGAATACCCAACGACATTTTAAAACAAGGATAACTGGGGACCAGGCAAAAGAGAGATGGCACTCAGAGCGGTTTTATCTCATTGCATTGGTCCCCGAGCTGTCTATCCTTGGGCTGAGAACCTCATTCACATGTCTTGTTCTTCAAAAAGAGCACGATTTGACGCGCCCGATGATTTCCTCTCACTCATCTCGGATGGATGATTTGGGTTTAGCTCAGCTTCCTTCGCATATCGCCAAGACGTCATGATTTTGGGTGATCTTGCAAAAAGGCGAATGAGAATGCCTGTTCAGACCCGCCCAGCCCGCTTGAAACATTTCGGCAACAAACAAGCCAATGAACGTGATCGCACTGTGGCATTCCCCAATGTACCTGCCAGCAAAACAGTGCTAATTTGACAGTGCCGGCAACGGTGCTAGTTCGCGGCTTGAAGAGGCCTGCCAAGAAGAGTAGGTGACTTTAGGTGGAACAGAGCAAATAGGACAATTGATACGGAACATCGCAAGACCCAACAGTTAGTTAGTGTTGAGAAAGGTCCCCATGATGACTTACTAAAATTGTAGCAATTTGAAGACCATCCACGGCCTCAAACATCGACTTTCATTATATCGCGAACGGAAAATTCGTGTTTTTCGTTCTAGAAAGGCACCTCGAACAAGTAAAACTGCTATTTCTCTCTCATAAGTCTCTCTTTACTAGGGTAAGATTGGTTTCCATGACTGCGAGTTACTACCTAGGTAGTTAAACATGAGATACCCAGGTCTAGTAGTACCAGATCTCCCCGGCCCCCTTCCCAGCCTTGATGACGTCCAGATGCTCGTCAATGGCACCCCTGGCAACGGAAGCAACAATATGAGCAGGAGGTGCCTCGCCGGACATCATACTCTCATTTCCAGGCTTCGTTCGAAGAGGTCGCAGCCATGGGACCGATGCGGCGCCTTCAACTCTGTAAGCAGCCTCAAACTCATCTCGGTCAAACCCTCCTCCCATGAAAATGGCTGCAGGCTTTTTTCCAGCCTTGAGCAGTTCAGAGAACCCCTTGGCAAATGATTCAACGTTGGAATGAAGCTGGAGAACTTATATCCTTGTCAGTCCGCGGGTGCAAGCTCATCGAGGTAGTGTAGATATAACTTACCCTCATAATCAGGTGGCAGAGCTTTGGGGACAGCCTCCTGGTGAGACGGGATTTTGCCACAAATTACTACTGGGATAGGAGTCGACATGTTGATTATATATCAAGCGGGCGTGTATGAGATGAAGCTTATTGATGTTGAGAAGAATGGTTGATTGACTACTACAGCCATCTTGGGAGAATCTCTTGGCATTTAAATCTTGGAATCAACAAGTATTCTGTTCATCACAAAATTGTTCAAATCTCCTTTGGTGGACAACTCACAGGCAGCTTCAGCACTAGGTCACGTTCAATTATTAATTTTCGGTGAGATTGATAAGCGCCTCGCACATCTCGGCATTCCGAAACCCCAAAACCTTGCTCTCGCCACCTGCCCAAATGCACTACTTACTAGTAGCGCTTTGTCTGGGACTGATTAGCGTCAAGCATCGGAGCCTCGCGCTTCAAATTCGCGACACATATCTCATAAACACGGGCGTCGCGTCTGGAATTTGCCGACGTTCGCGACCCGAACTTACGATGGTATCGCATCAGAGGCTTACTGAACGACATAGGCTTAGATGATGCACTCCTAAAAACGGATGTTCCGCTATAGCCACGAGTATCATATTTGTCCACGTCCGAGTAATGTTACCCAAACTTCTGACTAAAAGTAGACGGTATTTGTAACCCTTCTCGTGAGCTCCGCCACATTTCGACTGCAGAGAGGCCGGTATTGTGGTACAAGACTTTTGGTTATTATTAGGCGATAAAGAAGCTGTAGCTTCTTCAAAAGGCTGTTAATAATGAATCTGACAGTATTTAATCGCTAGTCCATCTTGAAATGTACCAAGACGGCCTCGTATCTATATGCCTTGACTAGTTCGCAGTAACTTGTGCTAATCCATGGTCGCCAATTCCTACACTATGGGGCCTTTTAGAATAGTAAATAGAAGCGGGCATACCTTAATTAATAGAACAGTTCCTGGCCATTACTCATACAGCGACCTAGTATAGGTAAACTATAGTACTTATGACGTTATTAAATGGTGATTGAACTAGACTGCTATTCACGACACGATCATTCTCTACATATTGCCCTCTATAGTATCTCAACTACACTGCTTTGAGCCTCCACCTCGCCGATCACAGCCGACGAACTCTCCTTATATACAAACCTTGTTTATACTTAGCGGAGTTCTATCCGCTCGACCCTCGCATCCTTATAGATCTTCTCCAGCTTATCAATCTTCTCCCCTAGAAAATTCAAAAACACTACATCTACATACTCATAATACCTTTCCCGGCCTGCCCCTTTTCTTAGTAAATGGAATTCATCACTATCGCCAATAAGCGCAACTGACATCCCTTCTTCAGCCTCGCCACTCTTTGTGAGGCCAAAAAAGCCATTCTCCGTGTAGATCAAGTCTCTGTCATATCGCAATATGTCCTCCATCCTTTTTAATTGAGACAGTGTAAAATCTTCAAAGTTGTCTTCGTCATCAGCCATAGTAGCCCACTGTTCGCTGGTTTGCTGTGCGTAGTTGGGTGCTTGTCTCGACTGGTCCGGTGCATTATCGTCCTTTGAGAAAGACCAGGCGAGAAACCCAATCATGATTTGGCGATATTCATCTGCTCCTGTGGTACTCTTCTCAACAGGAGACTTGTTCAAATCCATCATGGTGCTGAAAAGGGCCTCTGCGTTGGTGCTTCTTGGTACTAGTTGTTCGCGTTCCCTCGACTTTGGTGCCTCATCTTTGTCCCTACCGCTCTCGGGTTCTTTGCCAACTGGATATATATCGTAGATGCTATGGCCCTGCCTTGCGAGTGCATGAGCTGCGGGCAAGAGGATGCTATAAGCGTCATGCCTTTTTGTCATTGTCAGCTTGAACACAACTTTGTCGACAATGCATCCGCCAATTTGAAGAGAGGACTCTGTCGTAAAGGGCCTCATCATGACGTCCAGTTCGAATAATAACTTAGAGTCTGGAAAGGGATTCAACCTCATCCCGTCGTCTCTGAGGTTGAAATCAGGGACCCAGGAGGGTAGATGAGTGACTGCCTTGGTGCTGTGTTGGATACCAAGCCTCCAGGCCGCGGCAATACCATTTACATCGATTATATAACGAGTAGCATGTACGTAAACTTCCTGTGTAGTCATTGTGTAATCGGCTACAGGCCACTGAACTGACGAGTTGTCGTTGGCTGATGCGAGTCCCAAAGACGCAAAGATTTTGTCTCGAGGATCGGTGGCGTCAAGGGAAAAGAGTGTCCAGGCTGCATTCCCCAACGAGATCTTGGCCCCTCTCAAGAATTTTTCCTGGACAAGATTAATGCGGAAGATGGAGGAGGAGAACGGAGTAGATGGGTGTTCCATGGAAGCCAGAAGCGCTTGTTTTAGCACCATCCATTGGCAGTGCTGGCTCCCGCAGATGGCGACACCTCTTGAGCTAGCGAGAACGATCTCTTGGAAAATCCAGGCGCGAGACCAATATGTGCGACGCAACAGATTGCTAAAGGCTTCGACAATCCCTTCGTCCTGCAACAGGCGCTTCACAAGTTCGTGAGGATCATCATCTTCTCCAACTGATGGCGAATCAAGGGGCAACTCTCCAGACGCCTGGAGAAACATATTGTGTGCCTTGGCCATCATCGGGAGCACTGCAAATGCGGTGCGTATTGATTCCGTCTCTTCACCAAGCCACATGAGAACAGTCGTGGCAGCGCGATAGATGTCTGTCATCATTGCGACTTGCTGGTTGCGCTCCTTGGTATTTGCCTGATTGATACATATGGCGTCGATCCACAAGTATCTCGGCCCTGAATCCAGCCGAAGTCTTTCCATCGCTGCTTTGCAGTTGGGAGTAACGAGAAGCTGCTCATTGTTGCACTGAACTGGAACAGTCCCAACCTTGTCTTGCCACTCATAGGAAAGAGCCTCGAAGGAAGCATTCACATTGAGTTGCACTTCATTCAAGTCAAAACGAAGGATATCGCCTGGCCTTCCAGGGTGTAACTCAAGGACTCGGATAGAATTTGTCTTGGCCAAGGGCTGGTACTGATACGAGGTGCGGCGCTTAAGGCCCTGTTCTTCAGCCTTCCTCGCGGACCTTTGACTCGCTTGGCGCAAACTGCGAGCCTGGGATAGGACGTGCACAGCCGAGTCATGAGACTCCTCCTTTGCGAGTGACAAGGCCGTTCTGCCATCGCCGTCCTTCAGGTCAACTTTGGCACCCGCCTCGATTAGCATCTTAATCACCATGATGTTTCCCTGGAGTGTTGCAAGATGTATCGCGGTCTGTTTGTTATCAGAGGCGTAGTTCAGGTCTGCCCCGTGATCAAGAAGCAAGTCGACCATAGCTTCATCACCAGCCCTCGCTGCAAAACAGAGCGGTGAGAAATTCAGGATAGATTCGGGTCTCATATGAGCCCCTCTTTCGAGTAAAAGTCTCGCGACTGTTCGGTTTCGGTTTTTGACGGCGGCCATAAGAGGTGTACAGCCGCTTTTATTAGCAGACTCAATGTTGGCTCCGTGTGCAAGCAACAACTCGACGACAGCCCTGTGGCCATTGCTGGCTGCATACCAAAGTGGTGTCCCGCCCCGAGAATCCTTCGATTCGGACTTTGCTCCAAGATCAAGAAGAAGCGCTACGGCTTTGTTTTGCCCCTTGCTTGCGGCTTCCAAGAGTGGACTACGTCCAGTCTTGACTCTCAGCTCGAGGCTGTCTCCTAGTTTGTGAAGCAGTTTGATGACAGAGACATGTCCTCCACGTGCGGCAGCCGTCAAAGCCGTCCTGCCTTGCTCGTCACGATGAAAAGGATCGGCGCCATGTTCGACAAGAGCCACAACCGCATCAAGCTGACCAAACGCAGCAGCCATGTAGAGAGGTGTCTCGCCATCGCCGTAGCCTTCTGGGTAGGCTCCTGCTCTGATCAAACGCTCCATCTCTGCCAAGCGACCATTTGCTGATGCATCTAACAGCATCGATGAGTATCTACGGTCCATGGCCGAGGTGGACAAGAAGGAATCGGATAATGACAAGTCGCCGCTGCTTGTCGTTTCGTCTGACTCAGTCGAGTAATATGTCGGGGCAGCTCTGATGACATCTGCCAGCTCCTGGTCTCCATTATCCTCTGCCAAAGACAAAGCTGTATCGCCTTGGGGAGTCACGTAGTTGGTAGCAGCTCCAAACCGTAATAGGAGCTCTACCATATGCAGCTGGCGGGTGATTACTGCAAACATCAGGGCTGTCTTCCCATATCCAGTAGAGGAGTTGGGGTTGGCTCCCCGTTCCAGGAGCAACTTGACCGTGGCTAGATGCCCGTGCTGCGATGCTACAGAGAGCGGCGACTGTCTGTCCGTGTCTGGAGTGTTAATACGCGCGCCCTGGTTCAACAGGAGCTCGACGACAGTCTCATGGCCATATCGTGAAGCCCACCAAAGTGGCGAAGCACCATTTGCATCTGCCATATTTAGGTCTGCCTGTCTCTCCACGAGGGCCAGGACGAGGTCTTTGTGCCCGTGTTCTGCAGCGACAGAAAGGGCGCTGCGACCGTCGATGTCGAGTAAATTGATATTGGCTCTCTCATCGATGATTTGCATGACTCGAACCAGGTGACCGCTCTTTGCTGCCAGCAACAACGCAGTAGCAGACCGGGCTTCTGACTCCTTTATTGCTTCTAGAGAAACTGGTGTGCTCTCGTTGAGTAGTTTCGTAATTGCATCATGTCCTTGACCTTTGGAATAGTGCCGGGGTCGGAATCCACTGGCCGTCTCGGCGATTGGGTTTGCCCCGTTTTCGAGCAATATCTCGACGGCCCGCTCATGGCCATCGCTGGCAGAAAAGTGCAATGGTCTCCAGCCATCAGCATCAGCTGCGTTGACATCAGCACCTTGTTGGATCAACAAGGAGACAATCTCTGGGTTTCCTTCGCGAGCAGCCATCATCAGTACTGTGTCTCCCGTCGTGGGCGCCCTGGCGTCAACGGGGACCCCATGATTAATCAGGAATCGTATTAGCGGCTTGTTCTGGGTGGGTGTTGCCAGATGGATTGCAGTGGCCCCCGCGTTGCTTGTCGCCATCACATCGGCCCCATGGTCAGCGAGAGAGCGAACAACCTCGGCCTTTCCTTGGCGAGCGGCATCCAACAATGGTGTCCTGCCCATTGAGTCCCTGGATTCGAGATCTGCACCGTTCTCAATTAGGAGCTGCATCATCTGCTGGAGATTGCGCCCAACAGCGAGGTGCAGTGGCTTGTCTCCTGCGTCAGTTGCCGCCTCCAAGTTTGCCTTGTTTTTGACAAGAAGGCCGGCTATCTCGACGGCGTTGTGGATCACTGCCGTTGCTAGAGGGGTTTCGCCATCTCTGTCTCGCGCTTCAATGTCAATATCGTACTCCAAGAGAGCTTGGGTCGTTATCAAGGAATTGGAGAGGACGACCAAGTGGAGCGCGGTCCTCCGGTCACTGTCAGTCGCTGTGATATCTGCCCCAGATTTTACAAGATGCCTTCTTCAATGTGTCGTTTGTATTAGCCATGCAGCCAGTAGGGCAGTGTGCCGTGGAGAGTTCACTTCATGTCAAAATGAACCAACACTTACACTATGTCAGAACGTCCCTGACGCGCAGCCACGTGCAGGGGAGCACGACTATCATGGCTTCTAGATGAAGCAAGAGCGCCACGATCAATCAACAGCCGTACTGCTTCCAGATGTCCCTTATCGCACGCAAAGTGCAGTGGGGTCCAGCCGTCTTCGTCTTCACATTCCATGTCGGCGTTGGCGTCAAGTAGGATTCGAATGGATTCACCACAGCCCTCTTGTGCAGCATAGTGTAGAGCAAAACGGCCTTGGTGGGTACGAGCTTCGGTGCTAAACCCTCGGGACACAAGAAACCGAACAGCTTCTGGATTGGGAGCTATGGCTGCAAAGTGGAGCGCCGTCCAGCCCCGGTTGCTTCTGGCAGCTACATTGGCACCGGCCTTCAGTAGCATGTCGAAGACCTCCCAAGAGGTAGAATAATAGGCGGCGAGATGGAGACTAGTCCAGTCAGCCTCATCCGTTTGGTCCACATCAGCTCCCTGGTCAAGAAGCTGCTGCACCAGTTGGACCAGGCTTTTATTAGCAGCCCATCTCAGGGCCTCTCCCTTGCTGATCGTGTCGGTGTTGGAGCCGGTCGAGGTGAACCCCTGGGCAAATAGGCTCTGGGCTAGCCCCGAGGACGAGGGAAGCTCGTCTCCATCTAACCTTGATACAATGCCAGGCTCCAACTCATCAGTCGGAGCTTTCGGGCCGAGACTGGTTCCGAGTATTGGTGACACCATTGCGGTTCGGCTAACTCTCCTAGACCGCTGTTGGCGTATTTAGGTGGCGCGTTACCTTGACTGAAGTTATGTCTGCCAGAGACGTAGCCAATGGAGAAAATATGAGTGAAATATTGACACATCGTTTACAGCCTCGTTTGTAGGCAGCAGTACGGAATATGTTAAGTCCGATGAAAACCCCCAGCGAGGACTTGCTACGTACGGATTTAACATTCAACGTTACATCCGTCTGCTTATAGGCTGAAATGACTCCAAGAGCTTCGGTATACCGTATCAACTCGCCATGTTAGGTAGAGCCTATGGGTCTGTAAACCTGTCCTAATGCTTAATTCTAGTTAATCAGAAGCTATCAAGATCCCTAGCTACGGGTAAGCCTATAGAATGTCATAAGATAGGGATAACTGGACCTTAGGCTCTACCTAGCTTGCTGAGTTAATACGGTAGTGTATGGATATCCTAGGTGGGTAATCCGATCTGATTGCACAATATTGCACGTATTACTTTGAAGGTTGTATTTTGTATTTACCTAGCTTACAGTCATTTATAGTATAACTAGGACCTCAAAGCTATCTTAGAGCTCCAGCACCTCACGGGCCTAGGTATGATTCACACCGCACAGCACGTTCTCGACCTAAACTTGCCAGGCTTTAATAATCGTTATGCCTTGTCATCATTGCGACTTGCTGGTTCTGCTAAAATGTATCTTCGGACTGCAACAGACAGCATACAGGAGACAACTCTCAAATTGAATTAGGTTGCTAGGATCTCTTAGGTGATATCATTATCGTTCAGCATAACTCATATTATAAATGATGGACTTGAAATGAAGTCATCCTCGATTGCTCGATTGGCATGTCTATCCCCTCCCCAAACCAATCAAGTGAAACAGTGGTGTATTAATGCCGCTTTTGCACGCACTTATGTCTTAAGAATGTTGGCAGCCACGACGATACCACGAGCAGTCTTGCTAACCCAATCTTGAGCCGTCGAATAGTCGCCGTCCTTGGCATACTGGACGCCCTCAGTGATACCGGGGAAAGTCACAGCGGCGTATCCAGTATCGAGACCGGGGGCGGTGACGACGTGCTTGTAAAACTCGCGGTCTGGTAGGCCGCCCTGGGAGATGAAACCACGCTGGAAGTCACGGTACTTGTGGTTGACGACTGTCTTGAGCACCTCATCGTTGCGAGTCACAGCAAGCTTTTCAAGGGCCTTGACCTCATCAGCAGCCTTCTTGAAGCGCTTAATAGCCTCGTCAAGCTCGGAGAGATCAAGGTCGGCGCCTTCTCCCTCAGCATACTCGGCAAGGTCCTCGTAGTATGCTCGGAGCTCGACGGCATAATTTTGGGTGTCGATGGGGAGGATATCGTCATTGGCCAAGTGGTACGCAACGAGGGCCAGATACTGACCCTGAGAAGCATGCACATGGAAACCAGGGTCGCCAAAAGTCGACATCCAGTGGTAGGTATCGTAGTTGGAGTGGTAGTGCCAGATAGGATCGTCAACACCTCCAGAGCTACCGACATCAAACGAGCTGATACCTCGGTGGAGGAATCCGGTGTAATCAGAGCCAGAGCCGAGAACCTCGACGATACCGCCGGATGCCTCATACCAGGCCTCATACAGCGAGATGTTGTATCCACCAAAGTTGGGATGGATGACCTTCTTCATGGTCTCCGTCGCAAGAGTTTGAAGCTCGGGCGTGGTGGCGAGATTGGGCCTTGGGCCGGACACAGCAACGTCGATGTTCAGATACGAAACAGCCGTCTCGGTAAGCCAGTTGACGTGGTCCTCGACCCATTCAGTAGATCCAATAAGTCCCCATTCCTCGGCGTCCCAGGAAGCGAGAACGATGTTTCGCTTGGGCTTCCAGCCGGAGTCACGGAGCTTCTTCAGGGCATGAGTGAGCTCGACAAGAATGGCGGAGCCAGAGTTGGGATCTCCGTTGCCACCCTAAAATCATTAGTAAGAAAAAGGGCTCTGGGAGTCTTTAGTCAAGAAGGGTACTCACCACCATCCAGGTATCTCTATGGTTACCAATAACAATCGTCTCATCGGCATTGGTGCCATTGATGACTCCAATCACGTTGTGGATCGGGGCAATCTCGTCACGGGCAACAACGTCAAGAGAGAGCTTCACGCCTGGGGCAGGACCAGTGCTATACTCAACATCAAGTCCGCCAGTCCACGACGTGCGGTTGACCTTATCCGCAGAGAGGCCGTGGCCGTTGAGTGCCTTCAGCAGAGGCTCAGCGGCTTGGTAGGAAATGGGAAGCGAAGGAATCTTGGCAATGACATCCGAGGTATCCGCTCGGGGAGCATCCTTGTGTGAAGGATAGCCGGGAGTTGTAGGGTCGCCTGGTTGGGTGGATAGGAAGAGAGTCGAGCCCTTTTGCACAGAGGTGGGGTTTCTAGCCGGGCCATCTGCGGACATGTTAGACAACTGACCCATTCGTGCTTATTGCAATCTTTCAACGTACCGGGATAGGCCTCATAACCGTTGGCAGCGGTAATGTTACCATCGCTTCCGGGGTCAACGAACAGGACTGCTCCAATGGCGCCGTGGTCCTGAGCATTCTTAACCTTGAGACCTCGGAATAAGCCACCATACTTGATCAGAGCGATCTTGCCCTTGACCTCGACACCGAGCTCGACGAGTCTATCGAAATCGGCAATTGAGCCTAAGCTAATGAATTCTTGTTAGCAAACTCGCTCTCTAACGGTTTAGTGGGCGCTTACCCAGCATAAACGTATTCGGCCGATGCCTTGCCGGAGGGGGAGTAGGCGAGCCAGGTCTGTTGGGAAATCTCATCCAAGCCTGTAACATCGTCTTCCGGGAGAACCTCTTCCTTGAGGTTCACATCTGATACTTCGCCATTGGCATTGGTCCACTGCAGAGCAGCGCTAACAGGATACCGCAGAAATACGTGGTACTCGTCGAGACGCGACTCTACGCCGTTCTCGTTCCATCGGTCCGCCGTCCATTGGGCCGCTTCCTTGCCGTAGCCGGCGAGCTTGTTTTGGTGACCGTAGTAGTTGGACCATTCGTCAATTGACACATTGTCAAAGGAATTGACGAGAAGGGTCTCCTGGTCATCTAATACAGGAGGCCATTGGTCGTTGCGCTTCACCAGTGGCTTGCGATGGGTGTGTCGCGCAACCAGGTTCAAGTCGCGCTGGCAAGCAGATGCGCCAGCAGCTAGAGCTGCGAGAACAGAGAGCTGTTGTACACGCATGATGAACGAGCGATGTCGAGAGAAACTCGCGACGGAAAGCTCGGAGCCTGCTTGGCAAGATCAAGAGGGGCGGGAAACGGTCTGCATCATGGGGAATCGAAAGCATATAAATGCACTACATCACCATGCCATGTTACCATGCATATGGGCCATGGTGCCATGACAAGGAAGCCTAACCCGGCGCCGGGCACAGCGAAACCAGGCCCAGATCTGATTTGTCGAAACTATCATGATCTCGCACTCTCCTCGGATCAGCTTCCTATCCCAGGCTGTCAGCTTACTAGCTTTCGAGCTCGGGATAGGTCCCCTCAATGTCGTCATACCTCGACCAAGACGTCCGCAGCAAAGCTATCGTAACTTGTTTGGGAAGCTCCCGAAGCTTCCCAGCTTGGCCACGAGGCGGGGGAGGGATCGGCGCGTTATTCACCTGCCCGATCGGCGATAGAGCTGCTTGGCTATCAGCGGGGTTGAAAGCAAGGATCCGTCGTCCAACTTTGCTTGCGCCATTGAGGAGGACAAGGGTCGCGTGTGTAATCAAGACCAATGCTGCTGCCCGTTCCCCGCTTCGGATTCGGGATTGGAGTTCTAGTCCGAACTAGCAATGCCCGTTAATGAATTCAATCTTGAAGCCACAGATTGCGCTGTCTTCGCTTGAGTTCTATCTGGCTATCGAAAAATGGGTGGTTGGAGTAAGACTTGGCTGTTCGTGGCGCGATGGATCTAGCGTCTTGACCTTTTGTCTGGAGGTCACGGTCCTGCGGATGTCCGTTGCTACCCTTTGCAAGCCACACTTTCTGATGTTCAATATGTGCGACGAATCCTTCGAGAAGAAGAATATGTATGTCATACTCGGTGTGTCATACTCGGTGTATTACAACACCGAATCTCAAGTGTTGTATTCCCGAGGCCAGCCACACACATCTAGCGCTAACCCGGCTTGCGAAGGGTGGTACAGGGAGTACAGAAGCTGGCCAGATAGGCAGGAGGAGCGAGAGTCCCACGAATCAGATGAGCTAATGCAAGAATGAGATGAGATGAACTATATCGAGGCATCTTGTCTCTTAGATGGGATTGTTATCTGCGACACGAGTCAAAGATCGTGTTGGGAGGCGGCCTCTAACAAATAACCTTAAAACTCTAATTTTGCGCGATTTTGACCTCCACTCTCCTCCCCAGCCACCGACGATTCCGTCTCCTGATTTTAGCACAAGATCCATGATGGCTACGTAACTCTCTCTACGTTATTGAAAAGTAGCAGAGCCTTCTTAAAGTATCGCGCACAGCATCAAACCCAGCATCTGCCCCTTATCGCCTCACCAACTGTGAGACCAGCCTTTAGCACAAGACTTAGACCTGTTGAGGCTCCTTCATAAAACTAGGATAAACAAGGGCAGAGTTAAATAAACCACAGCAGTTCTCCTTTCCTTCATTTATCGTTGACACTGTAGTCGCGCTTAGGGATGACTAGAAATGGCCAATCAAAAAAGCCAGTTGAACGCTGGGAATGCAATCATGTTTATTATAACCATTCTCTTCGTCACTCCTTATTTGTCATCATAGAGTACTCCACGGTAGGCCCGGCGGGTTTGTTAGAGGGCGACCTTCACTTGAAGTCGCGTTATCCATGACGGTCAAAAGCGCCTGGTTTTCCAAAAGAAAGAGGCCGTGGAGAGCTACTGTTAATAGCAATGAAGAGCCGTATTGTGGGTGAAAGCTCTCCCAATGAGCCGCCTGCCCTTTGCTTAACTAACCGTCGGAACGTATGGATCAAAGCGAGCTTTTCTAATTCATCAATTAATCAGTAACTTCTCTTGCTAAATTGCAACCTTTTGGGGTAATTAGCGCGTAGCCTGAAGCGGTACAAAAGGATTGTATAACTCGAGATGCTGATGCTATGTGAAAAATGTGTTCTTGAAGGTCGTGGCTTCTTTGCCTCCGGCAAGAATAATTAAATATACCTGGTAACTATATTGAGTATTTATTAGTTCAGTCCTGACTCGACCATGCGACGTGACGCGATAACCTGTTAGAAATCACCGGCCTCCGGGATAGCTTAAGTCTGATCCCAAGGAGGCTGGTGGCCCAGCCTCCTCTAAGTCTCTCTCTGTCTCTCCTGTTGCTAGTTCTTCAATCAATCATCCAATTCTCATTTCATTAGATTCTGAGCCCGGGTAGCATAACAACAAGCTAAGTATTCCCTTCATCTATAACATCAATAGTGAGGAAGTTGAAGAAGTCGAATCCAAGAAGTTGTGGGTCAGTTGGTGGGTCGACGAGTGGAATGGAGTGGTGCGCCCATTTTAAATAGTGGACCAAAAATACGCGGGAATCGCGGACAGCAGATCACAAACATTTGGGTGGGGCTGATTCCTGTGTTTTTTTTTTTTTACCCAATAGGGACCTAAAACGCGTAGTCCGACATCTAAAACCCGAGATCTGTTCGTCATCAAGCGGCCAACCTTCTCTTAACATTCATCTTTTCTCGTTCCCGGTGAACGACAAGCAATCAACTGCCAATTCCAACTTCGACCAGTTTACCTTTGCGCCTGAACTCCAAAACTAAAGAGGCCGAGAGCGAAACTCACCGACATACTGTTTTCGCGTTCTTACAATCACAATTCAGGAATATCGACACACTTGACCCGCCAGCTTTGACGCGTGTCTTTGAAATGACGGAGACAAGAAATTCTGAGCGTTCCGGACGCCGTGGCCGCAAGGCTGAGCGCGAGCGTGGGGAGGGTGCAGCGGCTACTCAACGTGCACCAGAGACAGCAGAAGAACGTCAGCTCAGAGAGGAACGTGAGGAGAAGGAACGCTAAGAAAGGGAACACAAGGAAAGGGAGCAGCAAGTGAAGGAGGGTGCATGGCCACTGGAAGACAACAAGGAAACCCAGCGAGACTTCGAGAAACGAAAGGAAGAGGAGGTCAAGGCCGTTATCAAGTCGCTACCAATGGCAGGCACCCCCATGGACTCCCTGGACGGTAACAAGTACTATCTTTACTCGGTCGACCATGTCAATCACTGCTACGATGATCCCTACCACATGAAATGGATCAGATTCTTCGCCGAACTAGATCATGAAGGCCAGCCTATTCGAGGCAAAGTCACCGGCAAGATCATGACATATGCCCATGTCTCATTCGACCCTGTCAACTACTGCGGTATTAATGTGTTCGGCGCCCCTAAGGAAGGCACCCGGAGGGTTGATACACTGCTTGGTGGTGGTAATGACAAATATTCAGACCTCGTTACCCAGTTTCTTGGAAATGACCACCTGACTATCAGAATAGAAAGCAAAGTGGCTTTCGGGAAGAAAGAGGCGCCTACAGGTACACCGAGGTACTTTGACTACGTGGGTTTCCGGGTTGATGAGGAAACGGCGGCGCGACAGTTGCAAGACGATCTCTGGTACAAGAACCAGGTGAACCCGAAAAGGATTTGGCAGCGGCGGTCGCCATCGCCTCGAGACAGCTGGTTTGAGAGAAATCACCCAATGGGGTCATGGAACGAAGATAAATGGCCCAATTTCTACTGACCACAAAGACGATATCACCGCGTCTGAAAACGATTCCTACGCCAGGGGTAACTATCTCAGCTAGCAATAAGGAACAAAAATTCTCTGTTGATCTCATCAATCCCTACCGTTCAAATTCTCGCTGTCTTGTTCGATTATCGGGGGGTATGTAGACTTCAGGAGCTACTAGTTGATATTCAACATATCTTTTTGAACCTCATATCCACATATCTACTTACTCCAGGCTCAACACCAGTTCCAAAAGGCATATCGAGGATGTGTCGCCAAGATGCCTTCATGCTACGGCATGGCAAGGCAGCAAGCAATTTGGACTCCATAGCAATAATGACATAGATAATGGTGACGTAAACATTGTGGACAGGTCGCAGCTACTACTCGAGCCATCGCAAACAGCGTGGGAAACCCCAGCTGTAATCATTAAGATAAGTCTCCATCAAATCAGGGATATTGCTATTGGGATCCAAAATTTCAGCTTCATAGGTTCACAAGCGGTTCGTTTTCATGTCCTCCTTCACAACCAGCAGATTTCCTGAACCTCGCGCAATGTCTTTGTACACATGTCAGCGAACTCCTTATCCTCCATCTCTCCTTTCGCTGTGTACTTGTGTCTAAGAATTGTTTCAATCATGCGCCGCAGTCCTTCTCGGCCGTTCAGTGGTGTGATCTCCCACTTCTCCCCGTTCCGCACATTATAGAGTATAATGCGTGGCACCTTGCCAGACTCTGAAGCCAACAAGTAGGCATACACGCATGCCTGTACGACATGCACATTGGAAAGCTGAGACACAAATTTGATCTCCCATATAATCTGGGCAGTTTTCCTGTCGTCGTCACCATAGTCGTTGTTGTCGGAACTCGAAGAAACCCCGACAACATCGATCTGTCCCTGAATTTGAGTCGTCTGACCGTCCACGACGAACTCTTCTTCGACCCGGACTTCGAAAGTAAAATCTGTGGCTGAATGTGTCAACTCTTTGCTGCATCGTTTCCTAGCCTTGGCGAGCTCTGTAGGCTTAATCCAGTCGAATGCATGGTTTTTCATCTGGATGTTACGGGGTTGGTAACCCGAGACCTTGGCTTCATATTCACATGCACGCCGGCAAAGCCAAGGCGCGTGCTTGGGTGATTCAACTGGTGGCATTGCGTTGATAACTGCATCGTCGTCAATGCCGAGCGTTTTTAGCGTCCCACCAACCTCAAGCTCGCAAGATACTGCAACGACAAGGCCATTGAGATCGCCAACGGCCTCGTAAAATCTATTTCCTGGTCCAGATTCCACGACAGTTTCCATGCCGATGTCTGGCAAGGACAATGAGTGGCGTCGAACATCCAGATGGTCATTCACGATATCGTCGAGGACTTCATCCGGTATGTACCGGGCCATGTCTTGGACTGCGGTTGAACGGGGCAGAGTGAGTCCAAGCTCCAAGGGTCGCCCGGGTGCGTCGGGCGGTCGAATATCTGTCTGGTTCTCCGTCAGATTGACAATTTCGGACGTGTTGTATAAAGCTTCCACAGATACAAAAGGCATGAGATTCTTAGATTCGTCATGGATCAACATGAGTTGCTTCGCGGCACGCGTCCCAGCCACAAAGATTTCATTAGGGCAACGATCATCGGGTAGATCGCGGCCCATGTACTTGAAGAACGAAGAGTCGATGCCAAAGAGAATGATCAAGTCCCGTTCGCTGCCTTTGAACTGATGAATGGTAGAGACACGTAACTTGTTCCTGGTTACTTTGTAATCTGATGCAGCTTCGTCGCTACGAGGGACATCGATTCGTACACCTGTCTTGGACAAAGCATTCACCAAACGACTTAGTGGTCTGTTGTTACGGATTTGTGGCGCTATTATTGCTGTGTTTTTTGCCACGTAGAGCTCAATCAAATGAATCAGCTCCGGGATCAACTGGCGGCTGTCGTAGGGGTTGCAGCGTACGACGATGGGTTTGGGGCCGGCTTTAGATCCAACGATGTATGGCTCTCCCCCAAGCAAAACATCGTTGATGAATCGAGTTTGGGGATGAGAAAGTCGGAAGCTTTGACTAAGTGACATTCTTTCCCAAGGGTAAGGAGTGATGGGACTCAGCAGCTCGGGGGCGCGAGTGAGATAGCGAGAGTCAGCGTCGTGGAAGCTATAGATGGATTGTCGTTCATCGCCGAGCACGACGAGCCTGGCAGCTTCGCCTTCTACCGCCCTCTGGTTTGCCAAGATGAAACAAGAAGTGAGCCAAAAGATGAGCTCAGTACAATCCTGGAATTCATCCAGCACGATAATGTCAAACGGGGTGTGGTCCCACAGGGGCGGCTGTTTGGTAAGGAGAACTCTTCGTCTCTGCTCCCACAATTCCATGTCGTCTTTCACAACGGTGTTGAAAAGCTTGCCCGCCATCCCATGAAAAGTGAAAACGCGACAGTTGCCGTATTTACGAAGTCGTTTGTGAGTTGACTGTTGAAGTTCTCTTGAGTAGGTGAACACGCCTACTTGCTTGTCTGGGTTGGCTGCCACAATTGCTTCAGCCGTGGCTGTCTTTCCCGACCCCGGTCGCGCTGAAACCACTACATTTTTCTTGCGTGACAGCTCAACAATCTCCTGTTGCTGAGGAGAAGGCTCGAAGGAAGGTGCCTTCTTCCGCGATTGAAGAGAGGTCTGCGTGTGTATGCGGAGGCGAGAGGGGTGGCTCAAGGTACAAACCCGGTGCTAGTGTTATTGTGACGTTAGCATAACTTCCCATATGTTCTCGTTCGTTCGTTCGAAGAGTCCGTTTCTTACTAGTGGTTTCACGACTCTTGGAAGTGGCCGTACCAGTGGGCCGAGATTGACCAACAACTGCATCTTGGGGACTTAGCTAGACTCCGTGTAGATGGATGTTGTCTTAGCGACGGTAGAAGTATAAAGAGGAAAGAGTCTGGAAAGGCGAGAAGAATTGTGTGATTTATACTTGGCTGTCTCATTATTCACCTAAGTCTATTAGGCAGAATGTGTGATACAGCAGGTTGGTGAATTCACATTTTAAATCAGCCCAAAATTAACAAGCTTACACCATATGGACCTACCATATGGATGATTCTGGATGCGCTGGTACATTTATATTTCTTTCAGAGACTTGGAATCTAGAGAACAACTCCAAGGCAATCTCGGCAATGGCATTGTGTCCTTTGTTCAGCCCACTCCCAAGAGTCCATGTGTCTTGCCGTCTACAAACGGAACAAACGACGAAGCAAGCGACCTACGCAAATATCAGGTGACAAACATATTTATCTTGAAATACTCATCAGCTGTACGGAACCATGAGTGTGATAAAGTACGCATGGTTTGCTTCGGACGCCTAAAGATCCATCCAGTTCTTGACACCAAGGTAGTGACTACGCAGCAAATCTGGTTCAGATTGTTTGCAATTTCGGGAATCATTAAGTGAAGTGAAAATGGTTGATTATTATTGACAGCCGATTTTGTGGCGGTGATCGATGGGACATCGGCAAGTTCACAGTTAGGACAGAGAGGCATCAACCATGCACCACGTCACCTTTCACTACCCAGCCAAATGGCCATCACATGCCGAGCAGATGGAATTTTGCACCCATTTGTAAACATTGATAGAAAATTGTGAGCACTTATAACACTCAAAGCTAATGCGACAGTTAATGCAAGGCATCGAGCCGTCGAGAGAGGCTCCATGTCGTGGACCCTTCACCGCAACTGGAGCTTGTAGACCCTCAACACGGCCATTCCCGGTCCACACCAAACCCTAGTCAAACAATAACAAGGAGTGTTTGGCATTGTACTAGTAGTTCTCAGACCCTAGATAATCTTCTGTTGTCCCCAGGATCTAGAGCTGAAACACAAATGATGGATGAAGCCACCATGGCAGTATTAGAAGCAAGCGTGGAGCCTTCTTGTCACCTCGCGCTCTGTCGGGATCATGCTGGCAGCGGCTTCTTGCTGAACTCGGTTGTATCAGTAAGGGCCATCTTTAAGGTACCCCAACCCACACCAGACTGCACAGCCTCGCCAAAGTCAACTCGATCAATCCGAAATGGGCATACGGAGCAAATGTACAGAAGAAGTCAATTATCCGGCCGTTTCCCTCGTGTCATTAATAATAATATACATATACATATATTTTCAAGCCCATACATCATCACAGGCCGTGCCGAGCCGTCACTGGTAATCGCGCGTCGTCTCATCGTATACTATCGCCAGAGTTGTGCACCGCAAACTCAACCGTCTTGCTGATGCCGATCTGCTTCGGGTTCATCTCCTCCATGTCAATGTCAGATGAGGGCTTGCGATGCTCCTTGCGACTGATGATTCGTTCCTGCGAGCTCGTTCGATCATTGTTCGGATCTCCTCCTTGAACTTCGACGATGTTCTCTCCTTGGTTCGTCGTCAGAATCAAGTCATTGCCACCTATGAATTGTCGTCGAGGGTAGCCACCTGGATGTCGGCTATGGGATGATGAACCGTAGACCTGGTTGTGGAAGACGACCTTGGAAGCTAGTATGTCGATACTGTGAGCTATTAGCAATTGCGGGTCGGCTAAGCAAAAGATAAACATACAGCATCATTACCGGGAACATGCATTCCATCCCGTATGCGAACCGATCGATCTGAGAAGCAATATTCGTGGCGCTTTGGGAGGCCGTCTGGAATGAGTACGTGACAGCGCGCATAATACCCAACACCGCAAGAAGAGCAAGTCGGACTTCGGTGCTCCTCATCAGATATCGGAACAAGCCAGCCTTGATAGCAGCCTTGAGCGAAGTGGATTTTGCCGAACTGAAGACTCGAAGGAGGAAGAAGGAGCTGAGACACTCGAGGAGGGCGATCAAGACGAAGTAGCCCATATGAAGATTGTTGATCACAGACTGTTCCCCTTCTGCTTCGTTCAAAATGCGGCGGGCCCTCACGGCGGCAATGACGACGCGAAGCGCGGCGATTGCGACAATCATGAACCAGAACAGGCTTGCAAAGATGTACCATTGTCGGTGTCGCAGAACTCGGCTTAGGATGATGTAACTGTAGAACGACAGACCAGCTTCCTGGATCTACGTAGCATTGAACGTCAGTGCTCTGATGTCCAGAACCAACCACATGCAACTCACCATCCACAACACATCCGAAAGTACAGAGGCCACGGCCTGCCCCTTCAGAGGGCTCTCGGTATAGTACGCATAGTAACAGAGCCCATTGGCTACTGCGCCTGCCGCTGATGTCGCGATGGGGACGATGGAAACCGGGGAGAAGCTCGTGATGCCGGCAACGAGGAGACCAAAGAGGAGATTGGCGATGCCAATGGTGCTGAGGATGGACCAGCTCAGCTCATAGTAGACTTGCTGTACCATGGTGGTAGATCGCCCAGGCGGCCGTTGTTGGTTTGCGGGCCGCAAGAGTCGATTCACATGGCGGGAAACCCTGCAGCGAAAAGACAAAAAGCACCGCTTTGAGGGGCACACCCAAGTTTAATAGCCATGCATGAAAGGAACAGCTCCCCCGTGGAGACGTGCGCCCCTCCTCCGGGGTACCCCGAGTTCGAGGAGGCGATACTCGAGATTCGGTCCTTGGCGAATCATCCGCTGATGG
Organism: Fusarium sp. JS1030; assembly: GCA_000966855.1. Lineage (NCBI taxonomy): Eukaryota > Fungi > Ascomycota > Sordariomycetes > Hypocreales > Nectriaceae > Fusarium > Fusarium sp. JS1030. The sequence continues at coordinate 1,209,146 of JWIW01000101.1, forward strand.
TCCCCGGAGGTGGGCTCGTGTCCCCCAGTCGCGGCAGGGGGGCCACGATGCGGTTGACACATAACCAGGCCGTCCTCAGCTAATCATGGCCAGTCTCGTGCCTGTTGCGAGGTCGGAAGGATGCCGCTCACTGGAGCGCTAGAAAGGGGGAAATAGGCTTGAGGGCGCCACCCTCGTTCTGTGACTGGCTGCAGGCGATTCCTTCGCGCACCAACATGGTTTTCTGAAGCATCCAATCCCAGCGGCTTATTCCCGGAAAAGCGGCTTACGGTCTGATTTATCCGCCAGCGGCCCCAGGCTGTGCCGCACCCATTCCCACCCATCTCGTCGTGAACTGACGCGAAACCGGAGACATGGACGCGACGGGTTTAAGCACATCTCGGATTGTGGCATGAATGTGGTGGTCTCCGGCCCTCCAGGTTTCGCTTCCCCAGGTTGTCGCTCCTCACTTCGGTTGGGTATTCTTATCCTCGGGATGGAGAGCCTTGTCGATCACGGGACAGGGTGGGCTGTCACTCGCTGTCAGCCCGCCCCCGGCACGGACTGGTCCGAGTTTGACAAAACCTTGTCGTGCCATGAGGGTGTAGGGCAGACGAGCACTTGGGCCACTTGTGCGAATTTCCTATCCCGTCGCATCGCTCGCTTGTGCGCGCTTCCTGATTCTAAATCCGTCTGTGGTTCTAAAGAGTCTCTTGGCTCATGGCAGGCGCCGAGGCTTGTCAAACATTTGTCAAACAGGTCCAAGTGACCAAACTTTGAAGGATCGCCCCAACCATTAGTCTGACTTTACCCCAGACTGGACGCGCGTTGTAAAGTTCGTTGGTGGCGTCAACTCTAGCGGGTGGCTTATTGTGTTCCCGCACCAATCAGTGCTTCTTGTCGAGCACATTGCACTCAGTCCGCCTTTTGTTAAATATTTAGAACATCTCTTACTAGAGAGTTATTATAGAACAACTGGAGGCCCTAAGGCTGAGATAATGTCGATCTTAAGCATCTGTCGGAGAATTCGGTGAGGATCCATTGCAACTCGCCAGCCTACCCTGCAGAGTTGCCGAGACCTCGCGAGTTGCTAGAGTGACCACCCGCTGTGGAGAGCCTGCACCAAGTCACCGAAATTAGGGCTCACAGCGTTTAGTAGAATGATTCAAGTTTGGCTGCACGCATAATTGAAACATGCATCAAGAGGATACGGACAATAGCAATTGAACCCATTCCGTAGCCAAACTCGGTATAAAAACTTCCAGGGCGGGTAGTTCCCCTCTTAACAAATGACAACAGCCAACGTGCTACCCAGGATGGAAAATATTGCAAGCCTAATGAAGAAATCTCGTCTGCATTAATAATTGTCGGTTGGCGGGTTTCTTTCCGATCTGCGATGCCGCTCTTAAAGGCCCGTTTTTACCATTTCAAGGCGATGGCGGAACTCTTCCGACGCACCAACAGCCGTTGCAACTCCATTTTCCCAGCTTCTCTAACGGATATCATTGGCCTACGCACGGCGCAAAGATGTTTAGGACCCAGAATGTGGAATCTAGCGGGTGGAGCGGCATTCTATGACGATCTCTCGGCCGGATAAAAAGTTGGACATTGAACGTCGATTTTATTTCCGGCTTCTTGGAATTTCGACAACTTTGTGTCTGAAGATGCAGTCCTTTCTGCAGTATCGACGCGCTGGCGCCGCTGCCCAGGCTCAGATTGACCGGGATGTCGAGAAAGCCAGAGCCGATGTTACACCCGATGTCGGACGAGATGTTGAAGCAGCATCTGGTCGTCCAAGTCCCCTGTTCAATCATGATCCTTCCATGTACAGAGAGAAGAAAGATGAAACGACAGGGGAGTTTTCTCCCAACAACGAAGCAGAGTCCACCGAACAGGAAATTGAGCCGTACTCAGAGTCAATGCAGCGCACTGCCACGGTTGAGACAATCCGAAAATGTCAATCGGCGGGTATTGCTCTTGGCCAGGTTCTCACTGGGATTCGTGTTCAAGATCATGAAGAGAATGGGGGAAAAGTGTTCCTGGTCGATTGGGAGGGCCCGGACGATCCCTTGAATCCCCAGAACTGGTCTGTTGAAAGACGTGTTGGAGTAACACTGCAGATATCCATGATTGCGCTCTTCGTGGGAGCAGCGTCAGGGATTGATGCAACCGTTCTTCCACAGGCCGCAGCTTCGCTTGGTGTTAGTGAGGTTGCTGAATCGCTAGCAACAGGTATGTCCCACGAGACTTTGGATAACTTCCTTTCGTATGCTTACACTCCCCCAGGCCTCTATCTGGTCGGTATGGGTCTAGGATCCTTAGTAGCCGGACCATTCTCAGAGACATTCGGTAGAAACGCCGTGTATTCAGTCTCAATGGGCGTTTTCATGATATGGATCATGGCATCTGGGCTGGCTCCTAACTTTGGCGCTCAGATTACTTTCAGGTTCCTCGCTGGATGCTCCGCGTCAACGCCCCTTGTCTGTTCCGGAGGTTCGATAGCAGACATGTACAACAGCATTGAGAAGACATGGAGTTTCCCCTTATACGCCATTACTTGCTTTGGTGGGCCAATGCTCGGTGCAGTCATGGGTGCATACATTGGACCTTCAACTGCAGTGAGCTGGCGTTGGACTGAATGGACCATGCTCATCTCATCTGGACTTGTCCTTGTTCTGGTACTACTATTCATGCCAGAGACTTATCGACCCCTTCTATTGCAGTGGAAGGCAGAGCACTATCGACGGATTACGGGAGACACTCGCTTCCGTTGTGAGCACGAAATTGCTGGGGCGAGTCTCTTTAGTCGACTCAAGATCAGCATGACACGCCCTTTCCTGATGCTCACAGAACCCATTATCATGGCTATGACTCTATATATGACGGTTGTCTATATCGTTCTGTTCACATTCCTTGTGGGGTGGCCCTATATCTTCGAGCATACCTATGGCCTTGATCAGGGTCTGGCCAACATCATCTTCGTCGCCATGTTTCTTGGCACACAAATCAACTTTGCGTTTGTCCCGTTCGTTTACCAAAAAACAGTCAGGGCGACCAAAATTCAAGGCGAAGGAGGCTTTAGTCCCGAGATACGACTATGGTACGCCATGCTCGGCGCAGCTGTGGCCATTCCCATCTCGCTCTTTTGGCTCGGCTGGACCAACTATTCCAGCATCAGCATCTGGTCCGCCATATTCGCCGTGGTCTTTTTTGGTTATGGTGTGACTGGGATCTTTATCTGCGTTTACATGTACATCATAGACTCTTACGAGATCTACTCCGCCTCAGCACTTACCTTTGTCTCTTTGACGAGATATCTAGTTGCGGGCGGCATGACAGTCGTTGGGATCCCGTTTTACGAAAACATGGGCACGCACTACACCCTTACCATCATGGCTTGCCTGTCGATTATCCTGGCAGCTATTCCCTATGTGCTGTATTTTTGCGGCCCCAAGATTCGCGCAAAGAGCAGATTTGCCTTTACAAGATAGAGTTGTGTTACTGGAAGGGCTCAATCAACTTGACACTTGGGTCGATTCTGGCGTCACTTGGTTTGTCTGGTAGCAGCGGCGGAGAACGGCCTCTGCGGCACTTTGTTAGCGTTCTTTCAAGTTCAAATATGGGTGCGGACTGGATTATTAGCGATTAAAATAGACGACACGCGAGACACGGGGGAAAGAATAGTGTAAGATATTGTGCCCAGTCTTCGCGATCAGTATGTCCAGTAATGTGAGACTTCAATGGACGCATTCCATTAGCAATTGAATAATACGTGTGCCATAGAAGTACTGATCTCACTTACTATGTGACCTGACGAGAAAGTCCCGCAATAGTAGGCTGGCTTGGTAGACACTTGGCTACTGTAACTGCGAAGCCGGACGGGACTCGGGTTTTGACATGGTCCTCGACCTGTCGGGCCGAGGAATAACGCAATGCGATAACTAAATCCCTTAATATATGAAACGAGATGACCTTCGTGTTTGCCTCGATGTTTCGAGGTGGCAGCGTTAAAGATGGACGATGGTACTGAACCGCTCTGGAAGGGCACCATTCGATCAGCAGTAGATACTAGGGGCACAACGCGTTGGGTTCAGACTGTACGATGTGTAACCTAGATACAATACAATACATTAAAATATATAGTTCCTACAAGCAACTCATCCTCTCATGTGACATAAAGAACGCGCTGTTGTCGTTTATCTTTTCTTCCCCTTCCTCCTGGCGATATGTCGAATTATAGAATAGTTTCTCCAGTAGTTGCAGAGTGAGGATAATCTCAGCCACCTTTACAGCGTCTATCGAGTCGATGAAGGAACAGTCCTGACCCAGGAGTACATGATGCTCCCTCGAGCATTCTTCAAGCTCTTTGTAAGCCTGGCCCCCAAAGAATTCGGCCAGTCATTCATGCTCCTTTCCATTTCACAATCTTTTAACAATTCGCTCCATGCTTCGAGATTGCCATAGCTAATGGGCGTTCCGGGTTGTTGCCGGCTTGATGGATCTTGGGTCTTGCGGCTATTCTCTTGGCGATCGGGAGTCAGCTGCATTGTCGGGCTGGCGGTGCAACCACAAATCAGGAGAAAGTACAGCGCTAAAGAGCATGATGTAAAAGGAGATATCTTTTCATCGTAACGGTGCCGAACAAGACTGAGGTGGATGTACAGCGCCCTGTAAGACCCCTGTAACGACGGGAGTACCGACTTGCGATGCTCGGATTCTCATCGTAATTGACGGGGACTTCCATCGCAGCACAAATTAGGTGAACTAAGATGTATTTTACGTTTCATGGTCGTTAATTGGCTGCAATCCCCTGCCGCGACCATTCCAGACGAGACTTTGACACATGCCAGGGGATCGGTTCCAGCTGAGCACGAGAACTGGGCTCCACCCGCAGAGCCCGGCCGAGCAGGCCCGCAGCAAAATGGGGGGCAAATGGGCAGGTTTTTAGCAGAAGAAACCATTGACCATAGCGCCCGTTTAGCACCTCCAAGACGAATCTATTGATTCACCTGTAATTAGGTACAATGCAGCCCCTGAATAGCACTCTGAGCATTTTGGGCGACCATTGAATCTGGGCTGAGCCTGGGTCATCCGGCCAGGAAAGGGGGCCAAGGAAAAGAAAACTTTCACGCCGAATTAAACGGTCTCGGAGGAAAAGAGGCAAGAGGGTTTGGTGCCCAGAGAATGAAAGACAATGTGCGACTCGACGCATCGGGCGGGCCACACATGTCAAGAGGTTTCAGCCATCGGTCCAAGACGTCGCTTCTTGGGTGCGTCGTCAGTTTGGTCTTTTCTGGCCTCAATCTTTATCGCAAAATCCCATAGCGTGGGCCGGGTCAAACTTTAATCCCCCAAGTCCTCCGTTTCAAGACGGTGGTCCGCTACTGGTCGGATGCTCCGAGCTACTTGGGGATACGAAAAAAAGATGCTGCATCGAAAAGATAGAGAAATCTTGGCTTCAGGGGTGCGTCTGGTGCCCGTTTGACTAAAAAGGCGCCGGTGGGCTCGGGTCTCTGCACGTTGGTCTGCGGGAGTAGAGAACCACGCCCCCAGAGCAACTTTTCGCCCCTCTGGCTGTTTCCTCCTGCCCCTGGATGAGGTTCTCCAGGGACAAGTCTTCAAAATGGAGAGACAGGGTGACCGATCTAACTATGTATTCTGGTACGTGATCTCGATCAGGAACCCAGCTGTGTCACCTTGATTGAGTCCGTCAGGTGTCGCGGGCGGTGACGTTTCTGCGGTTAAAAGTGGACGACAAGGCAGATCTGTCACTTGAGGACAAGGATTCGCTCCCAGGGGTCGGATGGAATGCACCCTTCAGAAGGATGTCCAACAAGACGGGAATGCCATGGACCGTACCTAGACGTTGTGGCCAGAGCATGCCGATGCCAGGGCGGTCGACGCCCCAGTGCTGGTATGCGCAATCAAAAGAAGCTCTGTGCCCGCCCGGCCTGGCTGACTCTGCGAGGGCGAAAGAAGCAAAACCGTGCAGCTCGTAACCATTTGCAAGTGCCGGCGAGCAAGCCACCTCCCGCGCTAAACAGGGATGGTGCCAATCATTCGCAGATGGTGTTTGCTAGCGTTCTGCTAGCTGTGAGGCTGAACAGGCCAGATCCGGATCCCCCTTAATGCTACAGTGCCTGGACCCCGCCTATCTAACCCCCCTCTGGAAGATCGAGACTGTTGTCCAGATGCATGTCTGGGCTGCGAAGCCATGTCCCAGCTGGACGAATCCCCTATCCCTGACGCGTCTGTCTGATGGGTGCTAAGCTTTTTTGTCGCTTGCTAGGCCATTAACGTTTTATTCAAGAATACTTGCGTCCCCGACATTGTTCTGCTTCCTCGTGTGACAAAGCCTGCCCGTCGGCATTCCGCTCCTTTCCCCCCCTCCAACTGTCCGTCGCCAGTTCATACACGCACGACCCATTCCTTCGTGCTCTGCTTCTGTTCATTCTTATGCGTTTGGACTTTTAATTATAGCGATAATGGGCCTTATTCGGTCCAACAAGGCGGCGCTCTTTGCCGCCGCCGGCTTCTTCACATTTTTTCTGATCTTGGCCCATTTCCAGCTCGGTGGTGCACCTCATGCCCGCATGTGAGTATCGCCTTTGCGTTGTTGGGTCTTGTCCAAGCTGACAATCGTTCTACGCAGTTCCGACTCCGACCAGTTCATCTCCGACGACAGCGAGCCCATTCCTCACAAGGGCATCTTTGTCACTGCGAACGACGACGACCCCGCTGCTGCCACCCTCGCCGTCGATGTCGAGCAAGTTCAAGAGCAGCCCTTGAACGTCCCCGCGGCCGCGCCAACACAGATCCCGCAAGAAAAGCCCGCCGAGGCCCCCGCGTCGCCGCTTCCCACGACCGCAAACCTCGATCTCTTTACTCCCCAGCAGTGGGTGCAGCCCTCAGTCAACCCAGACTCGGCCGAGTTTCCCATCTATGGCGCTTTCCCCGTCAAGCTCCCTGCGAACGATACGCCGTACTGGACCGAGAGATTGGGCAAGAAACTATGCATTGTCGATCTTGAGAGCCGACCTTTTAGCAAGCCGGGCTATCTTTGGGCACCCGAAGGCATGAGCTGGAGCCGCAGCAAGGATGTTCACGGACCGTCTGGCGGTACTCTGAACCACTGGGTCTATTGTAAGTTTCACCTTTTCCCGATTCTATTCCGTCTTGGTCCACCCTGCTAATATCTCTATAGCCAAGATCCACGGCTACGAATACTACTACGTTCACATCAACTCCTACCGCGATCGCCGCGATTCATGGAAGAAACCCTCGGTTCTTGCCAAGATTCTCAAGAAGCACGACGTTTGCGTCTTTATTGATTCGGATGCCCTCTTCAACCGACTCGACCTTCCGATGGAGTGGCTTATGAACTACTGGAGCATTACTCCTCAAAACAACTCTATGGCTCTTGCCTTCGACCCGGATACCAAACATAACTACGACAGACACGGCAAGATATTCCTCAACACGGGCTTCATGATCATGCAGAACAAGAACAGAACATACGAAATCTTCAAGGACTGGGATGACTGTGCCAACGACGGCGGCAAGCACCCTGACTGCGTCGAGTTCCGAAACCGCAAGGGCTGGCAACCGACCGATCAGGGCGGCTTCGGCACCTTTATCCGTTACGACTACCCTGATGACATTAAGGAGCTGGACTGTAACGAAGCTAACGGGTTCCCCGAAAGCAACTCGGGTTGCAATGGTAAATTTATCAAGCATGTTTGGCTAGGCAAGGAGAACAGGCTCAAGATTGCGGTTGGTGATGTGTTCCCTGGCGTGCTTCTTGAAACCTTCCACAAACAGTTCCTCAGGGAGAAGGACAGCTTTTTTACGACGGAGGATGCACTTATGGCTGAAGGATAGATAATTTTGAATGAATAAGAACTGTATATTTTAATGCCACTGCTGGTTCCGCTGCTTGACTATACTCATCATCACACATGCCATTTGTTCACCAGCTGTATCTTTGTTTAATTCTTTTAGCTAAGCTGTTTCTTTATTGTACGAACAAACATATGTTGACATATTGAAGAACAGCTGGATCTTACATATGACCTTACACAGTGACGGTTGAAATATCGAGAACTGAAATCAGGAATATTGCTTGAAAATAGAAATCTGCATAGATGTCTATAAACATGCCTCGTACCTTGGTCATTCATCTTTCAGTGACTGCAGTACGTCATGTATCTTCTCGGCCACAAAGCTCGGCTTGTCCGCCTGAATGAAGTGCCCTGCACCTGGTGCCTGAACCGGCCCTCTGCTCCTCTCGGAGCTCGTCAGCTTGGCCAAGCCCTCGTTGTAGCCATGCCAGTACGGGTTCACGTAGGTTTGGGTTACCGCAGTGGGAATGGCCATGTCTATCTCACATCGCTCCGCGAAGTAATCGAAATCATGGCCCAACACCGTGATGTACGGTCCCTTCTCCCCTTCCTTGTGCAGAGGAGGTGAGCCAGCGTGTGGGAGAAGCTGGAACAAATTCTTTCGACTTAACCCCTCTTGGTTTCCAACATCGGGGTGGAACCTCTTTCCAATCTGTTCTCTCGCATTCCGCAGATGCTCAGGTGTGACGCCAGAGGGTAGCTTTGATCCATCAAAGTCACTTGAATCAGGATCCGGAACAAGCGAGACAAAGTCTGTGTCGGTCAAGGTGCTGTCGAGGAAGGCGATGCCAGATACGGTGCCGGGATACTCCTGGGCATAAAGACGAACAAGAGAGCAGCCAATAGAGTTGCTGACCATCACAAGCTTGGAATTATCAGGGTTGTCGATACCCAGCTTTTCCTTTGAAATCTGGGTGATCAGCTGCCGCATATCGCGAATAGCACTGATGCAGTCGTGAGCATGGCGGGGGTCTGCAGCGCCCTCGTCATTGGGGTCGCGGTCAGTTGACTGGCCTTGCCCGAAGCGGTCGTAGGTGAGAATTGCTGGTAGTCCTTGAGGAGAGAGCTCTCGGAGTTTGGCGATTGTCGGTGCCCATCCCACTTGCGGTAGACCCAAGCCGTTGACGAACACAATGAGAGCTGGGTTGGCCTTTTCGGATGCAGTAGAAGGGCTGAAGCTGTAGCAGAGTTGAGCCGTAGGCTTGGTAGCCAGACGAATGAATTCGTAGTTCACAGGGGGGAGTGCGTCTGCCATCTTGAGGGTGCTTGGTTGATGATAGATTCAGGTTGTCGGAGACGTCCTTATGTACCTGTAGTGCTGACGTCACCTGATTGATCTCGAATCACCTCAAGCACGGAATGGCCGGAAGAATATGTTAATAATGCTTGCATTTTATTATGCACATTGAGCCAAATGTCCTTCGGACTTCGATGGCGACACCGACTTCCGTTGGATGTGCAAGAGGATATCCGTACCACTGGTGGAGCCAGGCCTTGAAACTAATGCCCTCTCGGACCAATTTCCATCCGCCGCAACAGCTTTATGTATCCGATTAAGAACAAACGCATAGCTTCAGCTTAAAACGGGTACAAAAAGCTCTGTAGTTTCGCAGGACAGCACAAAAGCCGACTTTCTCACGGTCCGTACGTCTTCCTTTGACCTTGCGCTGCGACCCTTTTGCTTCGACGTCGATACTCAAGTGCCCTCCGGCAAGCAACACACTGCCCATCCTCATCAAAGTAATGCTCACTCCGATCCGTGGGACACCAGCTATGCGGTTCCCCCTCGTTACAGTCCTCGCAATACTCCTTCCGATAAGTGCAATCCCACAGGGCCAAGGTGGCTCGACTCCAAGCTTCACGAAGTGAATCCTTGCTTCCCGGCGTACGCCACCCGAACATGGCTTCCCTGAGTTTCTCGGGACTCAAATTAGGCTCGATTCGAAAATCCCTTGGCTGCTCTCTGGCACAGAGGAGCCTGCATTCCACCGGCTTGAGTTCCTCCAGGCCTGATCTATCCACATAAATCCACCCATACTTCTCCTTTTCCAATGTACATTCTTCAAACTCATCTTCCATCTCAGTCTCCATCAATGGAGTCACGTCCAGATCAAACCTGACCTGAAGTAACCCTTTCTCAATAACATCCTCCCACGAATGCCGATCCTCTGGAACAACTAGAATCCAGCTTCGATAGCGATCGTCCGAACAGTAGCTTGTCCAAAACCTTTCCGACGGACACCAGGACGGAACAATATGTGGCAAGGGCTCCTTTCCTTGTACCTCAGTCGCCAACTTCTCAGCCGCGTCCTCCTCCGAAAGGCCCACCACGGCATCTCGTCTCATCTCCTCGATAGCTCTCTTCCGAAACGCCTTCTCACGGTGATGATGCTCGATGCATTCTTCCACACTACCAAATCCGGTGTATACGTCAACACGCGGCCAGTAGTTGCATGCGTTGCCCCAGCCAGAGATGGCATCGGAATTGAGGAATTTATCACCAAAAGCCTCAGGCGATGGGCTAGGTGAGCCCAAGAAGTAGAGCTGAATACCGAGCTTGACGACAATGTGCTGCGGACCGGGAAATCCTGCGACTACCGTGTAAGGACGGCCGGCGTGGTCCTGGAATTGGCGGTGGGTGGCGCCGCCTCTCAGGATCTTGCGCGGTGCCTTGGCCCCAACCGATTTTTTCGCGCTTTTGATACGTGCCATTGGAAAGATGAAACTTGATGCAAGCAAGTTGTAAAATGTGGAAATTTGGGTAAATCAAACAAGGAGAAAATGTTTACTTCTTCGCTGACCGCTGTCAGATGAGATGTGTAGCGTGTGGGGATAGTTGCCTAATTATGAGCATGGGTAGGTCCAGGAGGAATGTTGGGAAACTTACCAGTCCGGTTCTGAGTTCAATACCATTAAGCTAGGTGGTCACAATGCTACCATTTGCATGACCTTGTCACTTAAATAGAAAGAAAACTTATCATAACAAGACCTATCATGCCGCGTGCCATAGATAAGTATCCTAATTACCTAGCAAGGTATTAACAAACTCACGTAGGTAAATCTCAACGTCCTCTCAAACCAAGGGTATCATTATTCTAAACGCTCAAGAGTATACTCATCTAGCTCTATAGAGCTATGCGTATCATACTGCCCACCCTAGCCCATAAATCGGCTACAAAGACTTGCCATACCTATGATTAAATGGCCGTCTCTTCCATAGAGAGACCTTCTTCCTCATACATCGGAGGCCTTGGCCATAGCTCTTGGTAATACGGCAAACATTCCTCTGTCGGATCATCCGAGGGCTTGGCAAACTCGCTCAAAACAATTCGGTGCTCGGAGCGCAGTATTCTCCCGACCCCAGTTCTGATAGCCGACTCAGGTTTGCCTTTTGGATAATGCTCTTTGACAAGCACGAGCTCAACCACCAAAGAATGAGTAACCTCCGTATCATCTGCGCTGCCCGTGTCATACGTGTGCTGAACGACCTGCTTGTTTGACTTCCTCCGCATGGCAAACGAGAATTCCATATCAACAGTCCCAGCTTCGTCATTCGAGGTCCATCCGCTGTAGATTCCATCCTCCCCCAAGACGGTTGTTTTACTTCGTGTTTGGTTCTTCTCTTCTTCTCGTGATGTGATCTCGTTGGCATGGCGATTACAGCCGACCATAGCTGTCTTGACAGTCTCCTCTAATCTCCAGGAACCCTTCCACAAACGCCAGTGCTGAACGGTCTCTCCGCTTCCGGGACAGCTTAGGAGCCCATTCAGTGTTAAGGACACATTATTGGCGCCATTGGTATCAATGATAGAACCCATGCGGCAAGCGACTTCGATCCCTGCAGCCTCGAAAATTCGACTTGAGCACAGAGGGGAGCTTGGTACGGATAACGAATGGGCCACGGGGAGGAGACGTTTGAAGGTAATGATTCGGGGAGTCCTAGTCAGCTGGCCTTTTCGTCGAACACAAGCTGTGGCTTCGAATTCGTAGGATATGGAAACAATTGGTGTATCCATGGATGGTGAGAGGTCGTTCGGTACTCGGTAGGAGAAAGGGAACTCGTAAACATTGCGTTGAAGAGTTGCGGTTGGTGTGATGAATTGACATCGCTTCAGTTCTGTCCATTGGTGCTTGCAATCCTTGCAACCCTTTTTCAGAGGCTTTTTCTGGAACACGTGAAGGTGAAGCGTTGCGCAAAGGCTCTCTACCTCGACAAGGTCATCGTTGATATGAAGGAGCAGACGACCCTTGATACCGGCGCTTTCATCGGCATCACCAAGAATGACAGTAGGAGGGGAATCGATTTGGCAGGTGAGTGAAGCTAAGGAGCCTTGTTGCTGTCGAGGTTTCTCGGTGAAGGAAGGTTTCGCTGATCGATGAGTCTTGATCAATGCCAATAGGCTGGCCATCCTGAGGTGAGAGCGGAGGAAATATTGGGAAATTCGCTTGTGTATGAACTTAGACTGTAGATATCAGAGGTTCTCGAACGCGCGAAGATAGCTTTTCTCGAGATCAATATGAAGTATCGAAATAGAAAGTACAACGATATTCGTAAAAGAGTACAAGAGTAGAACCGAAGTCAAGATAAATAACGTCGCAAAGGCAGATCTTGTATAAAAATAACGTGTTTATTAAGATCAGGTCGGCGATCAAGCTGCTCAAAATCGGGTTAACTTGCCAGGAAAGGCATCTTGAACTGACGTGCCATTGGATCTTCGGGGCTCCACGCAAGCATCACGTCGGGGCTAGCCGAGGAGCCTGATCCGCATCGCAATACGGGGACAGAGATGTGGTGGTTGGTGAGTCGATTTAAATCCTTGCCGAGTGGTGCTCTAACCCTTTTGGGCAAAAGATACCGGTTCTTCTGACATTGAATCGTTCATCACGAGATGAACGCTTAATGAGTTTGTTTGTAAGATGGAGAAATGAGCCTAAATGAGAGAGCCCATTTTTCTACAACAGCAGTCAAATTGGACATTCGAAGCTGTTGGAGAGACGGGCCGTGATGAAGGTCCTTAGAGGAAGAGTGCCTGGCTGGCGAAGAGGTCTATTCCGGCATGACATTAACCACAAAAGGTTCGCGCTTTCAACTATATACGTACCAAGGATAAAATAATAGGAATGTAGAGTTAGACTAATGAGCCTAGCTATATTATTCGAAGGAAAATTGTTAGCTAATGTGCCCAGCCATGCTCATAGATATGATATGATAATACTATCTACGCCAACGCCTGAGCAACTCCGGCATCGGAACTGCATTTTTTAACAAAATTTCCAGTTCAGAGTACCTAAAGAAAACTAAATCATGGCCTAACTTCTGATGGCAGTGACGTCTCAGCACTCCGTTACTTCATACAGATCCAATCAGTGGAGCCAGCTCTCAACCGGCATGACTTGCCGCATTAGGCTTAGCCTCTCCAGAAACCGCGCTGTCCCAAACAGGATTCTCACCACGACATTATTACACTTTGCCATCACAAGCCGGACATGGAACGACGACTCCTGCTACATTCGTCATCTCCTCGACTCCCATTCAAACGTTGTCGGCCACCGCTGCCGGCCCCCTTGAGCGATGCCGGCTGATGAGCCGCGTTCAGATGCCGACTCGGGCCAAGCACGGAAGAGCCGCACCAAGAGCTTCTCGGGCTGCTGGACCTGTCGCGCAAAGCACGTCAAGTGCGACGAGACGCGACCGGCATGTACGCGTTGCCAGCGCTCAGGCCTCAATTGTGAGGGATATGGCGTTAGGCTTTCGTGGACGTCTGTGCGGAACCCTTCGACGTTTCGTTCAAGGACGCCGTCCAAGAGAAAAGCGGCCAAGAGAGCGACGAGCAGACTTCTTCACACGAGGCGGCTGAGTTCCATTGATGAGTCTCAGTCCTCTCATGACTCCCCTGTCGCAGGTTCGGAAAGGAACGAAGAAGCAGGGGAGTCCTCGAATCCGGCTCTTCAATCCCAGCCTGTCTCGCCTCCTGACCACAATCCACATTCCCTCATCGAAGCAGAGCCCTTTGACGGCGGCCTGAACTCCAGGATCTTCCACTCCTATGAGCTCTTAGGTCAAGGTCTTGCTACCAGAGTTTCATATGTTCCCTTACAGCAAGCACCTCAACAGCTACTGCTAGAACAACCCAGAAACTGGGAACAGGGCGTTACCACACCGGATAGCAACATTGCCGTCAATAATCCAACACCCATTAGCCTTGGTGATATTGGCCTTGGAAACTTGGACTTTGCTGGTGTTTCTCAACCCGCCTCCCCTTCGCTACCCATACAGAGCCGCTCGAGACACGAGACAAACATTCACCATGGGGGGTCAGCCTCTCGAAGCAGGCGTCATTTGGATCTCCTCTCTAATCCGAGTCTTGAATGCGAACTAATGGATCACTGGACTGTGAATCTCTGCGATTCTCTCAACCCAGTTCCTGGAATTCACAATCCCATGCGAACAGCTATGATGCCGATCGCCCTTGAGGGATCTCGAACAGACTCCAAAAAGGCAACAGGTGCCACGGCCTTATTTCATCTTATTTGCTCGGCCTCAGCATTCCACCTGTCACAGAAAAGGTCAACCACAGAGTCCAAATCAGCTCTCGAAAACGTGGCTCTGGAACATCACAACATCGGCATCACTCACCTTGCTCAAAACATCCGCTCTGATGATCGCAAACAGTGCGTGTCTCTACTGGCATCCGTCGTCATGTGCATCATGAACGAAGCCATCACGTTGCCTACCCAATTCTGGCGTCTTCACTTCCGGGGAGCCGTCGAGTGGGTGAACCATATTGAGCCGCAAGTTTGGCGCCAAAATGAGGCTGCCTCGGCCGTCTATCAGATGTTCATTGGCATGGCAACTCTCGTCCAAGCACAGCTATTGTTCGACGGGCACGAGACGTCCTTCTGGCACTTTGAGTATGATCCTGCGTCACAGCCAAAGCCTTATGCGCTGTACATGGCCTTTGGCCTGCCTCAGCCGTTGTTGCAAGGAATCCATTCCATGAACAACCTTCAAATGCGTAAGAAGTTCTCAAACGGACGGCCCACAGACCATGAAAATGCCCCGTCCCGACAGGTCTTGGACCGACTCGAACTTGAGCTATACTTGTGCGCGCCTAGCAAGTCGGATGCGTTTGAGAGCAAGGAATACGGTGACTTGATCTACCACCACGGTTGCACCTTTTACTATGCAGCTCTGATTCATATGAAGCGCACGTTGAAGGAGATGCCCGTAGCAGATGTACAATCGCTTGTGGAGCAGTCGATGCCTCACCTCGAGGCGCTGCAAATCTGCACCACCCAGCGCTTCTCTCCCATGGTCTGGCCGGTGGCCATTATTGCGTTCGAAATACGCCATGTCGAGCTCCAGCACCGCATGCTCAAGTGTCTCAACTTCTTTCTTGATAGGTCAGACTTGGCGATTTGGTCGCAGATCACCAATTTAGCAAGGGATCTGTGGGCGTTGCGCAAGACGCAGGACCCCAACCTCAAGTGGTATCAGACTTCATCGGGATCGATGAGCGATAACTTCATGCTCCTTTAAAGCAACAGTCATGTTCAAAGTGCCGAGCTCAGTTTAACAGCCCTAAGAAAAGCTTGCTTGGCATGGTGATCAACAGAGATAAAAGTCCTCGTCCCTTGTTAGTTGTGGATCTTGATCCGAAATCTGATGTGCGATCTTGCCTTGATATTGCTTTTCCCTGGGCCATTGCTTAAATTTTATGCACGAGGTTGTTTTGATGGGTCAAGCCGTGAACCTCTGTCGATCAAGGGATCTCGCACATTTTCTCAACTGCCGCGCTGAGTTGCCAAAATGGGTCTGGTACCAAGCGCGCCCTTGACGCGCCTCGATGGATCCGGCATCTGCAGTAAGCGGTAACGGCAGGTTGGACAGGGTCGGATGGCGAGTCCCACGTCGTTTCCACGGGTTAAATATCTGTAATCGACGTCTCGTTCCAATTGTCTCACTGTGTTGTTATTTACTGTCTGCGCTCAACTTCTTCAGCGCTGTCCTACCGTCAAAATGACAAGCCGGGTCATTATCCACTGCGTCCGCCACGCCCAGGGGTTCCATAACTTGGGCGAAGAATACTTCAATCTAGAGGACCCCGCTCTGACTCCTCTTGGCGAAGATCAGTGTGCAACGCTCCGCCAGACGCTATTCCAGGACCAGTCCAAAATAAAGCTCGTCGTTTCTTCACCCATGACTCGGGCTCTACACACAGCATACCTAGTCTTCCACCCGACGGTCCAAACACAAAAGATCATCGCCATTCCGGAGGCACAGGAGATCTGGGACTATGGGTGTGATACGGGAAGCGAGGTGGATGTTCTAAAGACCAAGACCGCTGAGAATGGATGGCCGGTTGATCTTGCCTTGGTCAACCGGGGCTGGTTTGACAAAAACCTCCACGGGTCAAATAGCCCCGTCAGCAGCGCCTGCGCAGCTCGTGCTCGGACAGTGAGGAGATTTCTCAGAGAAAAGGCCAGAGCACTGAGTCAAGAGACGGAAGAGGAGATCCATGTTGCCTTGGTAGCTCATGGGAGCTTTCTGCACTACCTCTCCAATGACTGGGAAAACAGCACAAGGGGTTGCGGTACTTCATGGAGCAATTGCGAAACTAGGTCTTACGTGTTCCAAGACTCGGACGGAGATAATGATAGCGAAGCCTGGCTAGTTGAGACAGCCGAGAGCAGAAAGAGGAGAGGTCTAGAAGGGCCCGCTCCTTCGATGGCGCAGCAGCAGGAGCTGTATCAGCAGTCCATGGATGGGTGGGTGGGACAGGGGTTGCCCGATCTGCGATCTGTTGCAACGGCGTCAACTTTAACTACTCAAGAGGCATCTCGTCCGAAGCTGTAGGCTAGATGGGGTATTCAGGACGAAAATGGATAGAGGCAGAGTTTCATATTCATTTGCCTTGGACAAGCTTGGTAGTGCTTGCCAAGAGTCAGACAAACGTTATGTGTTTGGACGGTTGAAATAGACTTCAGTTACAGGTGCAACTGAGATCAGTCGATCAGTCCGTGCACGAAGCCACCAGTGAAGGTGGTGTGCAGCATGGGATCACATATTGACCAGGGCTCAGTTAAACTTACACGAAGCGAATTTGTTGTTGCGCCGTCAAGGCAGGGCTATATAACAAAGGACTATTACATAACTTCGTTTCTATGCGGACATCTAGCCATAATAATACAAAATGAAAAAATTGCGCGAGAGCCAGCCTCTTATGTCCTGCGAGGCGGCGGTGATAGTCCCTGTTGCCCATCTCCCTCGATTGCCAAACCAATGCTAGAATGAGATACCCTCTCCTGCCCCATGTCCATGCTCCTCACGGACTCCCCGCCGCCCAGCGGCCAAGAATCAGACCGCGGCGACGTCAAGCTGGGGCCCCTAAACTCCTCCGACGGCGATGATGATCGGTTCTTGTCCCAGAATGGCGAGGGTTCTTGCTCTTCGGGTATGTCCCGAAGTTCCATTCTGTCTTGGCGCTCAACGTCGTGTTCGTCGCCGCCGACTGCTAGTCCAGGGGGAGGGTTCGATATGTGTTTTGTGCTGCGTGAGTGTGTCCAGGCTACGCTTCTTCCGTCAGAGTCGAGCTTTCGTGAGGTGAGAGATGTGTGTATGTCGCGGAGGATTGGTCGCAATATGGGTATGCACTGCACGATGATTGTTCCAGCAACTTCAGACGAGTACCAGATTTGGGACATTCCATTTCGCCCTACAATGTCCGTTAGTGAGGTACTGCAAGGTGATACCACTGAACCACTTACACATGTAGTACTCGTCGCGCTCGTTCCCTTGATCCTTCCATCCAACACGAATTGCAGAAACAATAGCAACACTAAAGATTGTAAGTCAAGGTTCGGTGAATGCGTACAGTGTCGAGCTCACATCATTCCAAGACTCATGGTCAGGCAGAGTCCAACCTTTTCGACGCGCCGCATCTCAAGTGAACGAGTAATCAACCAAGGAAAAGCTGCAAAAATGAAATCCATGATAATGTTGTAGACTGGAAGCCGTCAGTAAAACCCTTGCCCCTCTCGAGACAGGTGACTCACCATTGCCTCCTTCCTTGAAGTTGTCCCTAAACTTCCAACCAATACAAAAGTCGAGCCGGTACCATTCCTGATAGCTATCCTTGTCGCAAACCTTGGCCCACTGGAAGATGACCTTCAGGACCATATATACGTTCATGGTGACGATACAGAACCACAGGATCCATTTCTGCCACTGGTTGCTCATCCGCAGCAGGGTAACTCCAAAGGCCGTCTTGGTCCATGCCTGTCCGATCAGGGTGCCGCAGGATGAGATGTTGATCAGGATGTGCATGCGGTCATCCCACTTCTGTGTCGAGTCTTCGAGTACGTATCCGGTTGCGAATTGGTGGATGATGAGGCTGTTGGTGGAGAGGAGGATGACCTAGGAGCTTGTTAGCTGTGTATAGGAAGAATAGAAAGGATCCCAACTTACCCATGAGACAATGAGGATGTAGTCATCATACCACATTCCATGGCGCCGAGTTATCTTGACCCATAGCCGCAGGCCGAGAAAGATGGTCGCGCCGGCAAACAGCGTCCACAGGCCGGCGTTCAGCTCGGGGTATGGGTTAACAAAGCCATGGACGGGTCCGTCTTCTTCGTCGTCGCGAGGCGTTAGCTTCATGGCTGGGCCGCGCTACATTCTCGACCGCCACAGGAAATTCGGGACGAAAGAAACGAAAAAGAAGAAGAGAAGGGTAAACGAGAGTTTCCTGAGACGACGGGGGGCGGGAGGGATGATGAATGGTTAAGCGACTCGCTCGATCCTATAACCCCGCAAACATGGGTGGCCTCTCTTTTGCTGCCCGGGTACACTATAACTCGCCCCTGTTAAGCCCAAGGGGTGGTTCGTGACGTTGCCCTACCCTTGTCCATCGAATTGCCCGGACCTTGGTCGTCTGGATCGGGCTGCGCGTGCGCGTGGGTCACCATCTCGACCGATTGCGGGCTGCCACGGACCCAAGGCCAGAAGGAGCAAAAAGGCAACTCCGAGGCCACCTGGAAAGAGAAGTCGTAATTCAGCTCCCGTTGAAACGTGGCAGGGTAATATTTGACGTAACGGAGGGCGCAGGGACGAGGCCATCTCTTGCTCTGTTCAAACAAACAAGGCCCCAAGTGCCGCCAGGAACTGAAACAAGAGGCTCCTCAGGACCCGAGAATTCAGTCGCCATGGGCTCGAGCTGAGCAGGTCCACCGAGGACGTTGAACCTGATACGGGCCCTACGCAGGCGCAGTTTCAACAGTGCGGCTCCCGTTCCAAGAAGGGGGCCTCGTCCCGCCCGCGGACGGGGCCGTCGTCTTCTTTTCGCCAACGATGAAACGTCAAAGCGGACGCCGATGTGGTGGTTCCTGCGGCAGACCCCTGTCGACGGGAGTGCCAGATGGTTCCTACTCGTGGCATAACTCGTCCCATCACCCCGGATTGGGAGGCACCAACCCTTGGAAATACATCCGTGCGGCCATGTGGTTACTTTTAGCAACGGCTCGGTAAAGTCGAGGGAGTTGGCGGGTGGCCATTCAGTGCCCGGCGATGACTGACTGATCGCCTGAGCCGATGAACTCTACCATCAGGCCGGCGATGGATATGGATGGCACGCCTCGTGAATCGACAGACGCCATGATGGTGGAATGCAACCCAACCCTCCGGCTCCGGACGCTGCATCTGGCCTGCACCCCGAGCTCCCGGCTCTGCCCACACGGCAGTCACTCACTCGACGCGTGGTCCGACAAACGGGGACCGCACCCGCAGGTAAATTGTCATGTGAAATCTTTGCAGCCCCGATTGATTACGTGCAGCTATCACGGTCCGTCACTCACCAATGCAGCCGCCCGATGCGACTGAGTGTTTTTCCGCGCCCGACCGGTCAACATGTCCGGTTTTCGCACTCCCACATCCATCATGCTCTTCAGCCTGAGTGAGAGCAGCCACACTAGATTTTGTTTTTCCGTTGTACGATATAGGAAGGAGAAAAGCCACAGTTCAAAAGTTAATAGTGCGCCGGTTTAAGGTTATTCCTCCACTAAACAAACAACCTTGCCCATCCTCACTGCTGGATCCAAAGTTCCAAACCAACCACCCACCGCGCTGGATACGCGAATTCCTGTAATGTATGACATGCAGCCTGACGGAGAGTTTTGGTGAAACGCATAATAGAACAAGGTCATACCATTTTTTCTTCCCTGGTATCGTCAGGTCCGGCGGGGCCGGGTTTGCCTAGAATGGCTATTCCCCGATGAGTCTGCAGGCCAGATGCTGGCCCGGTGGATTCGCAGCTCTCAACACCAAAAGGGGCCAGTGGGAGAAACAATTCAAGTGATTTATCCACCTCTCTTTCACATCTCCATGCATGCAACAGACGTGAAAAACAAGAAACAATGTGGATTTCTGTTTATACCATCAACCTGTCTTGCTCTTGGTGCGGGCAACGACAACGACCGCTCTGACGACCCTTGACCTATCAAACCAGTTGAACAACCGCCCGGCCAGTTTGAAACCTCCCAGCGACACGCCATACTCTCCGAGTAACTGATCCTGCCGGTCCATAAACCGGACCAAGCCCGAGAAGACGTCATCTGTGATTTCCTTGACCGTTATCAGCTTTCGGTCATATCCGCACTCAACCAGCTGGTCCCTATACTCCTTCTCGGTCAGGAACGTCCGTAGAGGGCATCCCATCATCTTGCCGATGGCTCTGGCCTTTAGAATATCCACAGTAGAAGCGGATTCATTGATGAGTAGGTCAAATGCCATAAAGTTAGCATCGAGCTCTCTTGCCGCATGTTCAAATACCGGCTTCCTTGATGGTGAAAAGTGATATAAACAATCAAGTGCAAGCAGCCACCTCTCGGTAAATCTCTCATCGGCCAGCGAATAGACAGCATCAGAGACCTGTGGAGTCCAGGTCTCGGGCTTTGCAGCGTTTGCACAGAAGAGACTGAACGACTCGGCAGTTACAGGACCCGCATCTGCACCTGCACTCGCTACTTCGCGGTAAATTTTCCGGCGTGATGTTTGGACTTGGGCATCGTTGAGGGTCAGTCCAACGTAACGGAAATCACGGAAGCCTTGAGACAGGGCCAGACGCGCAAGCTCCCAGGTCTGATCCCCACACCCAAACCCGAGGTCCAGAATAGCAAGAGACCCTGGTGCTCCAGTTGCGATGAGATCTTGATCTAGTAGTCCAGCTAAACCAACGACTTGCTTGAGCAGGCCTCGACAGGCATCGCGGAAATCTTCGACGGGCTCGCCTTGTGGTGTTTTCCTAAGTGTGTCAGCTAACACCTCACCAGAGGACTTTGACAGGGGTTACGCTTACCAGTAGCCGACATTCATCCACATAGACTCCGGCGGAGATCTCACGTTGAGCTTCCAATGTCCGAGGCCGTAGATATCACTCATCCGCATCACCACCAGGCCGACAACTGCCACCACGGCCAGGGTAAAGACAATTCCTCCAACGAATCCCAAAGCGAAGCCGCTTTGGCTTGAGGACGTCTCCATTTTTAAAGGTGTTACCGCAGATGGCCTGTGTAACCTTTTGAAGTGATACAGAGAGCTGTTGATTGGGTAATTGGCCAAGGTTGACAGATTCACGGTTGGGCCCATACCCCGATAATCCACTAACCGCCACAAACGTGCATATCATTATGCTTATATAGGGTTTACGCTAAAAAGAGGCATCCTTCATGAACTCGTCATTGATCATCTCGTTATTCTACTCCCAAGGAATCCTGACGCCAAAATCTGACGCTACTTTCATAGCTGACACGATGCATCCTTCAAGGAGAACCATGCCGTCCCAGCACCAGGCCCCGACCAGCCAGACATTGTCCTGTCCGTTGACCCAAGTGGCGACCACCTCGTCTTGAGCCTTCTTGTGAGATCTGGACTCACCCATGAGCTGCTGCACTACAGCTCTGCCCTCTGTACTACGCAGTGTCCTCGTGAACTTGGCTTTCTTGAGGATTGCTTTCGAATCGACATCTTCTTCCAGGGGACAAGTGCTGACCACGACCCCACTTGGCATTGTATGAAGGGCTTCGGTTCGAACATTGCCTGTCGCAGGGAACAGCGTCCTCAGGGTTATGACCTGGGATGGCGGGGCGTTAGCGAGGTGATGTGCGCAGGCAGCTGTCTCGGCGTCGCTGCTGTCAGCCACGCGAACCACCGACTGTCCTTCCATTTCCTCTGGCCTCAAGACGGAGCTTTCTACACGCCGTGTAGGCAGCCTCTCCACCATGGACCTCACAGGTCGAAAGATCTTGCCCGCGACATCTGGCGACACAGCGAGGACAACCCTATCAAAGACCTGCTCGTTGATGTGGCCCGATCCATCGACTGTCGATTGCCAGCGAACCGTCACTTCCGACCCATCTGAATTCGGCACAATCTCCATCACACGGCTATTGACCCTCACGTCCTCCAAACCTACGGCCAATCTCGACTCCACCTGAGATACTCCTCCGCAGATGGTGTAGTGCTGCTGCCCGTGGGAAAGCTTCTTGTAATTGACAACGTCGCTCGCCGGGAACGCCAGCATTTCCTCGTGGGAGCAAGTCGATACACTGCTCATCAGCGGGACCACGTAATGCGATGCGTATCGTCGAGGCAGTCGTATTCTCTCGAGGTATTCGGCCAATGAC
Organism: Fusarium sp. JS1030; assembly: GCA_000966855.1. NCBI lineage: Eukaryota > Fungi > Ascomycota > Sordariomycetes > Hypocreales > Nectriaceae > Fusarium > Fusarium sp. JS1030. The sequence goes on from JWIW01000101.1 coordinate 1,231,705, forward strand.
TCGCAGGAGCCCGTTGCCGACGTGTGTTCATCCAGCGGGCTGACTAGGAAACACGCCAGCGTGAACCAGAATTGACAAACGATTAGGTACAGGATCTCGATTATGTGCGGGATGAAGCCGCGATTGCCGGGCCATGGCGGTGGCGTCTGATGCAGATTCGATGCGTGGACAAAGTAGGTCTCGTTCGCGGCGTCTTGGGAGGTTCTCGGTCGGGCCGTTCCATCGGTTGTCGTCGACAGCGCCTTGGCGAAGACGAAGAGGAAGCGGATCGGATGAAGAGGTACTCGAAGGTGGTGGTACATGCGCAGCAGATTGCTGTAGTAGCCACCGGCGCTGGCGCGCATGGGCAGGTCGAGGCGCTCTACGACATCGGTGGTTTCGTTCTTGATGGTTACGGATGCCGAGTCGAACGCGAGGCTATCGGCCTGGAAGAGACAAGTGTCAGCGGTGGACAATGGCCGTCGATATGGGACGCCCGACGCACCTGTTCAAACAACGTCACGGCATACCGCCTTTTTTGGTCGCTTCGCAGCAGATACGCTGTCGTCAGGCCCGCGAGTCCCGTGCCGACGACGGCGACCCGGGTTCTCGGATCAGGGCGATGTTCCGACTCAGACGAGGCCATCATCTCTCGCATGTTCGAGCTGCATTATGTTCTTTTAAACGTCAGAGTTTAAACCTCGTGGCAACGGATGGGGGCCTCTTGGACCCTCCTTTAGCGTTTTACTTTTTGGCTATTTTGTTGAGACACTTCCCTGATTAATTAGCCCATTTTCATTGGCACTAACACTGAAGATCCATCACATTTCATGCGCCGGGCCGAGGCAGTTGCGGGTCGTGGTGCCATGGACGGGCCCGTGAAAGTCAGATTGTCCGAATTGACCACTGAAAAATCATGGCTTACGTCTGCAATGCGCGCCCAATTGCTATCTTGGCAGGCTACTGTACTGTATTTGCTCACCTGCACCGTCATCACAGGGCGATGCATCCATCTCGTCTAGCAGCCGTCAGCTTGCGCGCCTCAAAAGGGCATTGTGTCCCGCCGGCGCAGCGCCATCTTGGTCTTTAGCGCCCTCGCTGCCCTGAGCGTCCCGACGACATGTCAATGGGCGTCCGCAACATTTGTCGAGGCCAGTAGCCAGCTCTGCCTCAAGCAATGGCTGCGTGACACGACTCTGTTCAAGCAAGCTTGGGTGTCATTGCTAGAGAAGCCACCTGGTCACTGCAGATCTTTGGCTTCTGCGCAATCTGGAGCGTTATGCTCGCAGCGCAGGGTGGGTCAGTTGGGGTTTCAGCCGGATTGGATGCTGACATGGCTCGGTTTTCGGCCCAGAGAAGGAGGGTACCCCATCTTCGGATGTTTGTGCTTCTTGGCCAAATTGTCGACATCTCGTTTGATCGCTATTCCAGGCAATATCGGTCATCCCAACTTCATCTATCTCCTTCTTACGCCTCACATTGTTGTCTTTGCTCCGCTCCTTATGAACAGCACTCTGGCTGCCCCGAAAGCTCCCACCTCTTCACAACAGCCTCCATTCGTTGTTCAAGCTGGGATAATGGTCGCCCTGCTTGCAACCGCGATGCACAATGTCATGAGTGAAGGTGAGGATTCTGAACAGATAAGGACTGCTCTGTATGAACATCCAGCTGTGAGCAGTGTTATGTGAGGCACCATGTGCTATTGGTGAGCTTCAGACGATCCTAGGCTAAATGTCTGAGAAGAAATCTCATACTCGAGTGACTAGCAGAGTATGTATTGGATAGAAATCCTGATATTGAAAGAAGTTAAAATCAGTTGGTCATACTAGGCTTAGAAACGTAAATCATCACTACCTATTTTAAACGAGAACATATGCTAGATTTATCTATGGCGTTAAACCTCATGCTATATATGTCTTTTTGAAGTTGACCGTTGAATAGCTCGGTTATAGACGTCGCGATCATAGGAGAATATGGTTGAGGGGTTGATCAAACGGCCACTTTCTCTACTTGGATGCCCCGTAATAACATTCGCATTTTGAATCGAGTTGCAATCTTTGAAATCACTCTTAGAGCTCTTTAATGATAAAAGGCTATTAACTAATCCTTTGTATCAAGCTTGGTTAAATAGAGTAGTAGAGAAACTCCCAGAGCCCAGGGTAGGTACCTCAGCTCGGGCCACAATGCCAGCTCGGGAGTCGCTTTCCTATCATATCGTAAGGTCTCCGAAGCTTGGACCAAGTAGTTTAGGTACATGATTATTAAGTAGTATTGGACCAAATATGTCCTGCGAGGTTCACACCCACATACCTCATTCCCATGCTTTGTGTGACAATAGGGAGCGCCACCCTTGTGCACTACTACGGCTCTTCGGTAGTTAACGGCTCTTGGCAACAAGGTTTCTGGGGTAACAATTGTATGCAGGTATCAGTTTATTGTGTGAGTCGGTATCCTCTGTGCAGAGCACCTACTCCTCCTTGTATACATTATACTTGTACTGCGTTCCTGTATGGTCGTCTCGCAGGCCTGCTTGGCCTCGGCCGTACACGCTCTCACGCAAAGTATAACCACCTTCATCACTGTTAGGCGCCTCAGGGTAAAGCCCCCGGCGTCGAAGCTCGGGCACCAATAGTTCCACAACTTCCTCGAACGTTCCAGGAGTCGTGACATAGCCAACGTTGAACCCATCCAAGTCTCCCTCCCGGATCCAGCGTTCCATCTCGTCTGCAACAGTCTGTGGACTCCCAACTGCAACAGGCCCGAGTCCGCCGATCGCAGCCTTCTCTGCAATCACTCGTGGCGTCCACTTCGGAACCTTTTCGCTAGTTGCAGTAAATGCATCGAGAAGGCTCTGCACTTTGTGTGGCTCCTCAGAGTCCGCTGCGGTGAGTTCTTGGTCGACTGGGACTTTGGAAAGGTCAATGCCCGTCCATCCGCTGACTAGCACGAGACCTCCAATCGTTGAGGCGTACTTCTTCACCTCCTCGAACTTCTGTTGGGCCTCTTCATCTGTGCGCCCGATGATTGGCGTAAAAGTCGCAAAAAACTTGAGCGAATGGGGGTCTCGTCCTAACTCCGCGGCTTGCTTCCTGATGGCTTGGACCTTGGGTCTCAGCAATGTGGGCGAGTGGGAGGAGACAAAAATGCCCTCTGCATGTGACGCCGCAAAGGCTGAACCGGCTGAAGAGGTACCAGCCTGGAATAAAAAGGGCGTTCGTTGGGGTGAGGGATCAACTATGTGTCGGGTGTCGAGATCATAGAACTTGCCATGGTGGTGGATGGTTCTGATTTTGTCAGGGTCAGCGTAGCTATCAAGCTCGGGATTGGGCGAGATGGCGTCATCTGCCCAAGATCCTTCCCAAAGTCTATTATCATGATTAACATAACATGGCTTTCGGATTCGGGTAGAATAACTCACTTGTACAACACCCGAAGGTACTCGTCAGCTTGCGCATATCTTTCATCGTGAGGTACAGGGCTCTCCAGGCCAATGGCCTTGAACGCTGCCTTCTTCCAAGATGTCACGATGTTCCAGCCAATGCGACCCTTAGTAAAGTGATCTAGAGTAGAAAATCGCTTAGCCAGGAGGAAGGGTGGCTCAAAGGATGTAGACGCAGTGATGGCGAAAGACAAGTTCTTGGTCACTGCCGCCATTGCGGTAATAGGCTGCTCATGCATTAGCGGACTATATCTGAGCTCCATCTCATGCACTCACAATGGTTGGATCAGTCATTGGCCATTGAGCTGCGCGGCGGATACAGTTATCCAGGCTGCCTTCATATGTGTCATATCCGCCATAAGTATCGGCAAGAAACAGGGCGTTGATGCCGCCCTTGTCCAGAAGCTTGGCTAGATCAATCCAGTATTGGAGGTCCCGTTTTGTTGCAGATTTATCGACGGGGTTCTGAGGCTGTTTAGTATAATGCTTTTGTGAGTCTACGAATCGGGAGCCTTCACCTTCCATTGGCCCGGGGACAAGTGTCCGACTGTGGACATATCAAAGGCATTGATGAGAATTTTCTTCTTTGCTCCATCGCTTTCGATGCCAGCTGAAGTGTTGTTATCTTGTGCTGTGGCCATTTTCGATACTGTGAATGGGATTTCAAGACGGCTGAATACTCGCTATTCGGATATCTGCCATTACATGTCGAGCCCGGGTTTAGACTTGAATACTTATACCCGCTTCGACTCAAGCCACACGTCGAATCACGTCTTTGTTTCTCAATCTAATGCACCGTTGAGGCAATGACGTTTCCTCGAGATGTTGGTGTGGGATCACATGGGCTTTGTCATTCGCTGGAGAATTGGCGTCATCCCGAAAACAAATGTCACAATCAAGCGAAGAAGCGGTCATGCTGCACATCTTCTGCGGGGTTAGTATCAAATACCGCATATCTATTCCCATGTCCACCAGTGGCCATAAGCCTTGGCTCGCAATAAGTAAAGCTACGTCCGCGATCGGGGAAGCCGGAAGTCGGCATCCAGCTTAACCAGTTCCTAACCAATACGTTCGTTCAGTTGAATTGACCGAGGCCAGATATTATTGCTCATGGGGTATAAGTAATCTGTTAATTCTTTTACAGGCCTTAGAGCTAACTACAAGGTTGCTTCTCTTCTAGACAAGATCAAACTCGACTAGGTAAACATATCTGAGCCTCGTGCTGAATGAAGCTCAAGAAGGTACGGGCTAACCCGTGGTATTTATTATCCTACTAACAGATTGCCATAAAAATGGAGTCGGAATGAACAATGCTCCGGTTATTCGCTCCCCTCGTCCTTCCGTGCTTGACTAACAGGCGTGCTCTTTGACTCTTCAACAGGGAATGTGCCCTGCTCTTCTGACTGAAGAGTAGCCGGCTGCTCGGCTTGGGGACTGGAAATCATTAGCTTATTTCAATACTGTCTCAGGGCAAGAAACGTACTCTCTATGCTTCAGGTAAAGATGAAGGGCATGAGTTGCTATGACAAGCCCGATCGCGCAACCCAAACAAAACGCAAAACCCTTGGGGAAACGAGGAGCCTCAACGGTCGGGAAAACGAGCAGAGGAGTCCAGGCCGTAGAAGACTGGGAAATCGCATTGATCAACACCAATGTGAATGATCGCTCCGCAGGCGAAGCACGCAGTTGAGTGTTAACCCAACCGTGCAACACACTGGACATGGCGTATGCTGAGTAGATTGTTGAAAAGGCGAACCAAAGCGCAGACTCTGGGACTCGCCATATGACAAGGATAATCAATCCGATAATGTTCCATACGTGAGCCATAGTAATAGCCCAAGCGGGACCCAGGACCAAGTCCGACGCGAAGCACACGAACAGCGTGTAGAAGATGCCGAGACCGGGAGCGATAGTGCCGAGTTCGTTGACTCGCGCCTGGGAATACCGGTTCAAGCTCTTGATCCAGAGCAAAAACGACCCAGAACTGCCATGGATGCCAGAGTTCCAGAAAAGAACATCCACAAGAATAATTCCCCAAAATTGGGGTCTGATCAGCACCTGTTTCAAATGACCCCATTTCATCTTTCCGTGAGATTGATGCCCTGCGCGCTTTAGTCTCTTCTCTCCAACATCAATATCATGTTGTGTCAAAACACGTCGATTGGGTTGATCAGGTGTGCCGGGGAGAATAAAGTAGCCCAAGAAGCCGACGGGGATAGTGATGAGGGCACAGATGATGTACATCCAACGCCAGCCTTCAAGGCCGTTGACGCCGTCCAGACGAGCAGAGGCACCGGCTTGGATGAGACCAGCTGTCAGAGTGCCAAGAGACAGTCCAACATAGAAGATGCCACCTCGTCTACCAATTTCGTCTCCGCGATACCAAGATCCTGAAGTACCTAATTAGAAAAGGGAGCTAGATGGAGGGATCGCTAGGGATTTACCGAAGAGATAGTGCATCACCGGGAAGAAGGCTGCTTCGAACCACCCCACTAGGAAGCGATAGGCAGCAAGCTCAGCAAAGCTTGTCACCCGGTACTGCAAGAGTGTAAAGATACCCCAGGCGACGTCGAGAAATGGAAGCAGCCAATGGATGGGGATGTATGTCAGGAGGAAGAAGAAGGGGATCTGGCCCGTAACAGCGCCGACAATGTAGAGGGTCTGGAGCTGGACGAGTTCATTGCCCTCGAATCCGAGGTCTTCCTTGAGACCCGCAACGTATGCATTGTCTGAAGAGTATTAGCGAAAACCAACATCACCCAAGGATAAAGATGCTTACTCAGGTTGGACTGGTCGATGTACTTGACCCAATATGCGAGCACAGCATAGGGAACAATGAGAGCGTCGAGCTTGATGATAAACTTGCGTTCCTCAGCGGTGTCCGTATCGGAGTACCACTTGATGTGATACCACTTCTTCCTCGCAGGACCAGCCATCGTGACAAAAGTGCAGCAATCGAGAAGGGTCGAGAAGGATTATGCAGGTAGGATCAACAACGGGGCGGCCAGCTTATGAAGGTCTCTGCTAGTCGCTACAGCACGGACCCGAGGAACGGTTTCACACGTATTCTGGGAGCACAATCTTTTGTCAAACCACCGTGATCGGCGCCTAGTCCTTGTACTAGCATGGAGGTGCGCTGCGAACCCATGTGGGAAACGGTGGCGGCCCCGGCTTGGCGTATTGCATAATCCGACTCCCATTTGATGTGACTGGCGTAGTTTAAACTGTTACCTTGACTACCCTTTAAGACCCCGTAGAAAGTCGGCCGCCAAGAGCGACGGTTGTTTGGGGGTCGCTCAATGTTGCTGTTCTCTGAGATATGTGATGCAGAGTCGACAAGTCGTCTGAAAGGAGATTAACCTTTTGCAAGTCAGTTTGGAAGTATTCCTTTTATTGCAAACTATCAGCTACCGTTGATGCTTCTTGGAAAATATTGTTAAAAACCTCTACGTAGTACCAAGATAAACGGTCGTGATGCAACACTCAAATGTGACCCCACGCCAAGAGCTGCCACAGGCTTCTAGAGCTCTTATCCTTGAAGCAAACTCGTTCCGGCACTTCAAGTCGGAGCTGATGCGATCCCTCAAAATGGCGATTTTATGCCCACAGTCATGTTAGGGTCTTGTCAGAGGATGAGGTGATGCTGTAACGAGCGGGGTGGATGGCGTGCTCTGTCCGTCCACAATGTCGCAATTTGACCCTGGAGTAACGCTCTGGGTCAGCGAGTCACATCCCTTGTTCTTATCTCAGCCTCAGGCCCAGATTAAATCCAGTCTATGTCTTCAATCTCGATATTCGTTGCAGATCTGGTAGGATCGATTGGGTTGGCTTAACACAAACGCGGGTAGTTCCTAGTGTTTCATGGCGAATGATGCTCGCATTGCTTGAAGGTATTTAGCCCTGTTTGCCTCCGAGTTCGAGACTAGGGGCTTCAACTTTTGGTCTACTTCAAATGAGTCTGTTAAACTTATCCACTCGTTAAACTATGCGCTTTTCCTTCCTAGCCCGTCTAAGATGAACTGGGCTGCCTCGGTCCCCCGTAGGCATCAGATGCAAGTCTACTTCGACCGCTTCTCAAACTCCAAAGCCGCGATAATAAAGGCACCTGCTCCACGGAGATCGTTCTGCCTCAGGCCAATGCTTGCATAGTACTGTTTCTGTTAGTTTTCTGGCTCGAGCGGCTTAGTAGTTGGACTTACCTGGAAGGTAGCGTTGCTACCAAGACTGCCAACCTGGACAGTGTCTTCCCAGTTGATGGTTCCATCGTCATTCTTGGTGACAAAGAGGCTGATGAGCGCCTTGTAAGCTTTGGTGGCTACCTTGCCGTAGTGTGATTCCTTGAGGAGACCTAGGTTGAGGCCCTTCAACCAACCAAACACAAACATGGCACTAGCACTGCTTTCGAGGTAGTTGCCCTTGACGTCTTCGTACTGCTTGTCCATGATGTTCCACCAAGCACCCTTTTCGTCAATGGAATTCTTCAGACCCTCCGACAGATCGACATAGTATTTGGTCAATCTGCCCTTGCCCGGGTGATCGTCAGGGAAGAGCTGGATCACCTCCAGCAGGGACATGATGTACCAGCCGATCGCTCGTCCCCAGATCAATGGTGCAGCGCCAGTCACGGGATCAGCCCAGACAGCCTTCTTGCTCTCGTCGAATCCATGGACCAGGAGGTTGTTCTTCTTGCGCGTCACCGAATCGATCTTGTCAAACTGAAGGGCAATGTCATCCCAGGCTGTCTGGTTGTCCGGCTGGAAGAGCGACACCCATTTAGCATAGAAGCTGTCCGCCATGTAAATTCCGTCAAGCCACATCTGGTTGGGATACACAACGTGACGGTGCCATAGTCCTCCCGTTGGGGTCCTCGGGTGCTTATCGATCATCACTTTGATCGAGTCTGCGGCAATCTTGAACTTTTCTTCCCCCGTTTGCTCGTACCAGTACAAGATATTGTTGCCGATACGGTAATTGTCCAGAGAAAAGTGAGAGTGGTTAAAGCCGTCAATCTCTCCGTCATCAGAAATAACGGCATCGATGTGAGATCGGTAGAAGTCCTTTAAAGTCTTGTTCTTGGTGACTTCCAAGACGTCTTCAAATGACGTGTAAAGGGTCGCCTCTCCGTAGCCCACATCGGGTCCGAAGGAAGGTAGGCGGACCATCGAGTCGGTCATCCATTGGGCGTAGGACACCTGAGATGGAGCAGCTGCAGCTGCAGCTGTGGCAGCCGTTGAAAGAATGATCCCGGAAAGGTACATTTTCGCTGCAGATGTGTTGCGAGTTGCTTGAGTTCTGGACTACAGGTAGCCTGTAGTTGTCTTATGCTTAACTGTTAAGGTTACTTATAGTCCCGATGCCCGGTCTTGTCACCCATAATTAAGGACCTTAGGCTAATAAATTCATATATACCAGACGAGGCTATTGCCGAATTGCTCGTTATTTAATCTCGATGCTATTCGGGAATGGTGGAAAATTGTAGCTCCATGGAGAGGACATACTGTCAACTCGCGAGGGACCGCCCAGACACGCTTCAAACTCAAACCCGATTTGTGGAAAATCGTTCTAGGAAGGTGAAGAATCATTCGAGTTCCTGATCGGCAGTTGATCCTTGCGGGGTTGGAGGGGAAGTTTGCGGAGGGACCCTTGAGATCTGGGGCTTTTAGCCTAAATATTTCCGTAGAGGTAACGAACAAGAGAAGATAGATAGACTGTTTCTGGTATCTTGGTGTTTCTTAACTGTTGCATACTTCCAGAATCTCCAAACTTCCAACAAAGAACGCTCAAGCCGCCCGAACTCTGGTTATTCCGCTTAACGACTAGCAAAGAACATGTGTTATACAAGGCTTTTCAGGTTGCCCAATATTATTCTTTGAGAACATCAACAATCCAGTCCATCGCCTCCTTACTCTCCCGCAGCCCATACCTAAACGCCAAAGGGAAGCAGTGCATTTGTCCTTCCCATTCAAGCCATTCGCCTTCAACGCCCTCCTCCTTGCACTTGTCCCGAAAGACAACTGCCTCAGGCCCGAGAACGTCGTACGAGCCTGTGACCCCGTGGAGCTTGACCTGATGGCGGGTGAGTAGACTGAGATCAGCTTTGATGGGCGAAACCCGGGGATCCTCAAAGCTCCAGTCGAGACGCTCCAGATTTACATTTGCTTTTGCCTCTGGTTCACTGTTTTCGGGTGTTTCAAAGGCTGGACAGGGACACCATGCTTTTGCCGTTGATTGAATGCTTGAAAAGGTGAGAATTGGGTCGAGCTTGTCGGTAGGTTTGATATCTGGGTGCTCATGTCGGAGATCCGTACTCGGACTGATGGCGAGAATGGCGGCTGGAGGCTTCACGTCTCTTTCGTTCTGAACCTTTAACGTCCACAACGCCATACACAGAGCAATATTCCCGCCAGAGCTGTCACCGGCGACAATAACCGGCTCGCCCGCTTGAGCTGAGTCCCTCAACATGGTACAGTATGCTAGTTCAATCTCCGGAAAGGCAACCGAAACTGGATACTTGGGTGCCAGCGGGATGGAAACGATAGTAATCTTGAGGTCGGGTAACCGGCGAACCAGTTCAGCACAAAGACTCCAATGCTGGCTGCTCGGGGGCATCTGCCATCCCCCTCCGGCAAAGTATATCATTCTTCTTCCATGTTGATCCTTGGAAGCATCAGCCTCTTGGCTGGGTTGTTTTGACACCAAGTCGTAGACCCAAAGTCCTGCGACTTTCCTCTCGGCCACGTCACATCGTTTTCGGGCAGCTTTCGGAGCATCTAATCGTGTTGGATCGGACGAGGACAGCTTTCCGGCCTTGACCAAGGCGGGCTTGAATGGTTTGAGGATTGTCTGGAGGACTCGAGTCGTAAAGTATCGTTCGTTCCGGTGGTGGACTGTGAGGCGATCTCGAGGCGGAGGGTCCGGACGGGGTTCCGGGGCCGAGGCCGGGACTGCTGACCCATTGGCGGCCATTTCGTGGGATATGTTTTGATGAAACCCACCCGGAACAGCAGCTGGGTTGACGGAGATAAAATGAAATACCATCGTCATTGCATGCAAATATCCTTGGAGCTTGCTGACAGAGTGGATGCACGACGTCATGGGCGCCGTGACATCATGATTCATTCCCTGTCGCGTTGTTCAACGCCTCGCCGCAAGCCACGAGCCAAGATGCGGGCCTTTATTGGGGCATCAGTCGAGATCAGACCACAGGCTTATCTCAGCTGAACTTTGTGGCGTCACTGGCATGTGAACGTACGACAGGCATTTATTCTGCCGTAGGCCTCGAATCCCCCAGTTCCTGTCCTGTCAATCAAATGTGGAGAGCACTATCTTGGCGTCTGACATCCTATTGCTTCTCTTGGAATAACCCTCATTTCTCGTCACTGCGCTTCATTATATCTTCTATAGAGCTTACAATAGTTTTACGATGGCATTATCATCTTCTGCCTAGCCGAGAGGTGGTATGATCGCTGGTCAATATCCTGCCAAAGCGACGGGTCATCCATCTTGCGACTCATCTTTCTCCCCTTTTCCACCCATATCATTCCCCGTCCATCATTAAAATAGCCCAGCATGGCTGTTTCAAGGTTCAATCTTGAGGCGCCATCCTCGGACGAGGCCAACACAACCGACATGTTCTGTGGCATAAGACCCATCGCAAGCGGCCCAAACTTAAACACGAGCTGCGATGCCCTTACAATCTCATCACAAAAGAAATTCATCTCGGCTACTAATTGAATGGTGCAACCGTCCACCTTCCGTAGTAATCGGTTTAGTAAAGCTCCGCCAGCGAGCCTGGTGGTATAAGCACCGAGCAACAACATGTCGCTGTAAGTTATGTTGATGGGGTTTTTTAGAGGCGCTGTTTCTGTAAACGGTCTGTTGACGTCGTTTTGGAACGGTACGGGCTCGCTCTTGAGCAACTCGTAAACCCTCGAGATTTGCGCGTAGTATTTCTTTGGGTTGCTGTTGAACCTGGGCATCTGTGCAAAGGCGACCATCTCGATCGAATCACAGACGATTTCCTTGTCTTTGTGTGGGCGACCGTAATACTGTGTGAGCAGGTCATAGAAGCCGTGATCGGGTTTTAGATCAGGGTTCAGAGCCATCTCAAAAGTCTTTGTTTCCGTATCAGTAAAAGACACTGGACTCGACTTGTGCGCATGCAACTCACGCTAACTGGTAGAAAAGACTCAATCATGCTCGTGTCAAACTCCTGCAACCAACCTTCCACATTGGCCTTGTGAAGAATCATTAAAAGCATGCGAATGTGTTGCGTAGTCGGCGCCACAGGGCCGTATAATAACTCCTACCGTAGTTGTAGCCCGTGAATTTGAACACATCAAACAAGGCTTCATCTTACCTGGCAAATCATGATGAGGTATATTGCACACGCCGTTTGTACGGAATATGCCTCTGATGGGGTTTCCAGTATGCTTCGTACGGCCCCCACGGCCGAATTATGGTGCGTTAGGGCTGTTCTGGTAACCTGCCTATTATGCAGTGACCGGTGTGTCTCGACCATGGCAGACACGGCCGATGTTAAAGTACGGCTCGAATCCAGTCGTTGAGGGAATTGGGAGAAGAATCTGCCTGAGCAGGTGATGTCGTACGGTAATCCTGGGGTCTCGATGATGGACAATAGCGACTGTGCTACCACCATGTACTCTGGTGAAGGGTTCCGCCGAATGGTGAGGGCGAACTGCTCCTGGGCGGCCTCAAACTGCGACTGCACAAATTTGTACCGCTGCACGTTGGCTCCCGTGCATTTGAGGGCAAGACGGGTGCATCTTTCACAGGATGGCTGGGCCTGGTCACACTGATGTTGTCATTTATCAGCTGTTGTGCTCTCCGTCTATCTGCGGGGAAATGCCTCACTCACCTTTTTCTTAGCCTCGCGACACTGGTCGCAACGCCGGGCATAGGGACCTCGACCCATATCGACGACATAGACACGGCCAAAAGCTACGCTTGAGAGTCAAGGATGTGCGGAAGCGAAGTTGGAGAGGGCCCAGGAACGCGCCGCGTCAGCCTAAATATATAGGGGCCCAATGACGCAGGCGTAGAGTTCCAGGACATTTAGCGAACCCATCAGCCCTACGAGATTAGTTCTCACGGGGGTACTGTAGAAGGTGCCACCCACTCGCCCGCCCACACCCCCTCCCCGGGGCTTATCTGCATGCAATTGCCGGTGGTGTATATCCCTGAGGAGCTGACGAACTGCAGTGCATCGCTGCAAAAGGCCTTCGTGTAGAATTCGCAGCTTCGCTGTCTCGCGGCTCTCGCGTCTTCTCCTAAATTTGGAGGGGCTGAATCTCGTGATATTGTGCGCTATCAGGGTACCACCTTCACAGCCCTGACTTAGCGCGCCTGCGTGGGCTAATCTCATCCACAGAATGGCGCCCATGCGCAATGCCTCACTACAAGTTCGCGGGCGCTCTCATGATACACCAATCAGCAGAGCAAACTGCCTGAACCCAGTAGTAAAATCGCCCCTATTTGTTTGTATAGATGCTTTCCTTGAGAAATAATTGGGCCGAATCATGTTCCTGCAAGGCTTATTTCTTCTCGTTGCTTTTGATCCCGACCCTGTATCCCGTCGGGTTAATAGATAAACATGTTGGTCCGTACGACGCATCGATACCCCACAAGTTTGGTTTTTTTTTTTTTTTTTTTTTTTTTTTTTTTTTTTTTTTTTTTTTTTTTTTTTTTTTTTTTTTTTTTTTTTTACAATTAATAAACTCTTTCTATATTGTCAATACGTCTGTAGATACTAGCTATTCCAGACATAATAAGCTTCTATGAGTTGATATGCCGATTTATAAAGCACAACCACGCGCGCTTATGTGTAAGTGCTTGTTTAGGTAGATCTAGGCAGCTACAATCATATCTATGAGTCAAATGGCCAGAGACTGATGCATACAACCTAGTTTGTGAGTGTCTGCATATCATCATAATAAAACTTTACGGATGACTCCCATTCCGATAATGCACGTCTGACTAGTGCGTCATGCTCGTAGCAAAATGACTACATATGTTCAGTCCTCCCAGTTAGAACGCCGTTACAACTCACCGTTAGGTGATCTACATGCTCCTGTAGCATTACGGGCCGAAGGATGAGCAACCTCTGGGATGGAAGCTTGCAGTGCCAAGGACCTTACCGCGCGGCATAAGCTCCCCACATTGACCGGAATTACAGCACGAGTAATCCTAGGGATCATCACCGGGCTCCAGTGGAACAACCGGTACACTCTAACCACTAAATGCCTCGTATTTCCGGAGCCCTATCTAAACCCCCGCACTCAGCTATGGGAATAATAATGAGATGCACCTGGGTGAGAGGCTCCTGCTATGGAATGAGTTGAGCAGAGAACGAGGCCAGTGTGAAGCGTCAACTTTATGATGAACCAGGCTCGGCAGTTCAATCCCGGATGCAAAGGAAAGAGGGGGTGGTAGGCTGCCGGCACGACCGAGGCTGTGCCATCGTCGACGTGTGGCAGAGTTGCAGGGCAGAGTTGCAGGGCATTCGGAGCGGGAAATGGACCTCTTTACAGCGCGGCCCAGTTGCACCGTAACGTGCTTCGGCAGTAAGCTGACGCTCAAATGCACGTCGCAACATGCCTAACAAAAAGGGAAGGAGCCTGGCCTTGTCACTGATTAAAGTTCTGACCATTTTTCTGCCCTATGACGCCACACCGCTGGCTATTAGGCCTTCTAGAAAGGCAGGTCGTCTTCGTCTCCGAGTTGCAGCCCTATCCTCATGAGCTATAAGACAACCACGAGGCATTTGACAACTCTGGGCATGCACCTTGGATTGATTGAAGATGATGACAGCATAGAAGGCCCGACGGGTATCAACTTGCGCATTAATTCAGCCTATTTCGCATACATCTTACTCATTCTCTCAATATAGGCTTGTACGATTATATCTGTAATTATTACATCTTAAAGCGCCTTCAACATCATGCGTTAAAGGCCACTCTGCCTCTTTGATCAAGAGACATATTACCGTAGATTGCCATTCAGTATGCATACTGAAATCTTGAGTTGATTTTGAGACAGTTCACTTATTGTTGAGTTGCTTTCGGATGTGATAATGGCCCGGGAGCCCGCTATTCGTTCACTATACCTACGTGTACGCCGAAAATCAACTCTTACTTGCAACAACGGTCGATAGCAGCAGCCACTAGCGCTGGGAACTAACACCTTAAATCACGGTCCCCATCCCCACTCTCCGGGCCGGGCCAAGTCCATTTCCAAGCTCGTGACGACCAGGCCTGCTAAGTCAACACCTGCCACATGGCCAGCCTCTTCAAAGCTGTAGGCATGCAAGATGACTGGTCTGCTCTCCTGCAGGCCGGTATCGGTAGACGTGGCTCGACCTGTCCGAGCCCAAGCAAGACCCCGATTTCCGCTTACTAAAACTCTCGGCGCATAACGTTGACAAGGAAGCGTCCATCGGCGTTGCTAGAATGAACCTGTATCATTGTCAAGCGCTGTCATGTTGAATGTACCACCACCCAGTTTGAATTATTCCGGCTTATTTGTAGATCTACTATATTTAACACTCTTCACATCTACCTTGGATAAGGCTACTTGAGTTAGGTAGCCATCGAACAGCACGGCCCAATGGTAAATAGTTATAGATCAAGACAAATATAAAATACTACGCCACCCCATGCACATTGGAGCGGCGATGGGGCGCATGGGGTATCCTCAGCCGAAGGCCGTGTGTCCGCGGGCCGGGAAGCTATTACTACTACCGCATTATCTACGTACTGATCCAGTGCCATGGCCATACTTGGTATTATATATCATGTAAGGACTCCGTGTAAGAACCTGTCGTTTCCTAAGCTCCTGATCCCTCATCTTCATCTTCATGCCATCCGGGGGAGACCCGTAGACCAGGTGATTACGATCAAATGGCGCATC